>PYAF01000922.1:608871-633653 GCA_007407185.1 Glycine tomentella
TTTAATTTAAAACAATTAACAAACATAGAAATGAATTTAAGTTAATAATATGAGAGCATTTTATTATTCGTTAAAATTGATCGAAAATTATAAATTCATATGAAAAAGAATCGTTACGTAAGATGTGAAACTCGTAAACATTTATGATTTCTAATAATAAAAAATTAAAATAAAGAATATATTTAAAGGAGTAAAATATAATTTAAAAGGATTTATATTCTCGTTGTAATTATAAATTCTAAAATGTATAAAATAAAGCACTAGTATGCACAAGTACCCACGTATATACACTTAAACTTGCACTAAAAATTAGTGTGAATCTCTAAACTCTAAAGGCAAATTCCTTTCACTTGACCGTTACATAGGGAAATTTAAATAATATTGACGTTGCCATCAAGGACCAACAAAGGCCCAAAGAAGCCACCAAAAAAAAAAAAAAACAAATTAAACTAGCCGTTATGGTGCTTCCGTATCAAGTTTCATTCTTTCCACTTCCAATCCCTAATTTATTGCCATTATTTTCCCGTTTTCAAAACCAGTTCATTTCGCTTACCAGTGTTCCCAAACCCGAAACAAAAGCTTCCCCATTTTGCTTCATCGGGCGAACAGGTTCCACCCAACCCTAAGTCGAAAACTTGAACGTTCGTTGTTCGAAATTAGACTTGATTACAGAAGAAAAGACATGGCCGCAAGAACAGTTGCCAAAGACATAATCACTCTTCGCGGTTCCGCAGCAATCGTTAGCGAGTTCTTCGGTATTCATATCCCTCTTCTCTTATCTCGCTTTCCTCCGATTCCTCTCATTTTTGCATACCTATGTATTTTTTTGTGAACTTTTGCCTGATTTTTTTTTTTTGATGATTTTTTCAAATCAGGATATGCTGCCAACAGGTTTGATCCTTGTGTCCTGCATTTTTTTATTTTTTTATTTTGGGCCTTATTTTTCGCATTGCAATTATGCATGTGGCTGGAAAAGTTGTGATATTTATAAGTATTTTAATATGGGAATTTGATCAGCATTCTCTTCAACCGTGGAGTTTATCCAGAAGAAAGCTTTGTGAAAGTTAAGAAATATGGCCTCCCCATGTTGCTAACGGAAGATGAGGGTGTCAAATCTTTTCTAGCAAATCTAACTGCTCAGCTCTCTGGTAACTAACATCCTTAATTTGTTTCTTCTGTCGTGGTTCTTTTTTCATCTCTTGCAAGCTCTAGAGAAATGACAATAAGTCATTGTTTAGTTGGGAATTAATGTTTTGGATTAATTTATTCATAGTGTAAAAGTTCATTTTAAGAAATGGTTTTGAATTTGTATCATTTTTTAGATTTCCTTGTTTTTTGCAATGCTTTGGTAGCAGTTCAGTTGTGGTATCATTGTTGATCATTGCTTTTGAATTTTGAAAAGAATGGCTTGAAGCTGGCAAGTTGCAGAGGGTGGTCCTTGTTATAATGAGCAAGGCCACCAGTGAAGTGCTTGAAAGGTGGAACTTCAGCATTGAGACTGACAGTGAGGTTGTTGAGAAGGGGTGGGTAACTTGACATAACTAAGACTCTGTTTAGATAAAATTATCCATGAATGTTTAGATAAAATTATCTATGAACACTTATAAAAGTTTAGTTTCTCCCATAAGTTAAAATTAACTTATGTACTTAACTTGTATATAAACTCTCTCATCTAATTTCTCCAAAAGTTGAGGTTCATTTGTTGATTTTAACTCACTGGAGAAGCTTGATTCATTTTACCTATCTATTTGTCTAAGTGTATGGAAAAGTTTATTCAAACAGTGCATGAATCCCAGACTAAACTATCTTCCTTCAAAAACTCCTCCCTTGGTGTTTATGTTTTTCATTCTTTTATTTGTTCTTTTTAATCTTTCAGTGTCTCAAGGGAAAAGAGTGACAAGGAGATCATGAGAGAGATACAAGCGATTATGAGGCAGATTGCTTCAAGTATCACTTATTTGCCATGCCTGGATGAACCTTGTAAGGACCATGTGTTTTGCCAATGATCATTATGATCATGAGAAAGAGTTGTCATTCCCTTTGCATCTCGTCTGTTTCTGCTTTTCATCTTATTTATTTAACGTTTATTTTATCTCACAGCTAAGCATATCTATCTTGTTTCAGGCGTTTTTGATGTGTTAGCGTATACTGACAAAGATGTGGCAGTTCCATTCACATGGGTTGAGAGTGATCCAAAACTTATTGCAAATCCGCAAATGGTGAAATTGCATTCCTTTGATACTAAGGTGAATTTGGACTTTAATTTAGTTAATTTATCTGACTCGGCATACTTTGTTTAATTTAGCTAATACTAATATTTCTGTTTTGGCTAATGCAGATTCACAAGGTTGACACGCTTGTATCATACAAGAATGACGAATGGGATGAACAGTAGAGGGGGCCGTCTTTATCTTGTATTTTTTTTTCAGCTTCTGTGTTTTGTTTCTTCATGTCTTGAGTGAATTTCCTGTTGTTAGCCCTGTCAATTGTGAATTTTCTATTCACATTGTAAGATGTGTGTACTACTGTGGGATTCAACGGGTATTAGTATTAATCCTCCTCCCTTCTGTATGTTTGACTTCTTGTGGCAGTAAGATTTGCCATGGTAGGGATCTCAAGAAATATAATAAAAAAAAAAATCATGTTTAAAGCTAATAGTTAAAATCATTCAGAAGGCTCTTGCTTAGATAGTGTTGAAAGAACATGTAACATAAAAAACACAAACTCTAACACGACAACAAGACACAAAATCAAACACAACAAATATTTAAAATATAGGACACCAAGACATTACATATGCAGGCACAAAGAGACTCCAATAAAATACTTATTCCATTCCATTATAATAGTCTTTTTAGCCTTTTGTTTTTGTTCCAAAATTAATAATCCTTTTAGTTTTTTAAAGCTATTTACTATTGGTGAATAGTAAGATAATAATTTATCATGAGTAATTGAAAAATGAACATTTTTGTCTAAATTTTTATCACTTAAATATTTCTTAAGCAGTGTCATAACCTTATAAGATTATTATTTTAAACAAAGGGAGTATAGCATAACAAATTACCTAAATTCTTGATATGTTTTTAGATCATCCTATGTTTTTGTGATAATAAGCCTCGAAAACAGGCAAGACACTATTTTTTAATATTTTTAAACTATATTTTAAACTGACTTCTCAAATTAAAAAATAAATAATTTTTTTATATTCATGCGTGCCCACGCATATGAAATTATCGGTTCAGTGTATTTGAGTTGTGAAATATTTTTTAATATGCATGTGTCCAAACTTAGCTACATAAAGTTAGAATGATGAAAATGATCCACTAAAAAATAGAGTATGTTCTCACTGCAAATGCATATTTACAAACACGTTATGATTGGAACGGAATTTGTGCAGAGGGACTAGTTCCTTTTCCTATCACAAAACTATAAACAGCATTATCAAAACTTAAAACAAATACAATTCGAGGTTAGTGCCACACATACATCAAAGATCTGAACTGTCCCCACCACAGTTCTCCAGACATTTTATGTAGGTAGCTGAAGATTGACCACACCATGTACCTGCTTTCAACTCACACCACGATATATGGCACCGGGTCGAAGATCATCCATATTGTCAATATTTCTATAGCTGTCAAATTCTCTTAAACATATCCAACCCCGGTGAGTCAGAAAATCACGGAAATCGTCTTCAGTGTAAAATATCTTATCTTCAGTATGCACAGGTATATGGTCAGGCTCATCATAGAGGGGTAGTTTAATGGCCATTCCTGCAATGATATTTTATAATTTTAGTGTTTATAGAAATCATACACTTCAAATATACAAGGACAGAAAAAGGATGCTTTCTTAATATTTTGAGTGAAATACAATTTATCCCCTGAATTTAATGACAAAACCAACATGTGAACTTTAGAATCATTAAAATTAAAATGAGACCATTAAAAATTTGTATAAATCACAAAAATAGCAAGAATAAAGTGAATCTAACCTTCATCAATGTGAAGAGTGTAATTTCCTAAAGGCATATCACGGTCAATGCTTCTGATAATCTGATCTTCATCCTCCAACCAAAATGTACGTTTAGTTCTCAACCTAAAAGCAGCCCTAATTGCTTCTTTAATGGCTTCTGGGATGCCATCAATACCTATTCGCCTTGTATAATCACCCCATTTAACTGATATAACCCTTCCACAACATGACTGACTTTCTCCACCTGCCAAAATAGGAAGAATTGGTTGCAGAGATAAGAAAGCAATTAAACTAAAGAAGGGGGAGGGGACTAAATTTATTTGTTTCCATATTTTGAGGTATGGAATAACTAAATTTATTTTACCATGTTTTTCATGTTCTACAAAACTTGTTTCCAAAAATTAACCAAAGCTGTTGCCACAAATACATTTATCAAGACACAAAATGATTGACTTTTATGTTCTTTGTCATTTTCTCTTTCATTGGTGAGCAAGCAAGCATGCATCAAACTATGAAGCTTTACATAGCTTACCATTTCCAGGAGTCTCTCTCCAATTCCAAGGAGGGACTCCACTTGCTGCAACAGCATCAGCTGTGGTAATGGCAAGAGGATGTCCATCATGATCCAAACTTCTCTCAAGATTGAGTGTTGGTCTTCCAGTAGCTATATGCCAAGTTAAGGGTAGCAAAATTATGGTAAACGTGAAGTAGCAAAATTACTATGGAAAGAATGAATGGGCAAACATCTAAATGAGATCAAATGTATATATCTAGATCCTTTTCAATAGAGACTCCCTCTCCTGAAATGTTAAGGGTCTGTTTACTTCAGTTTTCATTTCCTGCTTTCACTTTTAATTACAAAATCATCAACTTGTTTTCAATTTGTTTCCTGTTCAATGAGTTGTATAGGAAACAGAGAGAAAAAAAAGTTGTTTACCCAGTTCGGTTCAAACTGAACTTGTTTTGATAACAAATTCAGTTTGTTTTAATGTAACCGATTTGACTCCAAACTGGTTTAGATAAGGTTCGGTTCAAAACCAGTTCGGTTCTTCTATATGCATATCTGGTCATGCATAAGCAATAAGTAATATGAATACTTCATCACACTATACGGATGCTCGACATTTTAATTAATTGAAACTGAAAAATCATAAAAATAAGCAACAAGAATTATTTTTCCCACCATGTGCAGAAATATCTATCTGGCCACACATTACAGTATGAGTTCCTAGTAAATAATGATAACCAGAATATTCCTAAAGAGTACAGTGTTTGAATTATCATTTTCAATATTTTATGGAAACATTTACCAGAAAAGAAACATCAGAATGCTGAAAAGTTGCCTATAGAAGAAATCAGCATGGTTTTTCTTACAGTAGTTTAAAATTCCAGTTATGTCTTAAGTGACTTGGATGCAGTGTATATTAGTTATACCAGTAGAAGAACCAAGAACTAAACCAAGGCGCCACATGGAAAGAAAATCCCACATGACTCATGAGCTACGAAATTTTAAATAATCAAGGACACAAGTGAACATCAATAAAGAGTAAGTAGGAAGCTGAAAGCTGGATTACAATGACATACCTTCAACTGGCCCAAAAGAGATGCTGGTATCGTCAATACCTGCATAGCAACATAACCAATCAAATTATTGTTCCTAAAGAACAAATGAGTGAAATTGTAACTTTGGCATATATCCAATGTCATGACCTAGGTATGACAACCCAGTAAAATTTACCATGGCTTCACTTGAGAGTGACAGTTTAACAGTATTTCATAGGTGAGTTAAATCCCACTTTTAAATTGTTGAGATTTATATTGCCCTTTGTCAAAAATCAAATGCATAGAGACATCACAGAAATCAAGCCTATGATCCATGGATATAAGCTGATGCTCCCCACTAAAGGGAGGGAACATGGTAGTCAGAATCGCATTCTACGGGTCTACGATTTCAAGGTGCTGCTTCATGCACGTCCACACATGGAATTGGCTATTGGTGGAATCGTCCCTGAATCACACAAGCTCATGTGTATGGTGTCTCAATACGTGTTTGAACATTCACTTTAGATGGGTTAAAATTAGAGCTTTTTAAGTTTTGGGCTTCTAAAACTTTAAGCCCACAAGACCCAACCTATAAAACTTATTAGTTGCTGCCCCAAACCCAAACACCTAATAAAGTAATAACAAAATATGCCCCTCAAACTTGTGAATGTCAATATGCCATTCTCCTTTGCTTAACCTCCCCACTGTGACCAGACCTTGCTCCACTGCAATGGACCTTTTGCTCATATAATCACAAAATAGACAAACGCACTGGAGAAGTAATTTATTATGAAATAATTTAGTGAAATGCAGTGAAGTAATGGGTTCCTATATGAGAAACTCCCCATATGCTCCTCACCCAATCTGGAATTGATAATGACAACTATTAAAAAATAATAATAATTTTTTTATTTATAATATCTTAGATAATAATTACTATTAATAGGTAATTATTGTTATTGGTAACAATAGTAATTAACCATTTATTATACTCAACAAGAAAAAGAAAAAAAAAAAACTATCTTAGATGCATATATATTAATTTTATAAATCTTGTAGAATCTTCGTTTTGAGTTATGATTCCACGTTTTACGATTTTATGACCCCTTTCTGAGTTGGACTAGAATCTCGAGTTAGACTACCATGGTAGGGAACCAACCAAGGCATAAATGTGAAACCAAAATTGCAGTCTATTTGGCAACTGAAAACTTCTTAACAAAGCAATATGTCCAAGCAATTTGTAAACCAAAATGATATGCAATTTTATAGATTTTGGAAATTGCAGTCTCTTTGGCAATTATAAGTTATAACTATGGAATTTAGGTTTCCCCAGTTCTGTGTTTCACCACATTATATCCATTTTGTAAAACAAAAACACAACCTTCCAAGCAAGAATGCTTGAAATAGATAATGATGTAACCCAGGTTTCCAGACCAAATTTGTCCAAATTGGGAAATTACAGACTGTTCGGCTTTAACTACTGCCGCTTACACAGTCTCTTTCAAAAAACTGTAAACTCATCCACATCAGTTATCAAACATCCCCACTTCCTGTCAAAACTTAGAGGTGCAGCTTCACAAGCAATTTGCTAATCAAGGTTGTCCGATTAATATTCCAGAAGAATCTTCAGACTAACTTATTTGAAGCTCTTTTTAGCTCCAACACCAGGGCATGGTTGTAACAACAACAAGCACAGTAACCTAACCGGTTAGTGTAAAAATATTTTTGGTTTAATTAATCATTAGGTCCCTATATCTAAACAATCTTTACCTTTTAGTCCTTACTCCTTACCTAAAAAATTATCCATTTCAGCCCCTACAACTTTGGACAGCAGGACTATCACTAATCACTAAATCACACATTGCGAAAACAAGTTTGACTCGCACACTAATTAAATCACCTAAGAAGTCAGATTCCTAACCAAAGCACTGATCCAATTGAAGGAATCCCTAACCCTAACCCTAACCTAAAATACTTACTAGAACTGATTCAATAGAATTGGAGAATTGAATTATTTACCTTTATCAGCAAACTGCATAAAGGAATCAACCTTGGGCGGAGGAGTATGGCTCTTATACTGCACATTCTTGCTCCTCTCTCTTAGGATCTCCTCAATCTCCTTGTAATACGACATCTTCGCGGAGCCACTCCCTCGGTCCTGGTGCTTGGCCTTCTTGAACTCCTTCAAGAGGTTGCGCCACTTATCGGTGCACATGGTGGGAGAACGGTCGAAACCCTTCTCCCTCATCTTCGCCGATATCTGCTCCCACAGGTGCTTGTTGGACTTGGAGGTGTTGAAGAGCGAGTCCATCTCGCGGCGAAGGCCAATGAGGGAGCGCGTCTCGTCCTGAACCCAGGTCTCGGCGCGCTTCTTCGGGGCCTTGATCTCGACCTCGGGGTCCTCGCCGCTGCTCTCGCCGAGGATCATCGGCGGAGGCGGAGGCGGCGGAGGAGGGAGGTCGCCGTTGGAGACGACCTCGATCATCATGTCGCGCGCGCCTTCCTCCTTGTAGAAATCGATGGGGCGAGGCTTCTCCGATAAATACATGGTTTGGGTTCTTAAATTTTCTTGGTTCGATCGAGAGGGGATTGGATTGAGGAAGAGAAAGAGAGATGGTAAATTGTAATAATTGTAAAAGTTGGGGATTTGGAAGGGTGAAATTTTTGAAGTGAATGGAAGGAAGGTTAGGGGTTTGTGTAGTGTGTTTATGTCAGCGTGAAGTAAAAGCTTTTGGATGCGGTGGAAAGAAACGAAAGGGGAGATGAGGAAGAGGGGGACGTGTCTATCTCTTCCTTCTTTTTTCCTCTTGCAATGCCAAATTTGTAAATTTGTGTTCGAAAATATATTAGGGTGATAATTTGTTTCTTAAAAAATAAAAAAAAAATGTTTTTTCATGAAAAATGTGATAAATTAACTTTATTATTCAATTTGTAAGATTATTTTTTTATTAAGATGCTGTCATGTTTAAGATTGATCATTAAATTATAAATTTAAGAATTGATTTATCATTAAATTGTTTATACAACTAATTTATTATATTTTTTTGCATATTTAAAAATCAATTTTGAATTTTTTATTTTCAAAAATTAATTTATTAGTATCTCACGGATAAATTAGACTAATTATTTTTTTTCTCAATCAATATTAATAATATATTTAATAATTAATATATATATATATATGTGCATTTTATTTTATTTCTGTACACATATTCCTGAGAATATTAATTTTTCTGAAATAATAATACATTTTTCTTAAATTAATTTATAAGATTGATTTTAGTTAAAACTAATTTTGAAATATATTTATGGATATTTGAATGTTTTTATTTTAAAAGTAAGCTAGTAATAAAATTTAGTAAATTCTTTTTATCTGACATAAAAGCTACATGCAATTAATTTTGGACACGAATTTCATTCTTTAACCTAAGATGAAACATTTTTTGTTGTTTTTTTACTAAAGATGAAACATTTGTTCTTAATATTTATTGACTGTTTAAAATTATCTTTATTACTGTATATAAAAAAAGAGACACAAATTTAGTATGTTCTTTATGCTTGGTGCATGATATGTGCTACCACTAGGTGCAGATTCATAAATAGATACGCAA
The DNA here is from genome assembly GCA_007407185.1 of Glycine tomentella. NCBI lineage: Eukaryota > Viridiplantae > Streptophyta > Magnoliopsida > Fabales > Fabaceae > Glycine > Glycine tomentella. The sequence goes on from PYAF01000922.1 coordinate 618,000, forward strand.
TTAATTCATCCATCCACAAGTACACATGTGATCAAAATTTAAGGACAACAGATATTTAAATGGCATATGAAGTTTAATTTAGATATGGTGTGTCCCAAATAAGACCATCCAACTTTAACTTTTTACCAAAAATATTCATTGATTCATTGGAAAAGAAAGGATCCCATCCTACAATACAATGATATATAGTTATAAATATTTCTTAGAGTTGCAAATGCAAGTTTTTCTCTGATCCAAAATCAAGCTAAAATATGGATTCTGGCATGTCCTGGGCTGATCAATGGGACAACAACCCTGACCCTTCCCCTGCATCAGACAAAGACAAGAAGAAGGGCAAGGATGGGTCAGGCAAGAACAAATTTGGGAAGACTATGTTGAGCTTCAAATGGGTGAAAGAACTCCGCAAGAAAACTCATAAGTGATGAAATCATTGTGATGATAATTATTACTACTATTTAAGAAGCCTCTGGCTCTTAGAAACTAAGAACGCAATAATGTAATTGATTCTGTCACTATCTTAAACTACCTTGTTGAAATTAATTTTCTTTAATTTGTTGCCATAACATGTTAAAATCTACCGCGTCTTTTAGTTTATACAATTTGTTCTCGTACAAATGTTATACTGAAATCTGGCTATAGTTTCACAATTATTTATTTTAGACACGCTATGATATAATGACAATTTGTTTTAGCTAGTTAATGATGTATATTTACAAATTCGAATCCAGGGGTTGGTATTGAAAAAATGAATTCAACTACTTGAATTGACCCATTTAGAACATGTGTGGGTGATAGTTAGAATTGCTTTATAGTTCATTCTAAGACTGAAGGCAATTTGTGCACCAACACATATCAACTTGGTTGTTTCGCTAAAATTATTCTCAATGTTTTTTTTTTCTTGACATTAATATAAAGAAGTTCAAATAAACTCTTAATTTTAACTTAGTTCCTTTAACAATCACTTAAAAATCAAATAAAATACCTTGCAAAAATAATCTTACAAAAATCCACTGAATATTATTTTACTGGTTTCGTATGAATACTATTTATTTGTTAATACTATGAAAAATTCAGGATTATAAAAAATTTGTATTTTAAATGTAATTAATATTTTACGTTTCAAATAAAAGTTTAGCCATTCAGCAATTTTTTTTGTAGCCTTTTTAGTATCTTAAAATTAATTGCTGATGTTGACAAAATTATAAACCAAAGTATTGTTGGTTGGATGAAAGATAAACCTTAAAATGTTCCAAATATTTTTAAAAAAGCCTCAAAACTCAAAAGGCAAAGGAGCTAACGGTAAAAAATACTAATAATTTAAGTAGTACTCGTTAACACTTAAAACAACTGGTAAGACCAACACTATGCCAGATTGCCAGCCAACTAAACGGCGAGAATAAGAAATGCTCCCTAAACTTCACTCTCCTAATTATATCGTAATAAATTGAGGCGATTCTATAAATCAAAGTCAAAGCCTAATTTTTTGACGTAATTAATTACATTTTGCGAGATTTTTTAATTTTATTTTGAAATCTTATTATCTTAATGAGTTCATTAATTTTTTAGTCTCTATTTTTTTTTAAATTTAATTAAAATTTGACAGATCAAAATCCTTAAATTTTTTAAAAATTTAATTTTTAATACTAAATCTCATTAATTTAGGAATTTAAAATTGAAATTTTAAAAAGTTTAAAAGATAAATCAAACTTTTATTCAAAAACTAAAAATCGAAATTTTAAAAAGTTTAAGAATCTTAATCAGTCAAAATTTTATTTAAGGACTAAAAATCAAAATTTGAAATTTTTTAATACTAATAACTTAATTAATCCTATTTTAATTCTATAACTTTCGTTTATCGATAACTTAATATTTAATAATTAAAAATGTTAACGTCACACTGTGTGCTACATTGTACAAACATAATAGTCTGTAATAAAATGTAATGTCTATATTTCCTTAAATTTTAGATGTTGAATTGTTATATAAAAAAGGATAAACCAAAATTACAGAGAAAACCAAAGTTTGATGCAAGTCCTTTTCCTTTTCATATTTCGTGAATTTCGAAATTCACGTCAAATTTCAATTGCGTCATCTCACTTTTCCGCCCAAAACAAATCCTACCTTCGCGCTCGTCAAGGGGAGAAAGAGAAAAGACAAAAAGAGCAGAGAAAATGACGGAAAGTGAGGGAAAGTGTAAGAAAATGGGCAAAGAGAAGAGAGGTGGAAGCCTCATCGCCTTCACCGGAGCTGCGGCGGTGCTTGCAATTGCGGCGAACCTAGCTATCACCGCGATCAAGTACCAGAAGGCAAAAAATGCTAAGAAGAAAGGTACTCCTTCTTCTCAACTCTTCAATTTTCTTCTCATTGTGTGCTTAGTGAATTAGGTCTTAAAATTTAAGAACGTTTCACTGAATCCAGTAGTGGAAACTTGTAGATCTTGCAGGTTCTAAGGTGCGCGTTAATCTCTCTGCATCTGAGATTCTTAAGCTGGCAGAGCAAATCATTGCTAACTCAAACAAGGCCCATAATTCTGTTGCGTCGGTGCCTCTCGACAAGGTATTATCGATTTGCATCTATATGCTGCACTGAATACTGATCTCATTTATTTACTGAATTATTATTACTTACAAATACAAAACATCGTCGCATTTGTTAAGAAAAGTCGCCGTTCTCTCTTTCACTGGAGAAATAATCTTTGAGATATTGAAGCATTTTGCTCGTTATCTAATTTTGCAATTGGATCAAGGTGAAGTTGCGTCAATTTTTTGAAGTAGCCAACCGTTTTAGTCCCTGAAAGTATATAACACTTGCATTAGTCCTGAAACTAAGGAAATTACAAATAAGTGTAATCTGTAAATCACGTTAGTCCAAAATTTAAAAAAAAAAAAAATGAAAGTGTATCAAAATAATAGTTAGTAGTTACGTTTAAAGACTTGCATGAAACAACTCGAAATTCTAGGAATTTATTTTGAATTTTGTTAATTTCAAGGTCTATTGTGACAGTGCGTTGTATTTTTAGGCATTAAATGGTAGTTTACTTTTTTTTTTCAAATCATATTTTGATGTTTTATGTTGATGAGAACTTGAAAAGTTTAGATTAGCGATAAAAAATGAAAAGAAATCAATGCGGGAAGTTAGAGGCAAGGTTTTTGCCTTTTGGGAGCAAGGATGGTGGAAAGAGTATATACAAACTTGCAAAAAGGAGGGATAAGAAGTGTAAAGACCTTACTCAAGTTAGATGCATCAAGGATGAAAATAAAAAACATTTGGTAAGAGATGAAGATGTAAATGAAAGATAGACGAACTACTTTAACAAACTTTTTAATGTGGATGGCGATAAAAATGAGGTGGACTTGGAGGACGTTTATGATAATTTGAATAGAAGATTTGTGCGTAGAATTAATACACATGAAATTAAGGAGACTTTAAAGAAGATGGAGAATAATAAAGCTTTGGGACCAGATGAGGTCCCTATTGCAGTGTAGAGAGGCTTGAGGGATGTTGCAATAAAATGGTTAACCAATCTTTTCAATAAGATTTTTCAAACAAATGTCTGATGCTTGGAGAAAAAGTATGCTTGTGCCTATTTACAAAAACAAGGAAGATATCTAGAATTGTTTTAACAATAGAGACATTAAGTTTATGAATCATACTATGAAGTTGTGGGAGAGAGTTATTGAACATCACTTGAGAAGAAAGACTAAGGTTTCTGTAAATCAATTTGGATTTATGTCAGAAAGATGTACTATGAAAGTCATTTTCTTGATGTGACAATTAATGGAAAAGTATCGAGAAAAGAAGAAAGATTCACATATGATGTTCATAGATCTTAAAAAAGCATATGATATCTTGATAAGAAAAAAGTATCATTAAGGTATGTAAATGCAATCAAGGATATGTATCATGGGACTACCACATGTGTGAAAACTTGTAATGGAACGTCAAGTTATTTTTCTATCACGGTAGGTGTATACTAAGATTTGGCTCTGAACCCTTATCTCTTTGCCTTAGCGATGAATAAATTAACAAAATATATTCAAGAGAAAGTGTCGTGGTGTATGCTTTTTGTAAATGATATTGTGTTTATTGATGAGACCAAAGATGATATTAATAGGGAACTTGAATTGTAGATAAACACTTTGGAGTCTATGGGATTCACGTTAAGATAAAGCAAGACTAAGTATATGAAGTTTGAGTTTTCCCTGATAAGAAATCATGATCAAGACCCCGTGCATCTACTTGGTCAAGAGGTACTCAAGAAAGATGTTTTTAGATACCTAGCATCAATTTTGCAAAAAGGTGGAGAGATTGATGAGGATATAAATCATAGAATCAGAGTAGAGTGGATGAAATGGCAGAGTGCATCTAGGTTTTTCTGTGACCACAAAATTTCACTTAAGATAAAAGGAAAATTCTATAGAACAACTGTAATACTTGTAATGTTATATGAAGCTAAATGTTGATCAGCACATAAACAACTTAAGCATAAAATAGGAGTAGCAAAAATAAAGATGTTAAGGTATATGTGTGGTTATACAAAGATGGATAAGATAAGAAATGAAGATATTCGACGAAAGATAACAGTAGTACCAGTGAGTGAAAAGATGAGGGAACATATATTGATGTGGTTTGGGCACTTAATGGGACGGTCTTTGGATGCTCCCGTAAGAACAAAAGTTTGTTACCAAGAGGTCGACACCAAGAGAGATAGATGTAGACCGAAATTGACCTGAGGAAAGGTAGTTAAACAAAACTTAATGAAATAAGATATAGATTGGCGGGTGATGTATCTTAGGACAAAATGGAGAAAAACTATAAGTCTGGTGGAAGATTAGACCCATTGTTATCTCTATATTCCAGATAGTCTATTTTTAGTCCTTTTCCTCTTTATCTGCCCCCTCCTTTTTTATCTTATTTTCTTTTCTTTTATCTTATTTCTCCTTTCCCTTCCCCCTTCCCCTTCCACGTTTTTTTTTATAATTTTCTTGTATCTATCATTTGGTTCATCTATCACCGATCCCAATTAATTTGGGTCAAAAGTGTCATTGATGTTGATGTTGACGTTGATTTTGATGCGTTATGTATTTACTGTCGATTGTGTTTGATTATTTGACATGTATTTTCCTTCTATGTACTGTTTTTTTAAGATGATTGTCTTGTGTTGACAATAAGTGCAGGTTACATATGCAAATGTTATATTACCTCTGGCAGAACTGCAAGCGCAGCAATTCCCACTGGTCCAGTCTTGTGTGTTTCCGAAGATGGTATCTACTCGAGAGGATGTACGCAAAGCAAGTGCAGAAGCAGAGCGAAGAATAGATGCTCATCTTGATGCGTGCAGGTTTGCTAACATTGATTTATAGTTTCTTATACTATTTATGATTTCTTCAAAGTTCTTGCTATGTGCTTTTGATGGGGCAGAAATGCCCTACCAACTCAGGGAATATATGGTGGATTTGACAATGATTAAAGCTTGCCTATTCTCACTGGTTTTAAAGTTTGCTGAAAGCAAATAATGAGGACAGTGAGGAAAAACTCACACTACACTACTTTTAAGCTGCATGTATGGTTTGGTATTATTAATTTGTTTGTAGCACCTGCCAAAAGTAATTTCGTGGTTATTGTTAGTTTGTCTTTTTGTGATTACATGACTTTCGATTTTTTCAATTATGAAACTTAATATTGTGTTGTTCCATGCAAGTGGATCAGCAAACGTGAAGATGTGTATCTTGTCATTAAAGCTTTTGCAGTAAAGGGGGAGTGGATGAATGCTGAAGCCAAACACTTTGTTCAAATTCTGGTAAGAACTAAGAACCAAGGAGTTCTCTGGAATGTAGTCTTGCTTTAATTTATTTTTCGGGTGAGAGATTTGTCTGGAAAAGTAATGGCATCAATAAAGTGATTAATATACTTTTCCATGATCAGTATGAAATCCAGATTTGATTCTTTCCTAATCAGTGAAGGTGAGAGATTTTGAGCGAAATGGATTGAACCTCACAGCAAGCAAAAGAGAAGAGTTGCAGCGTCTAAGGGCTCAGATTGATGAATTAAGCTTTAAATATATCCAAAATCTCAATGACGATAGCAGGTTTCTTCTCTTCACTGAGGCAGAGTTAGCTGGATTACCTCCAGCGTTTCTCAAGGTTTAGTATGATTATTCCTACTTTCAATTAAAAAGAATTTCAATAATTTGTCTATAGATATGACTTGCAACAGAACATTTTGGCATCACTTTATCCATGTAGCCAAGCCCACCTTGTGGGTATAGGCTTGTTGTTGTATTCTTCCATCAAATCCACTTAACTAGTGTAGGCATGTTTCTGATTTTTTTTCCTTTCCTTTTTTGCTTCTTTGACCAAGTCTGATATTAAATACTTGCTCGTAAATTATGAACTCGGAAATTTATGGCTTATATTATTTATTGTAAACCCTTTGTCTTCTATTATTTGTTCTGACATAAATTTCATAATACTTCCCTTTCTGGGTTGGACTTGGAATGGCTGCCTCTTCACTGAACTATTAATTCCTAGAACACTACATGACTTTTCCACTGTGATTGAAACAAAATAGTACACGTATAGGGAAAGGAAAATCATATCACTCACATGTATTTTTGGGAGTCCTATTTAAAAATAAATGGGTCATGGAGTAACATTTTGCCGTCAATTTTCCTCGTAGAGAGATGCATTTGTTTACCTCCAAATCACTCCCATCCTTTCCCACACTGAAAAAAGGTAAAATAATGATTTGATATCCATTTATTTTCCCTTTATTTTGTCTCCTGAATAAACAAGATAAAATATATTTCTAGTTTTTTCTTTTTATACATCCAGTCATCCACTCAAGAAGATGAATACCTTCCCTCTCCTTCCTTTTGAAAACCATCCCCTTTCATGTCAATTTAAAATCTCAAATCCAGCCCTGGAGTATGAATCTGGTGACTAAACAAAGAAGAACCGAAAGGAACCATTACTTTGGAAGTTTTAAAAAAAAAAGTACAGAAGAAATATCGGCAACATAAATTTAAGATCAAGATGATATTTAACTGACCGGACTATCTAAGGGCATAATTAAACCAATACACCAGTTCTTCTCCACATCAGATTGATTACATAATTACTCCAGACAAGCATAAAACAGATATCTGATATAACTCTAATCAGGTGTTCATGCATTTATGGAGGCTCATTACTGCTTCTGCATTGCCTTCAATTGTTAAACATTTTTTTTCTGGTTGATATATAATTGAATTAAATGCATTTCTCCACAGGGTTTAAATAAATCGGAAAATGGAAAATTTAAAATTTCCCTGAGAAGTCATCATGTTGCAGCTGTACTTGAATTTTGCAAGGTATGGTCAATGAATATTAACTAATACTTGCACATTTATTAGCTAAATTAGTGCTATATTATGTAGTGAGATTAAATTGGCTCTTGCACTACCTGTAAAATAATAGTGAGAAGAAGCAGAATTTCAGTTGTATATGGTTTAATAAAATGGCATTCTTGTCTCCGTAAAGGCTTAAACTTAGTGTAATGACTAATGACCATGTGACTAATACTTTCCATGGGAATTTGATTTGGGAAGGCATAGACCAAGAAGCTATAATGATGTCCTTTCCTTTATGATAAAATCATTTTTGACAAAGAGCTGCTGTGTTTTTGTTTGTCACAATGGCTTTTTTTAATTTTTATTGATAGTTTACAATGAATTATCATTTTTTAATTCTTGAATTGGTTTCAAAGTTAATTAATTGATCTTGTTGCTTAATGTGACACAAAAAGACAGTACTAAGCATCCAAGGGATTTATTACATAGAACATATTGCTACATTTGACCACTTGAATATTTCCATAGGCATAAGCACAAATATCAATCTTCTCAGAACATTAGTGCTACATCATAAGCACAAATATTCTTTTCGGAATATCATTGCACAAATATCACTAATGTTGCCACAATAGACCACCTAAATATTCTATGGAATGTCATTTTTTCTCCTACAGACTTGGTAGATCTTTTGTGTATATTTTCATTTATTTAGGGAAACTATGCTCACAAGATCTATAATTCTATATTGATCGCATGAAGGTTGGAACTACCAGGGGGATTGTATCAAGGGCATATGGGAATCGGTGTGGAGAAATCAATGTTTCTATCTTAGAAAGCCTGGTAATTTTCATTGATGCATTACTCATTAAGGAGTAAGGAATCCGCTTATTTATTTACCATCAAATGCTTCTATCCTGATTTCAAGCTATAAATTGAGAGATTATCTTGTAATCGGACCTTGTAACAGGTCATTGACAATTTGACATGCATTCAACCTCTAGTTATTTTACTTCAATTACTAATAATAGTTTGGTAGAAAGAGAATAGTTCCTATGTAATTTTGTAGTTCTATATTTTTTGCTGACTCGAACAACTTACCAACGAATAATGATTATTAAGACAGTTGAATTTATTGGATTTGAAAGGATATAGTTCAGTTTTAAATTTGTATATGACTGTCAAATTATGACAAAATGTTAATTGTAGGATTGTTATTCAGTTTAAATTTTATAATGTTTATGGCGTTTATTTGGCATCTTTCATATTGCTTTCTATGATTCTTGATTTTGTTACTTCTATACATATTTATTGGCATAATCATAATAGAGTTTGTTCTTGTTGATATTTCATTGGCATGATTCAGGTGCAACAACGCCATAAATATGCTCGTTTACTTGGCTACTCATGCTATGCAGAGTATGCCATTGATGTTAGAATGGCAAAGACACCAAAAAAGGTTGGTAATCTTGTCATAGAGATGCAATAATGTATTTTCCATCAGAAGCACTAGAAAGCTAGTGCCATAAATATGCTCTTTTTTTGTAACGAATAATGTTGGGGGTAGCAAGGATCAGTAGTCAGTAATTATTATAAAATAAATACAATAAAAATGAGTAGTTTTATTAAAGAATTATTTTTAAATGAATAACTGGAAATTGTAACTTAGTTTGTAATAAATTACACAAAAAGATGTGTCAGATGGTCATGACTTATTGTGAATCAACTATATATGATAATGACACACACGAGATTCAGAAGAAATTCCTTCTATATGTACTCTATTTGGACTTTGTTTATGATGACTATAAGTGCGGGACATCTCTAATTTAAAATTAAAAGAAATGTTTGACAAACTTTCTTAGGTCAGTCTTATCTAATAAGTAATAACTCCTGATTGATATTGGGAAAACAAAAAATGAAATTATAATTGGTGATGCTGACTTGCTTCTTTGTCATAAGCTGAGTGTATTTTGAGAGATTATGATAGTTAATCTTGTACTGTTTTTTATACACTCTTTGGCGGTGATACTGATATATCTAATTCTAGAATATTTTTTTTAATTTCTGAATTTCATCCAGGTGTTTGAGTTCCTGAAAGACATATCCACAAGTTTAACTGACTTGGCCATGAAAGAACTTAATATCTTGAAAGATTTGAAGGTTTGCCCATTTTTGGTGTATGCTGTTTGCTTTAATTTATATTTCCCTCATTACAAATTTATTATGACATCAGAAGAAAGAGGAAGGGGAGTTTCCATTTGGAATTGAGGACCTACTGTATTACGTAAAACGGGTTGAAGAGCAGGGTTATGATTTGGACTTTGGAGAGATCAAGCAATACTTTCCAATTAGTGTGGTTTTATCGGGGATCTTCAAAATTATCCAAGATCTATTTGGTAATTTTATATCTGATAATTTATTTGTCCTTATGTTTTATTGCCTCGATCATCAGTTATTCAGTTAATGAGCAAAGTAATTGGAAAGTAATTCGTGGTAATATATTTTCATTTTAGGAATAGTGAACCATTCAACTGATCAATAAATTTAATAAAGTGGTTTACAAGCAACCATTTGCTGACTCGGTGCTTAATTCTTATTGGGCTGATTTTTTTTTTTTTTTTAATTCTCCAATATTTGATTTCTATGTCGTAGAATGTATATTGATACTTATTCTTGCTATTTTTCATGCAGGCTTAAGGTTTGAGAAAATTGCAGGAGCTGATGTTTGGCATTGTGATGTTTGTGTTTTTTCAGTGCTGGACTTGGGTTCTAGCGAACTCTTAGGTTATTGCTACCTTGATTTGTTCTCAAGGTCGAGCTTTTTAGCTATTTGTGCTTTATCAATTTTTATTTGCTAGTGAAAAGTGAAAACAGGTTCATGTTGTTTATTTCTATTCCAGGGAAGGAAAATATGGTCATACTTGTGTGTTGGCTCTCCAGAACAGTGCATTAACAAGCAATGGGGCACAGCAGGTTTTCTTTAGTGAATAAAATTAAAACTTTCTAATATTCTGATTGTAAGCACCTGCCCCATCTCCTGTGTAGTTGGGTTGGCTATGGAAGTTTCTCTACTAACCCATCTAAATGAGTAAATGACAGTGTTCAAACTTTATTATGGTGCAAGTGTTGGTTCATATATAGATGTTACTGTGATGATTTACGTATGGTTTAATAGGGCATTTAAAATGTCCAATCTTTGTACATATCAGATAGAGACGCTTCCTTAACAATAAAAAGACCATGTATTGACCACCAAGGAGACGTTGTAAACACCACCCTATCTCATAACATTTTTAGGGTTCTATAAATCTCCTTGAAATTTCATGCTTTCTGTCCCGCTACACCCACATATAACTTGAGAACAGCATAAATCACACTTCCACGAAGTTTTAATCTTAATCTTTCTTTGTTCCAAAATCTTTGAAGTGTATTGTTGCCGTAGATTCTTTTCCAGCATGGAAGGACACAGGATTCGATAAACTCAAAAAACGACTATTTCACAAGATGTCATTGTAATCAATCATATCGAGGACTGTTGTCAAGAGAAAATAAAACAAATTGGCCTCAAAGCTCTGGTCTTGACCTTAGAGCTCTTTTGTTATCTTTAAGACTTTAAATTGAGAAAGCACTTTAGAGATGCAATGTTTGCTTATATCACTTAGAGCTGGCAGACCTTTTATGCATGCTGGTGGTTCTTTATTTTTTGTTTTGTTTTAAATCCTTATGGTGGCTATGACACCAACATGTTCTTCATGCATGGTTGTTTATTAATAATTTTTGGATCTTGGCAATTTTTTGATTAGAAAATATGGGTTTCTTTCTCTTAATTTTTGTCCCTTTTCAATGTTTATATAGATACCAGTTGCATTGTTAATATCTCAGTGTCAGAAGGATGCTGATGGTAGTTCTGGATTATTACGGTTTTCTGAAGTGGTCAGTCTTTTCCATGAGTTTGGCCACGTGGTATGTTTGCTTTTGCTTCCATGAAGATTTCCTAATCAGAATTATATCTTTATCTATCTTAATTTGCATTACAATTCTTCTATGTGCTTGTTTGGGTCTGGGGAAAAGGTAAATAAAATGAAAGTTGTGTATAACTGAGATCCTTTTTGTAAAATGAAACACTCAAGACAACTCACAGACTAGTTTGAGTTGACAATTCTTGGTAGAGAAATTGAGTTAGCTTCGTTTCAACTCATTTCTGTATAAAGTCCATTAGACTTGGTAAACTTGTGCAAATTTGCATAAAATTGCAAGTCAAGAAGTGACTTTAGGTTAGAATTAGGGTTTAAAGCATATGATTGAACAGATCAAAATAATATTTCTTTGGGAGAGTTAAGGTAGAATAGAAATTAGAGAATTGAAGGTTCATTGGATTTGTGAGGCAAAGGAGAACGTACAGGCATTAAGAAAGGGTTTGGGGTTGGCTATTAGGGTGCTGCAAACTTCAGAAAACTCAAACATTCTTTCCTTAGAAGAGTCTTAAGGTAAAAGATTCCATAAGCTAGAAACAAATCCAAACCGAGCCTCATTTTTGTTCTTGGTTTGTATTAATCAACTTGTAGCCTTGAGTAAATATCCTGAGTCTTCTCTGGTCTGTTATTTCACTAATACACAGAATGGACATACTACCGTGAAATTGGATTTTCCATCCTTGCAAGCTGTGCTCTATGCCCTGATTAAGGAAGTTGGTTGTATTGTTTTTCATGATCAACCTATATTTGTATGATTAGTTATTGCTCTGCCTCAATTATTAATAAGATTCATTCTGCAATAGCTTGAATTTGAGTATAAATTGAGCAGTATTTTCAGGCAGGTGTGAGATATAGTACTACATGTTTAAATTTGGTTCTGTTTGCACATGACATCATTTACCTTTGTCCTTTCTTCTGAAGTTTTTTTAAAAAATCTTTGTTAGGTTCAACAAATTTGCAACCGTGCATCATTTACCAGAATTTCTGGATTATGTGTTGATCCTGACTTTGTGGAAATACCTGCTCAACTGTTAGAAAACTGGTAAGAAAATTAATACATATTCTTCCTTATTCTAATTTTAATTTAGGTTGAACATTACATCAAAGAAATAATTAAACATAGATTCATTCTTCCTACATGTGGAAATTGTAGGTGTTATGAAAGCTATTCTCTCAAGTTGATTTCGGGATTTCATCAGGTGAGTTTCACCAATTGTTCGCTCCATAATCTTCTGAAATTATGTAGTCATTGTTTTTTGAGGTCAACTCAATCTGATACGTCTACTTTGTTATGCTTCTTTAAACTATTTAATATATTAGTTGTCACTTGCAGGATATTACAAAACCGTTAAAGGATGACATATGCAAATCAATTAAAAGATGGAGGACTTCTTTTTCTGCACTTAAATTGAAGCAAGATATTCTCTGCTGTATGTTTTACATTTTCATTGTTACATTTGACCTCAATATTTCCTAATTATTCTTATACTTTTACTTTATATTACTTAATGCTTATTTAGATTATCTTACTCTGATTTGGGGAGTCAATTACACTATAAACTGTAGTCCCTATTAGATGGTAGTTACATTGTCAGATACATAGGTTTGACCTCAACAAAGTAGGGAATAACTCTTATTGACTGGGGTTTGATTTAGAGTCTGTTAATTTTGATTCAAATTTACATTTTTGTTGTGAAAAGTGATTTTATGTTTGGTTTATATTTGGGTTCTCAACATGAATTGTACAGCAAGTAAATTACATCTTGAGAGGAGTGAAAATTTCTAGCTTTTCTAGTAACTGGAAATTGGAATTGCTTCTGGTTGTGGAGCTCTTAATATTATTTTATAACATCTATATTCATCCTTCAAAAAGTAACTAAACCATCCAAATAGAATCAGTTTTTTAAACCTTCTTTTAAAACATCTATATTTTTCAAGCATAATTTCTTTCAAAATCAATTCTACCAAAATCTAAACCAAACATACCTTGGTCATTAGCTATATATTGTATCTATGTATAGACATGAATGTATACATGAAGTGCTTGTGTCAGGTTAGATGAGTAACTGAAATGGTTATTTTCTATTGAAGAAAGGTGAGATGATCATAAGCAGTACATTAGATTAGTGCGTGTACTATTTAGTTACTTTTTGTCACTTTTCAGTTGCTATTTAAGAATCAGCTGGCTAATATTTCTTTTGGGTGGGCTACGGGACATGATGTTTACGAACATTGAACATTCTAATTACTTCGCATCATTTAACTTAAGATCTGCTTGCTATCAGGTCTTTTTGACCAAATCATACATTCTGCGGATAACATAGACATTCAGGAATTATTCAAGCATCTTCATCCCATGGTAACTGATTTAACATCAGTTCTAATTTTAAGTTCAATGTTTTTGATAAAAGAGTGAAAGGAAGTTCTATGTAAATGTCGTTTCCCAGGAGATGTTAGGCTTGCCGATATTAGAAGGAACCAATCCAGCATCATATTTTCCTTCTACTGTCATTGGTTATGAGGCAGCTTGCTACAGTCGTATATGGAGTGAGGTATGAATAACTCGCTACTTCTTTATGTGATACGTTTGTCAATAATAATAATAATAATAATAATCAGTTTTCATTGCAAGCATCTTTTAATTTTCAATCATCCGTGGGTAGTTTTCTCACTTTCTGATTATTTGTTTCTGGAGAAAGTCTTTCCTGATCATTGAATTTGAAAAATAAAAATTGAAGCCTAAAATGTTTCAGGTTTTTGCTGCTGATATATTCACCTCAAAGTTCTGCAACGATGTTTCAAACCAGCAAGCGGGCATGCAATTCAGGAACAAGGTCAGTGATGACAATGACATTCTACTTTTCGCGCAGAAATATATCAACCATCTGTTTATATATCCCTTTAAAAATGGGAGTGGAAAATTCAGCACTAAATTTATAAAAAAAAATTGTAAAACAAGAAATCCATTCCTAAATTTTCCATTTCCAGTCATACGTATGCTGTTCTAATTGTTTGTTCTTGGTATGACGATCGCATGCAGCAATATATTGGTTTGTTAAAGCAAATTTCAGAGATTGCGATTGTAAATTTAGTATTTATTTGCATACTTGATTTAAAACAATTGCAGGTAATGGCCCCGGCAGGAGTGAAAGACCCCATTGATGTGTTAGCAGACTTTCTAGGAAGAGAACCATCAATCCAAGCTTACATTGAGAGCAAAGTCAATTACGTTTTGTAAGGCTTTTTGGCCGGACATGTACATTGACAGATTTTTATTTGGCCAGAATCAGTTTGACAGTTTATTGCGTTTTTTAGAGCATTAATTTTCATTGACAAATGAAAATTAGTGGGTCAGTGTAAAAATTGGTACATATTATTTTTATTATACAAAAATTAATGAAAAATGTTATGTATGTGTAAAAAAATTCAACTAATGAACTAAACAGAATTTTAGTCGGTTCCAAGCATAAGCTGCTGTAATAAATTTTTTTTACTTACTTTAATGATTATACACAGTAAAAACATACATCGTCAATCAAAAAACAAATTATTGGTATAATTTTTAAAATAATTAGGTTAAATATAATTTTAGTTTTTCTATTTTTGCTTAATCTAAAATAGAGGTATGTGGTTTACTTATTTTAGAAATCTTGAAATTTTAGTCTACTTTTAAAATTTGTCTGTTTTATTTCTTACATTTTAATTAATTAAATTATTTTGTAATGGTGTCTTGATTGAATTTGTTAAATTTAGGGTTTGATTGAACCAAAGTAAAATAAATAAAATATACACAAAATTAATGATAAGATAAAATTGTAAGTTTTTTAAAATAGGTGCGACCAAATGTTAAGTGATATAAGGTACATTGGTTAGTTAATGGAGAAGGAAAGGATGAAAATGTCATAGGCTTGATTTTTTTACTAATAAAAACTTAATATTATAATAATTAACATTGGTTGATAAAAAAAAAGGAAAGACCAAATGTCTTTCTTTTGAAATAAGGGGACAAAAATTATAAATTAAATCAAATAAAGAAAATAAAATTACATTTAAGCAAAATAATCATATTTAGTAACCTTTATAAAAAAATATTTATAGTATCCAATAGATTTATTTATGGTAAAATAATGCATACTATTTTAAAAATTGAAGTATATGTATATATAAAAAGGGCATACTATTTTAATTTAACAATTCATGCTGATAGGAATGTGCGCATGTGTATATATAAAAAGGGCATATTTAATAAAAGGAAAAGAGTATTTAGGCAATTTAATCTTTATTCTTTTTATAAATGTACATCCTAAACTTTAATTTTATTTCAATTGATCCTTAAGTTTTTTTTTT
>PYAF01000922.1:646428-691196 GCA_007407185.1 Glycine tomentella
AAAAAGTGGTTGTACATTTGTAAATGCTTATAAAATTTACTAATATAGATCGACTTATATCTTAGAAGATGTATGTTAGCAAATTTTAACTACAATTGTTCTTACTTCTTAAAATTCAGTCATACTTAAGTTATGAAAGTACAGCTTAAAAAACAAGTGAGTCTATTATTAATAATGTAATATATATATATATATATATTAAATTATTATCAAATAAATGATTTTTGAATAAATGTTTTCATTTATTTTGAAGAGTAAAAAATGCAATTATATTTTAAAATATATTTTTTAAATCTTAAAATTTTTAAAATAAAAAAATAAACACTCAAATTTTTAAGGAGGAGAAATTTTTATATGGTATGTGGGTTTCCTTCTGCCACGTGTATGGCCTCAGTTCCTCGCAACTACTACTGTTTTTTTTTTTCAATTAAAAAAAGAAGAAGCAAGAAATTCATACAGATAAGGAAAACTCTCGTCCGCAATCATCAATGGAAGTAGGAATGTCTCTGAACGCGCTTGTTCGTCTTCCTCTCTCGAATTCACGCTTCCACGACGATGCTCCGATGGTGAGACACTCTCTGTTTTCGAGCCGAAAGCAGCAGAGTTATAAGGTTCTTCCACAGCGTCTAGTGTTTGTGGTTGAAGCCAAGGGCAAAAAGGGAATGATGTCTCGTCAATTTCAGCGCAATTCTCCTCCTCCTTTACCCAAGATTGAAGACGATGGCAATCCTAAATTCGTCATCTTCATTCGCATGGCCAATGTATTCTTCCCCATACCATTTCTTAATTAAATTTCAATCTTATCTTAGTCCTTTCTATTATTTATTTATGCTTACCCTTGCTTGCAGGTATATCTTTGGTACCCTCTTAGTATCGTATCAGGCGGCACCACTGCTAAAATAATGGTTGCAGCTAAAGATAATTTTCTCGGCAAGTATATCTACAAAGACACCCTTGATAGAAATCTCGCTGCTGTTATCTACAGAGTAATATAATACTACTAATGTTTCTTTGATAGGAAATTTGGAGAATTTAATTCATTGAAGTACATCTTATATCTGTGTCCATATTATGTTGATTTGCGTGTTTTATATTTTATTGCATTGGTATTTAGTCACCAGCAACTAACAGTCTAACACGGAAGAAGTGATTTTTTTCTTATAATGAAATTAATAAAAGAAAAGAAAGGAGAAAGGGGGGCAGCATTCCGAGAATTGAACTCGGGACCTCTCGCACCCTAAGCGAGAATCATACCACTAGACCAAATGCCCACCTTGAACAAAATAAATTATTCTAACAATGTGAATATTTTCTTATTGGAATATGTTCTGCCTTAATTAAATTTACTGTCGTCATTTTAAAAACGAATAATGCTCGGTTTGTCTTAGTATGGAGCACAACAAAGTTTGTTTTGTTAAATGTCAATGTGAAACTTATTGAAGTAAATTAGCCAATAGTAAAGTCATAAGCTACTTTCTTATGTCCAAATAAGCTCTTTGTAAGTTCTCCCCAAAATACAAGAGATCTTGTGTAATTACTAATTACTATCCTGGGCTGTGTTTTCTTAATTTCTCATTGTCCTGTTTTTGTTGCTGACTGCTTTGCTTCAACTCAAATAGGATGAAAAGGAGGTACAGAAATCTGCATTCAAACAGTACCGTGTATTGCGAACAGCTACTGATTTCAGATACGGCTACAAACTTGTTGTAATGCTCCTATACTTTCTTAGTTTCTTTTATGCTATACTGCAATACCTCAATAAATGTTTTAAATCCAATTTCACGGTTTACAGAGTTGAAATTTTATACATTACAGAAGTTAGAAGACCATTCCCGTTTTTTTTAAAAACTTTTTTGTATGATGAATTTGCAGGAGAATGGCAATATAAGAGCTGCACTTTCTACCACTGATGTTATTGAGGTAACATTCTTGACATGTTCTTTGTTGTTGCTTGTTATCATCATAATTTTTTTTGAAGTTTCACACAGAATTTTAAGCCTCTCAGCATTAGAGATGTATATGTTATACAAGTACAAAAAACATTCTGGTTGTTTATACAAATTCTCAATTTGGTAAATTTGCAGGAAAATAGAAACTTTCATTAATCATTATCATTGGATTTTTAGATTTATATTTTTGACGGTCGTAGACACATTATAATATGTATACTTTCTACTTAATTAATTCTCTGTTTTTTTTTTTATCAAAATATTTCTTCCTCTCTAATATATTATGTTTGCATATCTAAATTGAAGCTTCCTACACAAGATAAACTTAAAACCGTGCTTGATAAAGCGAAAGACTTTTTCGGAGATGCAAAGGAATCATTTGGAAAGATAACATCATTGGGCACTACTGAAACGGAGGAGGCAAAGGAAGACATAAAAGAAAAAGCCAAGTGAGTTTTACATCTTATTGCCTGAAGAAAAACTCTCAATTTTGATTAGCAGAGGAATTTCCTCTTTTCTTACCTATTTTCTTCTACATGTACCTCCACTTCATCTTTAGGATACAACATTTGATGGAGTATATCTGATTCTATGCACTTCTATGAACATTATTCAATTTACATGAACATGGTAGGTAATTTTTGAAATTTCTCATGGCTTAGATTATTTTTGTGTCAATGCCAGGGTTAAAGGATGAAACTATAGCTGGAAATGATTTGCTTGAATTGTTATGAGTAGCCTGTGGCCCTATGAGATGAGAAAGCTCAATTCTTTTTATGGATTGGTTAATGGGGGAACTTCTGTGCACAACAATGCTACTCCAGGTTTTGTTCTTAGATCTGTAACCATGAAAATTGTTTTATATTCTGCCGAGTGAACACCATCTTTACGATACTGATTGATCACTCGTGTATGTTACACTCCGTGATGCTTTGGAATAGATAGCAAGTAGGATGATCATGTAATGGCAATTATCAGTTCAAGAGATTCCTGGAATTGTTGTATAAATTACGGGTTGTAATATCTATGCATTTTATTTTGACAGGAATTCAGTCAGTCAGACAGAGATTGCATTATCAATTAGACCAATTTACTATGGAATTGTGATCTTCTAAACTCGATGCAGAATATTTATAGAATTCACAATTCTTTGTTTATGGCTACAGTATTAGCTACCTGTTTATGCAAATTATATTTGCACATAAAAACGTTCAGCTAAAGTATAATATTCACGTGCTATTAACCCTAGAATTTTAAGAACGAGTAATTTACATAAGCTTCTTGATTTTATTTTCTTTATTATTATACTGGGGGAAAATAATAAGAAAGACTATTCTAAGATATCCCTCGGCAAAAGGGCCCTTTTTATTTTATTCACATAAAAAAGGGCCTTTAGAGTTTGAGGAGGATCATTCCAAAAACAAAAACAAAAACAAAAACATTGGTGTTGGCATCCCTATTCACATAATCAACAGAGCAGCATTGCAGGACCATTTCTTGATTTTCTTCTTCTTTGCTAAAAATAATGGTTGAATAACGTATTTTAGGAAAGAATTTTGAAATAATTAAATTTCTATTGTTTTTTATAAAATTAAGTTAAAGAGGCAAGATTTTAAAATTAAGGAAAAAATTACGAAAACAAAATAGAAATGATTTATATGAAAAAAAAAATATAATTTTTGAATGTACCAATTTAAAAATGGTATATTAAAATTAAATTTTAAAATTTAATTCAAATTTAAATTAACATTAACTAAATTGAAGCAATACTATTAAAAAAAATGAGATACGTAATTGATGATAAATGACGTGAATTGATGAAAAGTTAATTTCTAAAAATCTTTTATGTAAGACTTAATGTTATTTTTTATTTATTATATTTCACAGTTATTTTATTATATATATTATTAAGTTTTAAAAGTTTCAAACTTTAATTTGTTAAAATTTTCAAATTGTTTTATTTTAATTATTTTTTGAATTTTCATTAAAAATATCATTATTTCATTAATTTTAAAATAATTAATTTAATATAATGATAGTTAAAAATTTCATTATTTTTATTTTATTTTAAAAATAAAAAACTAAAATATACCCCTTCTTCCTCCTAAAACAAAATAGAGTTGCGCTTTCCTCCGTGATGTCACGATCTATGCCTCTCTCTTTCTCTCTCCTCCGTGGCGTTGCGCCGCCATCACCTGCGCGTGCGACGATGTTTATTCACGAGATTGAACATTTCATTAGGTATATGAAAAGAAAGGAAGTGACGGTGATTGGTTGGTCACAAAAGGCAAGAAAGAAGAAAAAGCATGGTGGACTTTTGACGAAGGGTTGAGCAAGCAAGAGGGTTGGAGTTGGAAGGATTGTATGTGGTGCGGATGGGGGAAATGAATCTATAACACCTCATTTGTGGAAACCATTATGGATAAACCTTATGTGGCACTGCATTACTGCACGTTTTCAAAATTTAAAGTATTTAAATGAATGAGATAAAGTTTAATGAGGTAGATTATATTTTATATTATTTTTACACTTCAATTATTTAAAGGAAAAAATTATTTTATTATAGTAGTGTAAACTTAAGTTTTTTTTTTCTCCACAAAAATAATATTTTTTTTAAAATTGCTTTAAATTTTAAAAGATCATTACTATTGTATAATAAATTAACCCAATTTTGATAAGTTTATACATAAAAACTTACAAGAAAAAAAGATAAGAAGGAATAATAAAATATTTTTTCTAAAAATTTATGTATAAGTGAAAATTAACTTTTTAGAGAAGCTAAAATCATTTAGTATCTTTAAAAAGTTAACAAGTCATTTTAACATCCATTTTGGATTCCCTTATCCTTAAATAGTTGCACATAAGTTAATTTTAATTTATAAAAAATCTTATTTTATAATGTATTTATGGTAAAATTTATTATTTCAACTTCTTTAAAATGAGTGATTCACTTTAAAAAGAAAAATAAAACCTGTCAACAATTAATAAGAAAAAAAAATAAATCCAATTTTTTTTATCAATAGTTCATTTTATATTAATAATTATAACTATTGTTTCTTATTTTTCACTTTAAATAAAGTATTAATATTATATATATGCAGACAATAAGTCATGAAATTATTAAAAGGATCTTGTTAGACACCGGTTAACAAACTATAAAAAAATATTTATTGTAAAAATTATAAAAAGTATAATTTTTTTTATACACAACACAATTTTATGTATTTTAATATAAAAAAATCTACTTTAATTCATTAATTGTCTCACTTGATATTTGGATTCTTATTCTTTATGGAAGGTAAAATGCTCACTTTGAGGAGCTTCAGTCTAATCTAATCAAAATCAAAATCAGGTATGGTATTATCGAGTGTGTATTGTAGTGAAGATGGGATATGGAACGCCTCTCGTTTAGCATAAAACGTGGTCAAAAGCTTATCTAATAAGATCAAAAGGTGGAAAGGATCCGCTATAAGATGTCTGGTTCTGGAATATTCTGGAAAGCAAATTGGAATCTCAATTCTCACGACCCCACTTCATGCTGCCGATGATGTCGAGCTTTCCAGAATTCTCTATGTCTCGTTGTCCAAGTTTCTATATATTCCCAAAAACCAACCCTTCGCACGACACTCCCACTTCATCAAAAACATTGACAACCTTTATAATTTCTTCTGTTTGTGGTCTCACTAGAAATTAACATCACTCTTCACAAATATGGCACATACTTTTTCCTCTAATTTGGCTCTTAACTTTTCCACATCGAGGTATGTTCGTCCCTCGAGACCAACCCAGTTGAAGCCCGTGAGGGTCATGATGGGTGATGCAAGACAAAAGCTTGAACATGTCCATGTGCCTAAACCCAACAAGCACCACCAGCCCCTACCCAAAAAGAAAGTTGCTCCAACCCCACCCGTAGGTAATTAAGCTCAATCACTCTTTTCACATAAATTATTATATACATTACTTTCTAATTGAGCTATTCAATTTGTAAGTAAAATTAATAAAGCTCAATTATGCTTTAGATAGAAATTGATCATAATGATGTAAATGGAACCATATAGTAATCATATGTCTATTAACCAGTCGAAATTGTTCCAAATCATCATATCATTTCTGGTGCTCTTTTGTGTTTATATATGCTGCGTTACTGTCCTAGTTTTTTTTTTTTTTTACCAGCTAGTTTTCGTTAGAA
Source organism: Glycine tomentella (assembly GCA_007407185.1). Classification (NCBI taxonomy): domain Eukaryota; kingdom Viridiplantae; phylum Streptophyta; class Magnoliopsida; order Fabales; family Fabaceae; genus Glycine; species Glycine tomentella. The sequence continues at coordinate 652,567 of PYAF01000922.1, forward strand.
ATGCTAGTGGGGGATTTAAACTCGTAACCATTCTTTCTTTCCTTTTGCCTTCACCTTTAAACTCTCTTTCAACCACTATGCCAACTTTATATTTCTATATTATTATTGTCTTATTGCAGACTTAATTTACCATTTTTTTTTACTTAGCACTAAATATATGACTGTTAACATGGGAAATTGTATAAAAGCAGGGTTGTGGGATCGATTTCCTACGGCAAGGACAGTGCAAGAAATGATGGAGACGATGGAGAGAATGATGGAGGACCCTTTTGCTTTCAGCACACTTGAATGGCCTTCATCACCCCTTCCAAGTGAGGGAGTGGGAGGGTATCGAAGAAGGGGAAGGGCACCATGGGAAATTAAAGAGTGTGAGGGTGAATACAAGATGAGGTTTGATATGCCTGGGATGAACAAGGAGGATGTGAAAGTGTGGGTGGAGGAAAAGATGCTTGTGGTCAAGGCTGAGAAGGCACCAAAAAAGAAGCAAGAGAATAAGATTGTGGAATTACAAGAGAAGCAACAAGAGGAAGAGGAATGGTCTGCTAAGAGTTATGGTAGGTATAGCAGTAGGATTGCATTACCTGATAATGTGCAGTTTGAGAATATTAAGGCAGAGGTTAAGGATGGTGTGCTCTACATAACCATACCCAAAGCTACCAGCTACTCCAACATCCTTGATATCCAAGTTCAATGATTCATTTTGTTTTTATGGTCTTTATAAAGTTTGATAGAAAGATTTCCTTTAAAAAGTAGTGAAATGTGTAGATATATTTTTTAACCAAGTTTAATATTCATTATACTTTTTTCACTTACGTTTCTCTGTTAAAGATCTTGCAATAATAAATAATGTTTTGATGAGTAAAATGGCTTATGTAAGTAAGGGGTAATTTTCACTCATAAGCCATGTTTTTGGTACAAATTCCAAAACTTGTGCTGGGTAACAAAGAATGGCAAAAAGTTTGGGGTAAAAAATCAAATTATTTATTTATTATTATGATTTAATAAGGTCAGGCTAATGTGAATGCCGAATGGACAACCTAAATATTGTTATGACGTGCTATTCAACGAAAATATGTTGATTACAGTATGCGAAAACTAAATTGTTCTCACTTAAAATTGAAATTAACTCATTTGGAGAGCAATTCAGAAAAATAATTGTCGCTTTTCATTTATTTTTTCACCTATATTGCCATACAAAATGTTTTTTTATTTTATTTAGATGGTGCGAATTGTTTAAGTAATGAATATAAAAATCATAAAAAATATTTTATACTTTATATTCACTATTAATAGAAAGAAATAAAGGTATACATTAATATAAATGAATGCATATTGTCTTTAAATATATACATTAATATAGATTAAATATTATACTCTTTTTTTAACCAAAATATATACTGTCTTATTATTCTTTTAACTTTTGAACATTAATTGCAGCAAAAAAATAACATGTGAAATTTAATTTTTATAGTTATTTATTTTCTAAACTTGTAAAAAAAAGCAACTAAAAGTGCATGTTTTTATTCATAACTATTTAATTTATACAGGAATTTACAAAAATTCATACATCTCGATCAAGACTCATCGGTATTCATAACTAAATGTACATCAACTCTTAATAAATCATAAACATACATTTTATTGCATATATTTTTCATAAATATATCAAAATAAAAATATAAAATAATATAGTATAATAATTATGATTTTAACTTATTTATAATGAACTCTCGATATAGAAGGTTTGAAAATGTTCATAATTGAGATTTTCTTAAAAACAAAATATCTAAACAAATAAAGCCATGCGCCATAAAGGAAAAAAAAAGAATGTACATAATAAAAGTTTTACATATTAAAAAAGGAAACAAATGAATTTATAGTACAAAAGTAAATTTTATTAAAACAATAGATAGGGATGGTAAAACGGGCTTGGCCCGGTGGGCCGGCCCGTTTATCCCACGAAAAAATGTGGGTTGGGTTGAGATTTTGAGTCCACATTCATTAAACGGGGCGGGTCAACCCGGCCCACAAAAATGTGGGCCAGAGGTGGGCCAGCCCATCGGGTCAGCAGTCCACCAATAAAAAATAAAATATTTAATAGGTAATTAAATGAGTGACTTAGAGGGAGATTGACTAAAAAGAAGTTAATGATTTTGAATCCTTAATCCTAATACATTTTTATTTGGAACCTAATAATGAGTTATACTACATGTACAATTATGTTTTGATTGTCTGCATCATTGTGAAACAAATTTCTAAGAATTTGTTAAGACTTAGGAGCTAATTGAAAACCATTGTTAGACATATATTTCATGTTTGCTTTTATTTCTATTAGGCATGTATTATATATTAAAAATCATTGTTATAAAATTAAGTTAATACATTATTAATTTTTAGTATAAATAATTACATTTGAATTTTTTAATAATTATTTTACCTTTTTAATTTTTTTTTATTTTTTATTTTTTAAGTGGACTGACCCGCTGGCCTACTAACCCACTTTAAAGTGGGTTGGGTTAGTATTTTCAGCCCACTTTACAAAAGTGGGCCAGCCCAGCCCGACCCACTTTTTTTAGTGGGGTGGGCCAGCCCGACCCGTTTTTGGGTGGGTTGACCCACTTTGCCATCCCTAACAATGGAAAATGTTGGATGGACCACTCCATGCTATTTAAAATTTTAAGAAGAGAAAGAGAGAGAAATATAAGTATAATAAATAATTAATATTATGTGATAAGAAGGAAACAGAGAAAAATAATTTTGTTAATAAAGTGTTTGTAAAATGGAAGTGTTCATATATCATTCTTGTAAAACAATTTTGTTAATCATTAACTAGAAAATAATGATTAAAAAATTAATATAATTTTTTATTAAGAACATGATAAAATTATGTCAATAGCATTGTGTTTAAACAATGGTTAATCACTTAATCGTTCTACATAAAAAAATCACTTAATCATTATTAAAAAGTATGCATCAACCAGCACGTTGTTGGGCTGGCCTAGATGGAACAACAATAGTTGCGGAAATGGCCGTTGGACATTATTATTTTAATCTATACTTGCTTTAGATCTGCCCCCGCTCATATTTCCTTGGTCCAAATTCAAACCATAATAACAACATTGCTACTAAATTTAGCATAAACAATATTGGATTTGGTTAATATGATCTTACGAATTCTTTTTGTAGGAAGCTACTTATTGTTTGGACCGTGAATAAAGCTATTTGTTTGTTTAGTCAACACACAATAAATAAATAATCCACTAATAATGTAAAGTATATTATAATGTTATCTTGATCAAAAATTATCATTTATAACAAGTTTGTTTCTTAATAAAACAATTACAATAAAACTAAAAATTGATTAGCATTATAGTAATTTTTTTCGAACACACCTAAACTGTATACAATTTAATATTTTCTCAGTGTCGAGACATGTTAATAATACATTTTTTGAATATTTTTATTATTAATTGAAAATTATAAAATTTGGTGGAACTCATTTTATTTAATGAGGCTTATAAATTTACAGTTTTTGATAAATTTCAATCATAAAAAATATATTTTTTAAAAAATTGCATTAACATATACAGTATGTTACTAACATTCCATTGCTCCACTTTTCAATAATCATTCAATCCATCACAAATTATATTTAGATAAATTGGAATTTGTTTTTTGGTAGTTGAAAAATGGAATGTTAAATGCAACAGCAAACAAATCTAACGGCCAAAAACGAAAAAACAAAAGATTTTTTTTTTAGGAAAACTAGACGTTAGGGAAAATAAGATTAGCACGAAATAATTCAACGAAGTGAGCCAAATCCGTAGCGGAATCTATCCCAAAATAAAATTAAAAATAGAGTATATGTTCGATATAGTGAAAAAATAAAAAAATAAATTGACATATAAATTTTTTAAGATAAAGTATAAGAAAAAATATAAATAGTGAAAAAATAAAAAAATAAATTAAATCAAATATAATAATAAACATAATATTAATTAATAAATATAATTAGTCCGTTATTCTGAATATATTGATAAATTTATCGTATTTTTTTTTTCATTTTAAAAAATTAAAATTTTATTTTTTATCTTTTAAAAATAAATTTATAAGTATACTACATATTCAAATACACAGATGATTTTTACACTTTTAATATTTTTCTCTTCAAACGAATGGTACAAAGTGTCCTTTATTTTCAGAATGACACGAAGATTCATATTAGGGCCAGAATCGACGTCGTGTCCAATTCATACTCCAACCAAGGAGCCTAGCGAGTCATATAAATACCAAAGTAAAATTAAAAAAACCTCAACGTTACTCAAACAATATCAAATAGGCGGTTCCATTTTTTCTTTTCTCCACATGCCATTGAGATTTTGTGTATTGGGAATTTATATATATTGGACCGTTTAATTTATGATTCACATTAATTTCTTTAAGCACCAAAGTTTAGGTTCACTCTTCTGAATGTGGTTATAGTGAGTGAGAGAGAAAAAAAAGAGAGGCAAAGGGTTGGTTTGTTTGTTGAGTAAGGGTTTTTGCTTTGCGTTATGGCTGAATCATCGGCGTGTCTCGTTCGATCCTTCTCCACTCCCGCAGAGGCTACTTGTTGCGACGTGAGTTTTTTTTTTTTTTTTGGTTTCGTAATCTCAACTTTTTCTGTTTTTTTTTTTTCTGTTCGGTTGGTTACTGAGAAATGGTGTTGTGCTATGTTTGGTTTTTGGTTGTTGAGAGAATGAGAGAGAGAGAGCGAGAGGTTGGAGTGTCTGTAACTGTATTTTGTTTCAATTTTGGAATTTAGAATTGCGTTTTCTGCTGCAACTTAACTATTCGGTTTAAAGCGTTCATATAATTATACCATGCACTGTACTGAAGAACTTCTTGCCGCCTTCATTTTTTCTTTTTCATTCCGATTTATCGGGTTATAGATTCCTTTGCCAAAGTTCTGAAAATTTCTATAATTCAAACTCGCGTTGTTTTTGTAGAGGATAGCAATCACGCATGGGCTTCGATGTCACTGGTAAATTCACCAATGTTATGGATATTTTTTTTTTTTTAAATTTAAGATTTATATCAATATTACGATTTTGCAGTTTCTTCTCCGTTGTTGAGTCTGTGGTGACTTGTTATATATTGGTATTTATTTATTTAATTTTAAATTTTCTTTGTGATTCCAGGGTAACCCTATTCGTGCGCTTGGAGAATCTATTTCTTTTGGGAGGTTTATGACAGAAGGCCTGGATTGGGAGAAATGGTCAACATTTTCACACAATCGCTATGTAGAAGAAGCTGAGAAATATTCCAAGCCGGGTTCTGTTGCCGCGAAGAAAGCCTACTTTGAGGCTCATTACAAGCGAAAGGCTGCAGACAGAGCAGCTGCATTGATCCAAGAAGCAAATGCTCAGGCTAATGGAACTTTTGAGGCACAAGCTCACGAAGGAAACTGTGCCGATTCATTCTTTGGGACGAGTTCAAATGTGGCAAATGTTGTGGCCGCCAATGAACAACTGGATATTGAAACTGCTGATTACCATGTTGTTGAATGTGCTGATACAGATCAACATAAATGTGATGCCGGACAAAGTGATTTGGACATTTCCAATATGAAAGGAGCAGAGGATGTGCCACATCCTCGCACTGATACAGATCTTAACATGGAAAGTTGCGCATTTGTTGATAATTCTTTTTCTAACCAGCTTCATCATGTTGAGAACAATACATATATGGCTGTCCCTGCAGAACAGAAGACACCTGATCATGTAAGTCTATGCTTTTCCTTTGTTTTTTATTTTATTTCCTTTTGTTTCTTCTGATGACTAAATTTATAATTGTGGCAACTCTTCACATTTATCATACCTATGCTGCAGGGTGCTGTTGGTCGGGAAGTTTTGACTTTGCCTGTTAAGGGAAGAGAAGTAAACTCTTCTCCGAAATTATCAACCAAAACTGTGGTTGCCAAGCATTCTCGTTCTCTTGATGAAAGGAAGGCTGCTGTGCCACCCAGAAGTGGAATAAACAGTGGTCCAAAAGGTAAGAAGTCTATTGGAGAGTCAGTTGAGAAAAAGAGACTAACTGCACAGTCAGTCTGCATGTCAATCAATCTTCCATCTGGTACCAGTGAAACACACAAAAGAACTGCCGCTGCTTCACAGTCCAGAAATGGCACAAACAATTTTTCAACAAGTAAGAAGTCTATTGGAGGGTTGGTTGAGAAGAAAAGAATAACTGCACCATCACTTTACATGTCAAGCAATCTCCCATCTGGTGCCGGTATGACAAGCAAAACAGCTACTGTAGCTGCTAAACCCAGAAATCGAATAAACTTTGCTGCAAAAAGTATGAAATCTGTTGGAAACTCAGTGGAGAAGAGACCAACTAAAAGGTCACTCCACATGTCAATCAATCTGCCTTCTGGTGCAGGTGAAACAAGTAAAACAGCTTCAGTGTTGGAACAGAACAGAATTAAAAAAAATCATTCTAACTTTCCCAAAAATAATCCAGGGGTGTTGCGGACATCGACTAAGGTATTAACATATCCATTTTTTCTTTGTACCTACATTTACATCAGTGGTTTTTCTGAGGAAATTAAAAACATTTGAAATGGTACTCTTGCTAGCAAATTATGCTGGTTGCTAAAGATTCCCCCCCCCTCCCCCCTCCCCCCCCTCTTTAGGTATCTCATGGTTTGCTAAATCAAGCTTCAGCAAATCCCCCTTCTCAGGGTAGAAGGTATGTTGTCTTCTGAGCCTCCTTTTTTTATGTTGTGTTCAAATATCTTCCTTGTGAGCTATGGCTTCAACTGTGTGTATCATTAGAAAATTTCACTGACATGATCAGATTTGTGTATGTCAGGACTGAAAGACCACTTAATAAGTCTGTAGCTGGAGCTCTTACAGCAAATGCAAAATCTTCCTCCTCCATTTCTTTTGAGTAAGAGCATTTAACTAGTTGCTATTTTTTTTAATGTACACTTTTGTGGGTTGCTAGATTTAATAAATCTCTGTTTGCTGCTCCATTAAGAGCTACAAAGTTTTCCTAACAAGCTTGCTTTCACTATTTGAAATTCAGAATAAAAAGTTCAAACATCCATAAAAATGTGAGGTCTCATTTATATGTTTTTTTGTTGTTGCATAAATGTGGGAACAGCTGCCTGAAATCTTCAAGCCCCACCAAAAGCAACCCCCAATCAGCTACCATATCTACACCTTTTAGATTCAGAAGTGAAGAAAGAGCAGTTAAACGCAAAGAGGCAAGTTCTTTTCCTTGCCCCTTACATTAGCTGTGCAATTTATGGTAGAACTATAGGTCTTACTGGCTTTCCCCCCCTTTTTTTTTGTATTTCAGTTCTTGCAGAGGATGGATGAAACTAAATCCAAGGAAGAAGAGAAAGTTAAGTTGGAACGGACTCTCAAGGTGAATAATTTTATAATAATGGTTCTGCTGGTACATGATTTACCTTTTCTCTAGGCAAAAACTATTGGTGCCAATAACTGATAGGAAAATGTCATAAAGCTGGAATTTGATCTGATATATAAGCAGTAATTCTTAAATGTGTATGTTTCTTTTTTCTTTTGTGCTGATGGCCCTGAGGCACTACAATTTAGGAAAAAAGGATTTAGTCAAGAGTCAAGACACAGCTTCATAATTCATTTTCAACTGCTCTTTATTGCTTAGTAAAAAGGTTATTTAACATCTTTAATTTGATATTGATGCAGGGTAAAACAGAGCATGATCACAAGAAGCTGGGGCAGAGCAGTGGCTCTATATCCAAACTAAACGAAGACAAGCCTGGTGGATCACAATCTCCAAGCAATCAGACTAGAAAGGTATATTTACTTATTACTTCTGATGTTGAAAGTAATTCCATCGACTAAATGCTATTTAACAGCAACAACAACCATAAATTTTGTTGAACCGTTGACTAAATGCACTTTTGTTTAATCATCTGGATGCTTCTGTGCTGGATTAGCAAAATCCTTGTTTGTGGATTTTTTATTTATATTCTAAAGGATGTTGCTTGTCAATCAATTCTGTTCACTTTACAAAGGCTTTATGACCAATGACCATCACAGTTCCACATAATCTGTCAACCATTAACCTCTGTCGGTTCATTCATACCTGGAGATGCTTTCAACTTGTGATTTATATTATTGTACTTGCATTTTCTTTGATTCTGGGTGATGCTTTCAACTTGTGATTTATGATATTGTACTTCCATTTTCTTCTGTTTTGACCGTTAATTTTTACTTATTTATTCTTTTCCAGATCTCACTTACACTGCCCCAGTCACCGAAACTTGGGAGGAAAGCAAGTTCTAGTTCTAGCACAGTCCAGGACAAAAGCTTAGGAAATTCATGGAAGCCTCCTATCAGCACCTCCAAACGTAGTACAGAAAAAAACTACCGAACATCAAGGCGACCAGTAACTTCATCATCAAATACCACAAGAGAAAATGCTTCACCAAATATTCAGCAATGAGAACAAGGAGCATCTGACTGTGCCTGTGATTTGAAGAAAAAGCTGTCAAAGAGACTAAAAACACTAGTGGTGTTTAGACAGCCTCAAATACCCCGATGTGTTTTCACATTTAGAAGGAAAGTTTTGTAGTCTTTGTTAGTTATATGTAGGACTCAATAAGTATTGACCTAGGAGCATTAGCATATATATTAAAACCTGAGTTTGTAAAAAAATAGGTTTAGGTTATATACGTAAAGGTAGATAGGACTTTTAGTTGCATACAACTTTGTGATTCGCCACTTTGTTACGATCCATTCAAATATTAAGCGCGAGGACATTAATATATTTTTTCTGTGAGCGTGTTTTAAGAATTTTACCCGTACATAAAAGAGTGCGGTTCATGGATGTGCGGCGTTCCCTTTTCTCTTTTTGGTCCCCATAGACCAAAAGGTAGTACTTCCTACCTAAAAGGAAAGTGGTGTCATTCTTGTAAATATAAGAAAATAACGATTTATACTATACTTAAAACATTTAGTACCGTTATTAGTGTTGATAAAAATCTCTTTAAGCTTCTCTGTTTAACATTTTCTGGTCATTGCTTGCTTCTAAAACTACTCTTCCAACCAATCACTTTAAAGTAAGTTCCCGTGATCAATGCGCACGGCTACTATTTTTCAGCCAGTACTAGCATATGATTATCATGTAAAAATGCACATCATTAAATATACTCAAGTTCCCTTGAGGCAAGACTTTGCATGTGTTTGGCTGGAGGCAATCTGTTATTTACACTTTACACTATAATATTCAATTAAACTATTCCTGCTTCACACATTTCTTATAAAAATGTCAACATCTTGTTTACACGTTCTTTTCATTACATTATTGTTAGTAAATTTTATGCGAGTCTTAACAAATTATTTAAGTCCATTTTATTTCAGTAAAAACTCAAACGGAGTTCATTTTCATTCAACAATAATATGTAGAAAATAATTTGAGTTGGCATTTTTATCTCTTTACTTTAAGCAAGAATAAATAAGAAGGAAGCAAGGTCATTAATTAAGCTCAATACTTGTCAGCACCCATTTTTATACATACTGCAATATATCCAAATCCTCGATGATTGGAAAAAGAATACCCCAACCCTTGAGTTGAAATTCTTCAATGAAGCAGTAGTTAGCTACAAGAAACACTAAATTGTCCTTTCATGACTGAATTATGATTTTTGTTGAAGATGCAGGAAAGGCAAAGCAGATCATGCTATGAATAGACCTTGATCTATAACTGAGTAATCAGCTGAATCATATAAGTGGATTGGAGCTTCTGAAATAAGTCCTGGATCATAATATTCAGACATTCCTATATTCTGCAGACCAAAGTTCATATTATTATAGCATTCACCTTCTAGCCAATAGAAATGCAAGTCCTCGTCCAATGATGCAGAAGCTGCCTCACCTCCCAAAAGAAGGTTTCTTTGGTAAATTTCCAGATCAGAAATGCTACTGAGATTATTATGTTCCTGTGTTTTCAATCCAGAAGTTGTAGTGGAAATGGGTTCTGAAGATTGACCATTCATAATAAGACTTCCTGGTTGAATAGGAAAGGTGGCAACTGCATTCCCTATTGAACTCACAGAACTGGCATAATCATTGTTGTAATCTGCAAACAAAGGTTTTGGTTCTATACAAGCAGCAGCCTCTTCCTCAGTTATCAAGGGAGCAGAACTAATTGAAGCAACTGATTGTGATTGATCCACATGGATGTGTTGCTGCTGCTTACCATGTAATGGCAACTGATTGAAGCTATCTTCTAAATGAACAAGTGACTTGTGTTCTTCTTTGAGTTGCATGTGTGGAACTTCAGTCCAAGAGTATGGTGTTTGCATGGAGCAATCAAACACTGCATGGTTTCCTTCTGACTCCAGAGGGGGAAAAGTTTGATTAAGGCCAACCCTTAAACTCTCTCTCATGTTTGTGTCAGCAATGTTACCAGTCAAAATCCTTCCTTTTTTTGCTATGGTGGACTGTGAAACAATTCCCTTGGGATCAGCTTCATGACTTTTAGTTTCCACATTCTGAAGTTGTAATGATCCATCTAGATGATTGTAGTTGTCAATTGCAACATCATTTTGTTGCTTGCTTACTGAGTTCTGAAAACCAAAACTTCCCATATCTTTTGAAGGAAAATCTGAATGCTTCATTCCACTTGAGGAAGATCTCTGATCGTTTTCTTTCTGAATCCTACTCAAATAAAGCCTGTATTTCTGCATAATAAAAAATTTCTTAGAAAGCATCTTAGTTTCAAACTAATGAAACATTATAGAAACATACATTTTTTCTATGGAAAAAAACTTAGATACAGTTCTATAGATAGATGTTGTTTGTGTTGTTATCTAATTAGAATTGCAGTTTCATCATAGTAATAAAGTTTTGCATTAAAGGATTGTGCGATTTCAAGATGAAACTTCAATTCTGATTAAAAAATAGTACAAACAGAACATAAGGAACTGTATATAAGTTTTGCCATTTTTCTATCCTTTTATTTTGCTTTATTGAATTTATGAGATGATCTGTATCTTCTTGTTGTGCAAGTTTGAGTAACAAAACCCACATTAGATGGATATGGACATGCTAAGTAACGTGTTAAGTTGTAATATTTCTAAGAAACATTTGTACAGGACCAATGGTTTGGATGTTACACTTACACCCTATTGTATTAAAGTGAAGCTTTGTTGTGATCCTAAGTCTACCAAACGGTGATATAAATGAGATGGAATCATGATACAATAAAAAATATTAAAAATCTAGATGCTCATCTCAATGAAAGATAGTATACATGTTTCTTTCTCAATAGTCTAAGTATAACATGCTGGTGTGAAAATATAGCATCACCTGCAAGTGGCTAGCAACATTCTCTCTAGTCAGCCATGGGACATTCATCAGATCTAGTATTTTCTTGGGCCCCACTTCTGCCAAACAGAAATTATTTGTTACAATTTTTTTTTTGTGCGTGAAAGATATAAGATGACTACAAGCAACAAAAGATTATGCCTGGCAATCACACTTTAATTCATCTAGGATGCATAACAAGATTTATAGAAGTCAGTGATGATTGCAAATAACACTTTATGCAGAACTTTGAAAAGAAACTTACTATCAAATCCAATCTGATTCACTGCTTTAACAAACTTCTGATGAAGATCTACAGACCAGACTACTCTAGCTTTCTTGGTGGATGATGGATCCAAACATTCTTTGTCATCGTGTTTGCTATCTGCATCTTTTCTTTTCTTTGTTGAGGTAACATCTTCTACAGCAAACAGGTTCCCATCATCTGATAGCTCTGATCCATTTCTCATCAAGTAAATGCTCTCAAAACTCTCAAAACTTTCAAATTCTTTTGCCTCATGTATCCTTTTTCTAAAGACATGCTGCCATATGTTTCTAAGTTCTTTCATCCTTATAGGCTTCAGGAGATAATCACAGGCTCCATGTTGAACACCTTTCATCACCTTGCTTGTTTCCCCATCCACAGACATCACTGAACAGCATTGTAAAGTGTGACTTGTCAGAGCTGGGAGTTTCAATCAATGTGATCAAAGGATTACAATGATATTATATAACTAAAAACTTGAATATATTATTGGTAGAGAACTGACTAATGACAGGAAGATCCATCTCAAGCCCAACATGCTCAAGAAGTTTAAAACCATCCATGTCAGGCATGTTTACATCGCTGATCACTATATCATATCCATCCTTCCTTTCACGAAGCAAGCTTAGAGCATGCCTTGCTAAACAACATGTAGTCACTGATGCAAATGATAGAGAAGAGTCAGAATAACATTAAGAAATCAGCCATCATAACAGAGAATACATAAAAGGACCTAAGATGTGTGCTTGCTTTCCAAAATTTGCTACTTGTATGACATCTCATTCATATGAACAGAGATACAGATCACAGAAAAAAAAAGACACTGATAGGGGACTGAAAACCAGTAAAGATGTTGACATAACAAAAAGCTTTAAAAGTTTCCAGTTACTGATATCTCTCAAATTACCCAAGTTCATGATCACTGTTGCATGATGTAAAGGCCACATAACCTGAGAGACATAAGCTCTTACTGCTACCTATGACATTTAAACTAACACTCAGAGATATCTCTTCATATATTATAACATCTTATTGCAAATATTACTCATTTGGATTGTGCTTCTATTGGTGTTTTTATCTGAATCATATATAACTATATAAGCACTAAAATCTCTACCTTCCATTAATGACAGCAATTTTTTACAATCTGCTGTGGACAAATGCCCAATCTAAGTGAGTTTAGTGCATGTTATTAATGGATGAGAGAGTGGATGGAATATTAGTTCCTGAGATACCATATAATAGACAAGGCCAAAAGACAGTAAATTTAGACTAGGAAGAGTCAAATTCGACAAGGGAACTTTTTTATGCTACTCTCTAGATTTTTTAATATTAACAGACATGGAAACACAAAAGATAGAACCGGCGCTTATAATCTGATTATAACCTGCCCCATCTAATAACTAATAATAACTTCGCAATCTGAACTTCTCTGCAATTCAAGTTTTTGCTTCTTGAAACATGAAAAGGGTGGTCCTTTAAAAAGTTGAAATATCAATTTATCAAGTACTAGTAATAGCTAAAATTCCCATTTTTTTTATAAAAAATAAAATGCTGCAAAAACGTGAGTAATTAACATTAACTAGCTATTTAAATTTCCACACAAAAAAAAAACTAGCTATTTAGATGTCACCAGTTTACATGCTTAATAGAGGGATGTTTTTTTCCCTAAAAAAAGAAGCACATTCCTTAGAAACTGACTGATCCGTGACAATATGACCACAGCCTACCACACACTAAAGCTTCAAATCAAAAAATTAAACCAAAACCTGGAAACGTATGATCTCTTAGACTGCATAGTAACAGTGTACAAGAATTTTTTATATCAATTTTATAAATCTTTAGTACATGAAACTAATATTGGTAACTTAGCACATAACAGAAGTGGCAGTGTGTGGAAGCAAAAGGAACCACTCATGAGTCATGACTTAAAACATACCAACCTTCATAATTGCACTTCTTGAGCATCTTCTCAAGGATCTTGAGCCACGTAGGATCATCATCCACAACCAGAACTCTCAGACCAGCAGGAAAATCACGTCTTGGAGAAGAGAAACAACCATTATCCATTTTTGTGAGAGATACAGAAAAGAGGGCCAAGTTAGGATCAGTGCTTGTGTTAGTGAGTTCAAAAAAAGGTTGGGTTTGTTTGTTGGGTTATAATAAGTTAAGGAGAGTTAAAAAATATCAAAGGAAAGACAGAAAAAGAGAGAGGGAGAGAGAGAAAGAGCACCAACACCAACGAATATTGGCGCCGCACAGCTAACGGTCCCTGTGGCGTACGTTAGTATATATCCCTTTGATTTTGTTTGGTCCTACCTAGCTACAATAACTATTTTTGGATTTCAGTTCAAAATAGTATATATGAATTTTAAAGAAAATCTAATGATTTACAAATTTTAATTTAATAAAAGAAAGGATTGAATGCTTTTGCAAACTTTTTTTTATTTCAAATGTTCGTTTGTACATGAAAAACAAACATGCACCCGAAGCTATTCTACTTGTTAAAGAATTACGTACATAAATTATTGTTATGGGAACTAGGAACAGTGATGCAGTTTTTTTTAAGTTTAATGCCGAAAGATAAGGGACACGTTGGGTGGCTTTAGATTGAAAATATATGACACTATTAAAAAAGAGTGAACTGAACTGAGTCTGAGTGCATGGGAAGATTGTTCAGGCATCCCAGGGAAAGTGAGTGAGGCTGCTGCTTGTCAAAATATGCAAAAGCCAAAAGCTATATATGTACTATACTGAGATAACCTAGGGAAAACAAACAGTGCTTCTACTTTCTACTATACTTCTGGAATGTGTTGCGGTGCAGGTGCATTTCTAAAAGCCAGTAAGTGACACTTTTGTATATTTGAAGTATTATATGCTTTGGCTTGTATCGTGTTACGGTTTTCTTTTTAAAAAGGGTTTTGGTGGGACTATTTTTAGCCACGACATCTATGGAACGTGCAATTTTGGTGTATCAGAATAGTTATATTCAGTCGAGGCTAAAGGACTAAAAAGCCTTGTGGTTTACCTCTGTGTGACTTAGGCCTTGTTTCTGATGTTAATGTTTAGACCTTAATTTCCCTCAATTGTTAGGGTCATATGTCTTATAATTTTGTTGTCTTTAGGAAACGTCTATAGAACAGTAGTTACAAAGAGTATTTTTAAAGTTGGTTGTTGAATAAGTTGTTTAATTTTTTTATTATTATTGGAAATTATCTATGTATCATATTGGATTATTTGAAGTTAAACTTTGACTACTAATATAAATAGTTGTTGCTTACGAATAAAAAATACTTTCTTGCTATTTGAAGATCATTTGAAGACATAATTTAAGTGTTACTTAAAATTACACAATTGAAACAAAATATATATAAATTATTAATTACTGTGTGATATTGCAGAAATCAATTAACATAAAAAACTTAAAATAAATTGCTTAAATTACATTCATTGAAAATGCTTTAGACTCGTCTTTGCCTGAATTCTTAAACGATTTTAATAATGTGATAAAAAAATGAAGGATTGCCATTTGTTATGAAAATATATGTATTAATATATTATTATGACGATGATGAGGTAGGAGAGGTTGCCGTTTATTTTATTAGTGGGAAATTTATGGTTTGCAATTTGCATAGGGTGGGAAGAAAACAGATAATGAAAACCAGCTAGTGTTTTGGAAAAATACATGAGACAGGAGTTTATGAAGAAAAAGTAAGGGGACAAGAAATATAAAAAAAATCACCTCTGTTTTGTCAGCTAAGAATTCACTGAAGATGAAGATGGCATCTTAAATTTTTTTTGGAAATGGGAAATAAAAGGTAAGATGGACAACTTGAAAATTCATTTCAGGACTGACAAAGTATAGGTGGAAAGGCACGTGGAATGCATTTTGAGAGACATGATGGGAAAGTTATTGGAGTGAAGAGCAATTGTTAGAGATAGACATGCCCATTACCCAATTCTGAACTTGGATCTCTAATTCCAATCAGTGAATGATCAATTCAATCCAATTGGGTCCAGACTTCAGAGAATGAGAGAAACAAACAACACCCAACTTCACTTCCCTATTGAACTGGACTAGTACTACCCTCCTTGGCAAATGTGCTTATGCTATGGACCATGGAGTTGGGATAAGTTTCTGAGTGTTTTTTTTTTAGTCATTACTTTTTTAATCTAAATCATAAGAATTTTTTTATTAAAAATAAAATAATTGTGAATGATAAATCTCTTTTTTTTAAGTACTCAATATAACTGTTATCTAGAAGTCAAATTTAATATTTTTAATTAAGTTAAAATAATTTTATAATAGTTGATCCAAGTATTTGACCCTAAAATTAATAAACATTGATTAGTCAAATTAAATAAAAAAAATTATACGTACGCAGTACCCTTCCCCCTGCATCATGTTGCTTTCCAACGTGTCAATATTAATGGACCCAAAAATTAAACAAAGACAAGGCACAAAGGCAGAGGGACAAAACATCAGTGTCAGGTCAAAAATAAAAAATACCTGAAGATTCTGTCGCGGTACCATTGGTACGTGTTTTCCACGCTTCGTTAATACTGTAAACAATAACCCTTTCTAAAAGTAACCAAATGCCAAATGGGATTGTTGTTGGAAAATTCAATTTGGCAGTGATTAATTCATTCTTTCAACAATCTAGAGCAAATTTTTGGTGGAAGTTGTTAAAATATGTTTGAAAATAAAATTGACTTGAAATCATATTTAAAGATATTATTTGAGAGTAAAAATTTATATGCAAATACACTTTTGGAGAAACAAAATTTAGGTTAATTTTGTAAACTTAGTTTACAAATTTAATTCAAATATACTCTTAAATTATTGAGTAAAGATGTGCAAATAAGAATCAAACCCTAAATAAGTTAGTAAAATATTATGTCATTTATCAATTATTACAAAAGTTTAAGCGATTCAAAAAAAGGCATATAAAAAGTTTTGTATTCTATAACTTTTAATTAATATTCCTTTACACCCTCATAGTATATGTGGAATTCAATAACCTATAAGAAAAAAACACATTGATCAAGCTAAACTCCTCAAACATTCACTTTACCCACTGAATATTTAAGTAGAAACCGAGTGAAAGAATATTAAAAATTTAAAATAAAGAGAGAAAGATAGAATAGAAAAAAAGTAATGCAAAATATAGATTCAAGCTCTTGAAAACACATCAAGACGCAGGAGTGAAATGTTTACTTCTTGGAAAAAAGTGACTTGATAGTAAATGAGTGTATAAGATAAAACACCATTGAGATGGAATTATGGAGTGGTTCAAGGTTAGGCTGGTGATCTTTGGCAACCACAGAGTTGAAGGTGTTTGCTTATACAGACGCATTTGCATTGGTTGCTAAGATGATTACAATGTGCATGCTCTTAGTTATGGTTGCAACAAAGGATTTATTTGAACATTGTTTTTCTTCATGATGACCTAAGAAAAGGTGTCCATGAAATTGTCTCTAGGCTTTAATGTGTAGCAACAAAGCATGGTATGTAAATCACTTTATGGGTGAAAAATAATTTCCAACTTATTTGTTGCATTGAAAGGTAGGTTTTCAAATAATCTTATTTGGACTATTCATTGTTCAGCTTGCAACAAGGAAATGTGCAAATTATTGTTCTTGTTTGTGCTGATGATTTGATAAATCTCCAAAAAGAATCATAATGTCATTCAACAATTTAAAGCTTATTTATGTGACTATTTTCACATGAAAGATTTGGGAATGTTGAAGAATTTTTTAGGTGTTAAGGCTGCTAAATCCTTCTAGCATTTTTCTTTGTCAACATAAATATGTCTTGAATATCATATGAAGTTGGGTTGCTAGGAGCCAAATCTGCGAACAATATTCATTTGAAGCAAAACCATCAATTGGCGTTGGATAATGGTGGCTTACTTAATAATCCAAAAAGATATCATCACTTGATAAGTGGTCTTGTATATATTTTCTTTGAGGAGTGCTAACAATATAATTTTTAATACAGTTCTTCTTACACTATCTTTTCTATTAATTAAAATGTATTGAAAACTATAAAATTAAGAGAGTCAATAAATAAGTTGAGACTCATAAAATTTTGTGATTTCTAATAAATTTAAACCAAAAAAAAGAATATGTGTTTAAAAGAGTGTGACTGGTGATATTTTTCATTTATTTCACTTGACCTGAATTGTCTTATTGTGTTCACATTATTTCATAATTTATGCCACAACCAAATTAAGAACATTAGGAAGTTGCATTGCAAGTAGTCTACTATTTGAAAAAAACCTAAGACAATGCATTGTGTTGTGTTGAAACTGTGATTTGAAATTGTATGGATGGTGTGAGATTGAAGTTGGCAAGTGGCCTTTTGACTAGGAAATCATTCACTAAGCTAGTGTTTCGTGCTCTTAGGAAATTCTACAATTTCTAAGAAGACCAAGAAACAATTAATAAACATTGTCTTAATCAAAAACAAAATATAGATCCATGGTAATAACAATATGTGAATTAAAGTGGTTGAAAGGAATACTATTTAACTTTGGTGTGACACACTCCACTCTCATGCACCTTTATTGTGATAGTCAGACAACATTGCATATAGCTAAGAATGTTGTTTTTCATGAACAAATCAAAACATACTGAAGTAGATTAATTTGTCATTTCATCTAAGATGAGATACGTACTTAAAAGTAAAATCAACATCTGATCAACCTGTGTATGATATATTCACAAAGGCATTGGACAAATCACAATTTAATTGTTTCCTTGACAAGATGAATATTGAAAATTCTCATGCAACTTGAGGGGTATTAAGCTGAATATGTAAATACGTGAGTGATATGTAATATGATTGTCGTAGGAAAATATTTAAGAGCAATTATAGGGAGCAATAATTAATGACGTTTAAGAATAATTGTATGAGAATATTCAAGACTAATTATTGGAGACGGTAATTGAGAATTGGCATAGATAATAATTATTATTACTATTTGTATATGTCGAGATTATATCGTGGAAGTTCACGTCAGGTACACCTGTTAATGTGTGTGTCTAGTGTTTTGGGTGAAATTGGAAACTAGAACTCAGAGTAAATACTAATTAAATATTAATGGAGGTTGCACTAAAAAAAACGGATGTGAGAACACATAATTAAATCAAAATCAAAAGGTATCCAATTATGCCATCTTAATGATCTATCTATATTCTATAGAATCATATAGACCCATTACATGCACCATAATGACGTAAGATTACCCAATCAGTGTAAATTGCAACCAAAATTTTTATTAACATCAACTTGATAGATCAAGCCCACGATACCCCTACCAATATTTCATTTGAAGGCCAAGATAGCTCCATTTGCTGCGCATAACAAGGGATAAGGTGGCATCTGCTTTAAAACTCTATTAAACAATGACTTAATTTGAACCAATTATGACTTAATTAAGTTCCATGATCAACAAAAGTAATGCCGACTTCTTCCTTCTTGTTCCTTTATTTTATCGCAAACTTTAAATAGAAGTGCAATAGGTGGTTGAGGTTCATTCATAGAGGGACTACGAGGTTACCAAGGAAGAAAGTTGAAAAAGTTAGTTTTTGAGGTTTCATTTTTAAGTTTTAACTAAGGGATTTAAAAGTAAGCCTGTGTGGTATGGAGTACGGAAGGGATTTTTGGGATAGCAAAAGAACTATAGTGAGCAAAAACTAAATGAACCTAAAAGGAAAATTCCCACTAAGAAATTCTTTTTGATGAGGGGAATTATTTTAAATAAAGGAATGGGAAGTGAGCCAGGCATGATTGAATACTCACATAATAGAAAAGGGATCAACTCCATGCAACTTCAGCTAAGTGGAGCACAGCTTTTCATTTGTTTAATGGAAAAAGTTAAGAAAATGGGTCTGCATTATTCCCCCCATGATGCTTCATCAGTTGCTCTCTACCTGTTTTATTCTTTTTTTTCTTTCTTTTTAACTTTTCATTGTTAAAATTTTCACTATTTTCCCTGTAACTAGGAGCTGTTTGAGTAATGCAATGAGCTAGTTGCGTTTGGAGAATATGCTTGTGCCTAATCATTTAAGCCACTTGCCAGAGCAAGGTCCTTCTTTTTTGTCATAAAATAAAACACATTTGCCATATGTATTTAACATATATATTTTTTCTTTTCAAAGGATTATTCATTCAACCGCACTTACAAAAATATAGGAAGTTTAAAGAAGAACATTACAACAACAAATCAGGCACACACGTGAGTAATTTAGTTATTTTCCAAAACATGTTGTATTAATAGCCCAGGAGTATAATTGAGATTTGGGCTGTGTTAATGATCTTTGAGCAAAAACAATTGGGCCAGTTAAACATAAACCATAACTGCAAGAGTTTTCTAGAAATAAAACCATCTCAGCATGACATCGTCTCATAAATTTCTTCACTTCTCATATTGTGAAAATAGCTACTGTTTAATTTTCTATGACGACTCCGTATACCATAATTCAGCCGTTGATCATTAGTGCATTAAAAACAAGAACGTGTCAATTTCCAAGCCATTCAACGAGAACTTTGGACTTAATAAAAGCAAAAAAATTCAAAATATCTATGATGCGTTTCATAGTTTGTGCTTTGTACCGTTTCAATAGTATCAATAGTATAATAATAAAGCATGGGGCTGCGGTATTAGTATTACATTGTCTGCCTACTCACACAGGAAAACCAGATTTGTATTTGTATAATTGTATTCTTTCAATTGCATAATAGTTATAATTAACATTTAACACTTTTTTTCCCTTCAAGTTATAGCATGTAATTGAATGTATATGCATGTGCATCAGTTATGATTGGGGGCAGAGTTTCAATATAATGGTAGAGACGTCTGAAATTCTCCTTTGCAATGGTAATCCTGTCAACCACATCACTGTTACCAATTACTACCCATAAATCTTTAGGACTGATCCTCTTCAGGCTTGCACGGCAAAATGGGCATGATTCTGATCTCATATACCTGAAAATTTCATCTGTTACATTTTGCTATGCCAACAAAAATAATCTTATGTCCTACTACAACATCTTCATGTTATATACTTTTTGTTTCGTACATGCACGTACATTTTTATTTAGTATTTTCTCTATAATGTATTAAAAAATGACTCATATAATTTTGTTCATTCTATTTTGTCAAATTCTTAATTTTGATCTTATTGTTTCAAAATAAAGAAAAAATGGTCCTTTTATTTTAAAATTTTATAATTTTGATCCAATATCAAATTTTACTTATATTTATTTCTTTTATTAATTATATCTTAATTAATTAAATTATTTTTTATGACCCCTTAAATAAATATGTTAGGTATAAGATTCAATTGAATTAAAATAAAATATAGACAAAACATAAGGTTGAATTAAAATTATGAATTTTTTAAAATAGAAACATCAAATTTCTATTGAAAAATAAAGAAACCAAAACTGAGGCTAAAAGCATAAGAGGATGTTGTTAGTATAGTGTGGCATTTGACAATACCAATCATGGAAGCAGCTAATGCACAAAGAATGTCCACAATTAGGCAGAACCATCTTCATGCCGTTTTCCATGCATATGCCACATTCTTCATCTCCCTCTAGATCTTTATTGGGAACCTTTTCAAGCCTCTTTCTGCTCACTTCTGCACAACTGTTTCTTTGATCATTATTAAACTCGCCTTGAAGTAACCTTAATGAAGGGTATATGACAGCTGCAAAAGCATGCCATCATCAAAGTTGATTCAAAGTTTTAATAGAAAAAGGCAGCAAGATAACGAGATACATGTAAATATGTAACACTAAGACATACCATAAAATTCCTTTATAGTTGCTTTCCTTTCTTTTGAGGAAATAGATGGCATTCCATCAGTGTATACCTGGACTAGGACAAACAAAGCATAGCTAATTCATTTACATTTCCACGGTAAAAGGGAGGGGCAAAGTAGACAAAAAAAAGAGTGAAAAAATTCGAAAACAGAACAAGGGGGGAAACATAAAAGAGAAGAAATTAACCAGAAGTGATAGTGACTAACATTGAAAATAATTATGTGGAGTAAGCCCAAAAACATGGGCAATGTGTCAGTACAACTAAAATCCAACCATTCAATCAAGAACAAAAAAATAGGAGCAAAGGGGCTGTAAGATAATTTCATCTGAAAATAGTTCCCATCATAATCTCGAGGAAGTGCTGATGCCCTGCATTTTTTTAAATGTCAACAACATGTGTAAGCTCAGCCACAGCTAGCATAAGCATAGATTAGTCATACATAAAATATAATCAATTTAATTTCAAATTTTATATTATTAATCAATCAGAAAATATTGTTGGTACAATTTGTATGTAATTATTGTATATATCAATAAACTTATTATACTTAATGATTTGTAATAGACAGCAATGAAAAAATCCTTTACATCATCCGTGTATACACTATTAAGATATAATTAGAGCAACATACAGGCACTCTAGCAATTTTACAACTCACCAACAAAATTGAGCAAACCAAAGGAAAACTGTGACATAAGTAGATGATTTTCTTTGTAGGTAGTTATGCTAGATGATTAAAATTGGCATTTCGAGCCATGGCTTGTAGCTAAAATGCATATCTCTGTAGCTCACACACACATACATGAGGCGTATATGGAAGAGTATGAGGAATTAGTCTTGAGTATTAAGTACTCCCTTGGTTATTTTGTCGTTCTAGATTGTTTTACACAAATCAAGAAAAATAAATAAATAAATAAATGAAAGAAAATAATAGCTCTATATAATTAATCTTATATCATCATTAATTTATTTATAGAATTTGTTGTCTACTATTAATATTATAAGGAATATAGTGAAAAAATAACTAATATTATATTAAAAAGTTAAAATAAGAATTATTTTAGGATAATTTTTTTTTCTTTTACACGACAATCATAATAAAAGAGAGAATTTATCATAGAGGAATACATATATATTCGAGATTGTTTATTGAACTTAATCTTGATGGTTCATTTTGATTGTGCAGTTAACAGTCTCCTCTAATGTTCTCAAACTCTAACCAAACTTCAACCATGTTAAAACTCTCGTAAATTGTACAGATACCAATCATACCATGTTTTTTTCGAAAATGATTCTACCTTAAAAGGGGGAATGGGATAATGTATAACTAAAATATACCCTTGAAAAATAAAATAAAAGAACGAAGAACTTACAGGGTATTAGCATGTTGTATATCATCTTCGAGAGCCTTGACAGAATCACTGTAAGACGAATTGTTGGGCTGATTTTGCCACATTATAAGTCTCCACAAGAAAAATGTAACAAAAAGGAAGAAAGAAAAAGAGTTTGAGCTTTTATAAATGGGACCATCCAGTTTGGTTTCTTTATCAAATTCAAAGGGAATATTTGAAGCTTGAAATTAGAAGAAAGCAAGGAAGGAGGGATATCTCTTAAAAGAAAGCTGAGAGAGTAGGTTGCTTAATATTCAAACTTTGCAAACTGTAAGGAAAGAAAAGGATGCCTTCTGTCACATACCTTACCTTTTCTTTCCTTCTTCATTAATTTCATCGTCAACTGCACTGCATTATATTGCTGCATGGTTTTACGATTGACATTTGTATTTTTTACAAAGTCCTTATATATAATTGTACTCCATTATGCCTTGTGCTTCACATCACACTGTTCCTTAGGACCCTTTAATAAATGTTGTGCCTACTCTTGTTTACTTTTTATTCATTTCTCAAAGGAACATTAATGGTGCCGCTGCCAGCATTTTGTGGTGAAAACAAGTTTGCTATTCCAACCGTGACTAATTCATTTTCTTCCCATGGAAAGGACCAAAAGCTAAAGCTAGACTGCATCTCACACACCCTTCTTTTGTCTTTAACTCTTCAATTCATCAAGGAAAAGAGATTCCAATTAATTCTGGAATTTTGACTATGAAATAAATAAAGTCTGAACAAAAATTATTTTCATTAAATATCAATTACTAATATTATCCAAACAATTAAACCTTAAATTTACATATTAACCATTTCATTCCATACATAATTGCAAGTGCAAGTGGGGAGTTCACGAGACGGACTGCATGGCTAATATTACATGCTAAACTTTTCCAAGGCTTAGGTACATGTATAGAGAAAAGGCAACAAAGAGACCCCCCCCCCCCCCCCCCCCCCCCCCCCCCCCCCGCGAAATTGATACATGATTGAATTATTACTGTCTTAATTATTTTTTTAATAATGTGACAGAAATAATTAAATAACAGGGTGAAAATATATTAAAAAATCAATTTCTTTAAAGTAAAAGAAATTACACTTTTATCTTTTGTAGTTTTAGTTTCAAAATTTTCTAACTTATTCTTCTAATTTTTTGCCACCAAGTATTATATAATCTTAGTTAAAATTATATTTAATAAGTTTAAAATCATAACTAAATTAAGTAAAAAGAAGATTTTTTTTTACTTTAACTTAAATTTAGAAGAGTTAAGTAATAATTTTTTAAAACAAATAATTAAGAAAATATAAAATTATGAAAATTCAAAATGTAATTTATACTATAAATTATTACAAATTCTTAAAAAATACAAGATTTTGTGGATATTTTGGGTAATATATTTCATTTAATATTTTTTTGGTCAAATAATAAGCTAGGCTTTTTTAATCTAATGTTCCCAATAAATATACTTCACATCAATTTAGATATGGGCGAAGCTCTTGTCATTGGCTAATGTCCAAATGTTTTAAAAAATTAAATATTTATATTTTTTTCTTAATCACTAGATCAATCTTATATATTTACTATTGAATTTGGTTAACTTTCTTTACTTAGAAAAGATCAATCTTATATATTTACTATTGAATTTGGTTAACTTTCTTTACTTAGAAAATATCATGTTTGAACAATCATAATTTGCATAAAGCAATGCATCATAGCACTGTATACAAAATACTAGCACATGGCATCACAAAGCTAGGGGAGGGATTCATGATGCTTACAATTACAACTAAAAGTGATACTCCTAGTACATACACCCTAAGTCCCAAACATACCAACCTAACAATCTCACATTGAATATGATATACAAGAAAGTATCGGCCTTTTAAGTTTTGACTGAATGGCGTGCTTCCACAAATTTCAATTGAAACAGATTGAAAATGAAGAGATAGGAAAATGATACTTGTATGAAAATGATGACTCAACACCTCATTGGGGTATTTATACCATAACAGAAAAAGATAGAAAGTAAAAATTGATAAATATAATAGATGGTGTGATGAAAAAAGAAGACATGGATAGAAAAGGTGTAAAGTAAAAAAAAAAAAAGAAAAAAGATGTACAAAAATCAGGGATGATAAAAGTAGAATAAATAAAGGTGAACACAGTTTTAGAATATGAGAAATTATCTTCTATTTTGATAAAGTAATCAGGTATATCTTACTCTACAAAAGAGTTAGTTTCCTATAACTTTTATCATGATATTAATACGCAGATGTCAGCAATAATAGCACAATAAATAAAAAATAAAAAATTCCTTGATAAAAGTTATAGGAAACTTTATAGGAAAATCTACGTTACTCTCTTTTTTTAACAAAAGTTTCTGTAGTCTTCCACTTCTGCTTTAATGATTTTCTAGTTTGATGTAAAATTACCACTCATTAAAATTAATAATTTTTAATAAATTTTAATTAATAATTAAAAAATATTAGAAAGAGTATTGAAAAAAGGGACAAATAGTCATTTTCGTCCATGACAAATTCGTCTTCAAAAGATGAAAAATTCAAATTTTTATTCCCGAAAGTGAAAAAGTGCGACAAATTTATCTATTCGTTAACTTTTGCCTATTACTTTAATTGAAATAGCTTACGTGACACATTCAAAGATGAATTTGTCAATGCTCTACATATTCAAAGATGAATTTTTCAGTGCTTTATCCAAAATATAATTTAATCTTCATCTTCTCATTCTTTTTAATCGTTACAAGCATAAAATTACATTAAACACTTAAAAAAAAGGAAAGCAGATATAATTTAGAATAAACATAATATTGGTAAACATAATCTTTCTGTTGCTCTGAAATTTATATTATGACAATATTAGATAACAAAATCAAAGTTGAGTCTAATTTTTTTTTGTAAGGATTACATTAATAACTATGCATTCTAATTTGTTTGAGCCTCATATTTTGGATAAAGTATTGTCATATTAAAAATTTCAAAGTAAAATATGAGATAATACCTTACCCAAAATATGAGATTCAAACAAATTAAAATGCATAACCATTAAGTTAATCCTTACAAAAAAAAATGAGAATTAACTTATTTTGTCACTACCTAATGTTGTCATAATAGAAATTTTAGAGTAATAAATATATTATGTTTATTATTATATTTATTCTAATTTATATTTATTTTTCTTTTTAAAGTATTTATTGTAATATTATGTTTATAACGATTAAAAAAAAGTGTTATTCTTCTTCTTTATTTTTACAAATTATTGGATTCAAAAAAAATTGTTATCCTGTTCAGAGGTCAGGCCCATTGGTTAAGACCAGGGCCGAATATTTTACTAAGAAAATAATTGTCATGCGATAATCAGTAATCGATACCATGCATTTTTTGTTGTTGATACTTGTTATTATTAAAAGGAAATGAAAGAAGGGAAGTGAAATGGACAAAGAATTAAAAAAATAAATTTTATTTTGTTTCGAAGCGAAAAAAAGAAATATCAATCAGGGAAATATTATGCAATCCACTCAAATACTATTTCTGGCTTTCTGCTCGTATAAGTAGAAAATGCAAAAAAGGAAGAAATTTAATCAAAATATGAAATTAATATATTTACTTATTGTTATATTTAAAAATGTAAAATTTAATTTAACATATTTTGCATTTTTTTAATCAAATAAGAAGATTTGTTATCTTTGTCTTTTTTTTTATATGTAGGAAAATTAACAAAAATAACAGAAGATAACTATATAGCCTTTGGTTGGTGACACCAATTACATCACCATGATAAGCTTGGTATAAACCAGAAGGGCGTTTGTTCTCTTTGTCTAAATAATAAAAAATATTTTTTCTTTTTAAATAAACTCAAGGGTAAGATCTAGAGTGGGAGCTTAGGAAGTGCAAAGTTTTACTATGTAAGATGCTCTAGTTTCATCAATGCAGAATACTACATGTGATTAAGGATTGAGAACAAACTTTGATTATACCATTAGTGCCTTGACCAATAATATTGGAGGTGTTTTTTTCATTATACCACTATTATTAAAAAAATATGCAACTACCTCGTTGTAATTAAGTTATAATTTTCATATAAAAAAATACTTAAAAGGTGGAATTTGTTAAAATGTTCTTTTAGAATTAAATGGATGTACAATAATTAACCATATAATATTTTCAAAAACATTAACTTTTTTCTTTCATTTCTCTTCATTACAATTTACATAAACTATTTTATCACGCGCTTTTCTTTTTCTTCTTTCCATTTCTCTTTTTGTTTTACAAATTTTATATGGAGAAAGTATATAATTCAACCGTGTTTTGCACTTGTCTCTTGTTGGTGGGGAGAGTTTTAGCAAAAAAGAGAAAATCACTAGGATCTTTTTTCTAAATATTTTAGATGAGTTCACAACGAATAAGAGAAAAGTTAGTTTGTATAAACTTTATGAAAGGATCATTATTCTGATTTTATTCGTCCCAACGAAGATTGAAAAAACCGGATTCTGTTTGTCCACTTATATGAATAGCGTAAGCATCTCTTTCAATTGTTGAATTTTTTTCCATATTGTGGTCTGAGCCTATGTTAGAATTGATACTAGTTGTAAGGGAAAACATGAGGAAGACTAGTTGCATTTAGTGGACAGAGTAATCTGAGCATATTGGACCACTGAATTTATTGCATCGAGATTAGAGAGGGGACCCCACACTATCTCTGTACTTTTTCAAGCTTCAAAAGAATAAAGACAACAACATTGTCTAAAGTTGCGCCATTGATAAGATTATGCGGTCTGCCAAAGCACAAATTAAATTACACAAACTAATAAACAATTATCCTTCCATTCTAATCATGAACAATTTTTCATCTTTTAGCTTTGACCACTGCTTTTGGCACGGTTAAGGTTGTGTATAACATAATTTTTACATTAGATAGCATTTTCATATCATGTGGTACATCTGTTATAAAATAATACTCATTCTAGATTGTTTTATACATAAATAATAATAAATAAAGGTAAAGAAATAATAATTTTACAAAATTAATTTTATATCATTGTTAATTTATTTATATATTTTATTGTTCAATGTTAATATTATAAGGACTATAAATAAAAAAAATAATTAATATTATATTAAAAAGTTAAAATAATAATTATTTAATTTGAGATAAATTTTTTTCTCTTGTACAATTATAATTATAATGGGACGAAGGACATATGTCAATATATTAAAAAGGGACGTTTCAATTTCAGTACAAAACATTGGTGATACTTAACAACAAAGAAAAGTGGTGGATCTTACCATAATGTGTTGGTGCATGCAGGATAATTGATACAACCTGTTCAGCAACCCGACATTGTTTCTGTTCATGTTGTCGTATAGCCACTAGACAGGTTATTTTAACCAACTTATGGTAGCTTCTTCCAGTGAAATTAAAACAAACTAGTGGGCTCACATTAATTTCCTCATTTTTTTTCCTTAAGAATGACTGATTGAGCTTGTGCCTTGTGTGTCACTCTTTTTATGAGGGAAAGAGAAAAAGAAAAGGAGAACATGAAGTCATATTTTCTTAAAGAAAAAGAAGATTCCAACATCAGATAAAGATACAACAAACGTGAATGAACAATCAACAAACTCATCAATCAAAAAAGTTAAAGTTAAGTGGGAGAAAGCTGGTTGTGATGCTGAACTCAAACAAGAAGCAGTTAATTTTATCCATCACCCAAACTTCTTGATGCAAACTATTAGTTTCTCTTCCTCGTTTCAATGGGTTTATGTTCTCTTTTTTTGGTTACACTTCTTCTGCTAACATCATATGCGGTTTGCCAACTTGAAGGTATGTTTCCTTTATTAGATCACAACTCAGACAGTTAGTCCTGAATGTATACAATTTCAGTTCAAGCAACCATGCATCATAAAAAACTTCAACTCTTTTTTATCAACACAAAATTCTAAAGTAGAATATGTTTATTTTGCAAAATATCATACCATTTTATGACAGAAGGAAGAAGAGAGAAGAAGAAAACTTAGATGCAATTTCTTAAGTGCTTTTAGTATCGTTCTTCAATTAGAATTGAAGTTTCATCTCAGCAATCTGCATAATAAATGTTTGTATTAGAGATCAATGTAAGATAAGAAAGTAATACTCCAATTTTAATTGAAGAACAAAACCAAAAACACCAATTTAATTGGCTCTAAATCTGTGAGATATTTGATTTTGGATGCAGAATTTATCAGCATTGACTGTGGAGGGACAAATAACTACACTGATAAAAGCACAGGGCTTGCATGGATATCAGACAATGGAATCATGAAACATGGTAAGCCAGTGGAGGTACAAAATCCAAGTGGAAACAAGGGTCAGTATCAGAGACGCCGAGAGTTTCCTATAGACAGCAGAAAATACTGTTATACTCTTGGCACTGAGGAGAGAAGAAGGCATCTGGTGCGAGCAACGTTTCAGTATGGTAGCTTGGATGATGGAGACACATACCCTCAGTTTCAGCTCTATTTGGATGCAACCAAATGGGCTACTGTGTCAATCTATGATGCCTCGAGAATTTATGTGAAGGAAATGATCTTCAGGGCACCCTCAAACTCTATTGATGTTTGCATGTGCTGTGCTACCACTGGTTCTCCCTTCATATCTACCCTTGAGCTCAGGCCCTTGAATCTTTCTATGTATGCCACAGATTTTGAAGGCAGTTTTTTCTTGAAAGTGGCTGCAAGAATTAACTTTGGTGCTCCAAGTGAGGATGTTGTCAGGTATGGTACTCCCCCTCATAGTATTTTCTTTTCTACTTCTAAAGTTTTTGGCACAAGAATGGAGAGTTTCAAATATTTGACATGGTAGAACAAAGTCTCAAGGGAATCTATGTTTAAAATTTTGCATCAATGATAGCTTGATTGGAAAAGAAGAAAAAATCAATATATTTGGTGCCAGTGGCTTGATTTATTTTTTTAGTTGTTTATTAACAAATATTTTATCAGGTATCCAGATGACCCATATGATAGAATTTGGGAGTCTGATCTTATTAAAAGACAAAATTATCTTGTTGGGGTGGCCCCAGGCACTGAAAGAATTAACACAACAAAGAAAATAGAAATAGAGACAAGAGAATACCCACCTGTTAAAGTGATGCAAACTGCAGTTGTTGGCACCAAAGGAATACTTAGCTATAGACTAAACCTGGAAGACTTCCCTGGCAATGCTAGAGCTTATGCATATTTCGCGGAGATTGAAGATCTGCCTAAGAATGAGACTAGAAAATTCAAATTGGAGCAACCTTACATAGCTGACTATAGCAATGCAGTGGTGAACATAGCTGAGAATGCCAATGGGAGCTACACTCTCTATGAACCAAGTTACATGAATGTGAGTCTGGAGTTTGTGCTTTCGTTCTCCTTTGTTAAGACCCGGGATTCCACTCAAGGACCTCTTCTAAATGCAATGGAAATTAGCAAATATGTGCCAATTGCTTCAAAGACTGACAGGCAAGATTGTAAGTTCTTAATATCAGTTTATATTTGGGAAAATTGATCTTTTCTTGCATCTCCAAAATATCTTATCTGGAACGGTAATTACATCAAAGATCAAATATTTCAAGTTTGATCCCTAACTTACAACAATTTCATTGCTGTACTGACTGAACAGCTTGCTAACTATGCTCTTATTTTACAGCAAATTTTGTAAATGCATTTCGCTTCTTATCTGCTGAAAGTGTCCTAAAGAATGAAGGTGATCCCTGTGTTCCAACTCCCTGGGAATGGGTAAATTGTAGCACTACTACACCTCCAAGAATTACAAAGATGTAACATCTCCATACCTTTTTGTTGATGATTCTGTTTTATGCTAACTTCTAGCCTAGTGAATTGTCATTCTATTAATGAGTCTCTCTGGCAGCAGTTTTTATACACCCAAGAATGTTGAATTCCAAAAGTTGGTATTACAGAATTCCAGATACTGGAATAATTATATTTGTAGAACAGATTAGGCAGAAGCATGGTGGGAAATTTTTATCAATATTTCTATTGTTTGCATAACATCTTGCCATAGAAAATATTTACGGAAATTTCAAAGCGGTACAAATATTTACTAATTGTGATAAGTTGTATTAGAAACCTGTCAAGAAGGAATATGAAGGGTGAAATCCCACGGGAGCTCAACAACATGGAAGCATTGACAGAACTGTAAGTAAATCACCTTTAAAATAAAAGTGTTTTGTTTTAAATGGTTTCTTTTGTAATTCATTGTTGTTTTCTTAGGTGGTTAGATGGCAACATGCTCACAGGACAACTTCCTGACATGAGAAATCTTATCAATCTAAAGATTGTGTAAGTTCTTTAGTTTCACACATAGCCTTTAATCAAAGGCTTCGGGTGGAATCAATCTTATTTTAATTTTTTCAACTAATGACATGCAGGCATCTAGAGAACAACAAATTGACTGGTCCATTACCATCTTACTTGGGTAGCTTGCCAAGTTTACAAGCACTGTATGTTGTATTTAATCATCCATGTTTATCATCTCTACTTTGATAGTTTGAAGCATTTTCCTAGTTAACCCCGAATTTCTCCAACTAAACACATTTGTTATCCTCAGTCATTTATGAATCATGCACATCTGTGGATCTATGACAGGTTCATACAGAATAACTCATTTAGTGGAGTAATACCATCAGGATTACTTTCTGGAAAAATCATTTTCAAGTAAGTATCGTCATCAAAAACATTTTTTTCTAGTATTAGGTCAATTTAATTGAAGAAGCTAAACACTCAATTGAATTTGAATCAGCTTAAGTATGAATATAATAGGATGAGGATCTTTTTTATTAGTTTGTACCTAGATTGAAGTAACAGATATCTATTTCTTCTTCCAGCTTTGATGATAATCCTGAACTACATAAAGGGAACAAGAAGCATTTTCAGTTGATGCTAGGAATTTCTATTGGAGTACTAGTGATTCTATTAATATTGTTCTTAACAAGTTTGGTACTATTGCTTAATCTGCGGAGAAAGACATCTCGACAGAAACTTGACGAAAAGGGTTAGTCCACCTAGTCAAATTTAATAACACCTAGACAAATATCAAGTTCTATCATCAAATCATTCTTGTGCCCTCTATCATCAAATCATTATTGTGCCCTGCAGGTATTTCTGGACGCAGTAGCACTAAACCTTTAACTGGATATTCATTTGGTCGGGATGGGAATATAATGGATGAAGGTACTGCTTACTATATTACACTCTCAGAGTTGAAAGAAGCTACTAATAATTTTTCAAAGAATATTGGCAAAGGAAGCTTTGGATCTGTCTACTATGGGAAAATGAAAGACGGAAAAGAGGTGGCAGTTAAGACTATGACTGATCCATCCAGCTATGGGAACCAGCAATTTGTAAATGAGGTATTATTTCCATATTTGAATTCTGATTGAGAATTGTTTCTGTATAATCAACCTGTCAGTGTCCTACTATAGATTTTTAGCTGCCGTTCAATAAAAAGATTGTATTCCTTGAACTAGAGATATAGCAATATCAATGCTCAAACAGCTTAAGAAATTGAAGCTAGGAACCTTCTTAACTCCAGCTCAGGTCTAACTGCAGAAAAATTTAGGACATGAATTTCTGAAATAAATGAAGGGAACTAGAAGAATAAGATAAAACCTCATGTTTCAGCTTATTGACCGTAGAGTCACAAATGCAGGTAGCCCTCTTATCAAGAATTCATCACAGAAACTTGGTTCCTCTGATTGGATATTGTGAAGAAGAATATCAACATATTCTAGTTTATGAATATATGCACAATGGCACTTTAAGGGAGTACATTCATGGTCTAATTCCACACCCTTTTGTTCATTTATTTACCTAGTTGTAAAGATTGTGGCATGATAATAAATTCTAATGTTTTGACAGAATGTTCGAGTCAGAAGCAATTAGATTGGTTAGCTCGCCTTCGAATTGCAGAAGATGCATCAAAAGGTTGGCTAATGACTAGCTTCTTGGTCCACAAGTAATTTTAGCATTTCACTTCCAAGTTAACAGTTAAAGAGCAATTTTCCATTTCTGTAGGTCTTGAATACTTACACACAGGATGTAATCCTAGTATCATTCACCGCGATGTGAAGACAAGCAATATTCTTCTTGACATCAATATGAGAGCAAAAGTATCAGATTTTGGACTCTCAAGGCTAGCTGAAGAAGATTTAACCCACATATCAAGTGTTGCAAGGGGAACTGTAGGTTACCTCGATCCTGAGTAAGCCATGGTTCTGATGTGTCTATGATCATCAAAATATCATTTCTCCTTAACTCCTTGAACTCAGGTTTTCCACGTGAACAGGTACTATGCAAATCAGCAATTGACTGAAAAGAGTGACGTGTACAGTTTTGGAGTTGTTCTGCTGGAATTGATATCAGGAAAAAAGCCTGTATCATCAGAAGACTATGGTCCTGAAATGAATATTGTTCACTGGGTATGTTAGCCTTTTCTCAACAACCAAAGTTGAAAAAATAGTATCAGCAAAGTTTGACAAACCAGAAGCTGAAACATGAGCATATGTGATCCTCAAGTTGATCGTCAAACTTGCTGATCCGTTAGACCAAACTGATCCTTCTGTCAATTTTTTCCACTAATGGTATTAATTTTAATTGATGTGACAAATGCCTATTAGATATGGCCTTTCACTGTTTGTTATATTTCACCAAATTGACCAAGGTAGTATGGTAAACTAATTGAAAGACCAACTTGGTCTTACAAAATTACACTTTAAGAGAACAAAGTGAAAATTTTAAACCTAGGAAGCCAAATAGAAAAAAAAAAAAAAAAAAGAGAGAGAGAGAGAGACCAAAATAGTATATTTTAGTCATTAATTTTGCTAGGAATGTACCCCTTAGAAATTTTGTTGCATACTTTATTGTCAATCCCACATGCAAATTTTACGTGTGTTTGCAGGCAAGATCTTTAATTCGTAAAGGAGATGTGATAAGCATCATGGATCCTTCTCTTGTGGGGAATGTGAAAACTGAGTCAGTTTGGAGGGTTGCTGAAATTGCCATGCAATGTGTAGAACAACATGGTGCATGCAGACCAAGGATGCAAGAGGTCATTTTGGCTATTCAAGATGCTTCTAACATTGAAAAAGGGTCAGAAATTCAACTGAAGTTATCTTCTTCATGTGGTTCAAAGCCACAGTCATCACGTAAGACTTTACTTGCAAGCTTTCTTGAAATTGAGAGCCCTGACTTGTCAAATAGTTGCCTCCCCTCAGCAAGATAATTTTTCTTTTCTCTTTTTTCATATCAAGGTGGGTTTTGTACATTACTTAATTATCATCATTTTCTTTTGCCTTTTGTCCATTGTCATGGTACTAATATGTTAATACTGTTGAAACTATTAGTTAATTTAGAATTGGAATATATCCAATTGCACAAGGGTCAGAATCTGAGTAGTCAAGATGAACAATATAATCTACTACAACTGTACAAAAACAATTTAAACATAACCTGTATGATAAGTATGAATCAGACAGACACAGATGCAAAGAGATGAAAGGATCCGAGTCCAACAATGTTGTCTCCTTAAGACAATTTGTTCCCTCCAATTGATGCCAAAGGTTCATGAACAATTGTCTCCCAGGATAGAACGGATCAACGTCTGAAGATTGATGGCACTTCAAATCAACAGCCCAAATGAACAAAGACAATGCTTGAGGAACCACAGAGTTATGTGATATGGAAATGCACTAGTATCTAAGCGAGACTATCAGAAAAGATTAACTATCAAAACTATCAGTTTTTCTACTTCCTATTTTCTTACTGTCTCTGTGTCTATTTATAGACAACAAACAACCCTGTTGAAGAGTTGTCAGTAAACCATCGCGACTCTTGGCGATGAACCATAGTAACCGTTGGTTATCGGAGCGGTTAGGAGTAGTTATTTTTCTAACCTTTCCCAAGAGCCGTTAGAAGTAGTTATTATTTTTGAATTGTTAACCGTCTCTTATTCATAACTTATGGAGTTTAAACAAAAACTCCAACAAATACCAGTGACACTCTCTAATTAACTAGTGACGATATAACCTTCAAATCTTAGAACAAATCAACGAAAGTGTACGTTCTTTCCTGTATTTGACTACTTGTAGGAAATTAGTTATTTGGATTTCATTCGGTGATATGTAAAAACGAATGGACAAAGAAAGTGCCTCTTTTTTTGGCAGAGTGCTAAGAAAGGACAAGCCCATAAACAAAATTAGGGAACTGATCCAAACCAAAAAAGTTTAATTGATTTAAATATTTATTTTTTCAGACTTACACAGTTACGCTTAGAAAATATCCGAAGATTTGGATATTCTTCAGCCGAGGGACTTTTTTAACCATTTGGGTAATTTTTTTTTCAAAATTATCCAATGAGATATATTTAAATTAATTCTCATTTCAAAGTAGTCATGACTTTATAAATAAATGTAGTGAGATTTTATACTATTTCCAAATTAATTTCCAAAACACAAGATTAAGAAATCATATAAAAATTTACGACTTAGATTTACAAAATTGTGATTACTTTTACAACTTATTCATAAATAAGAATTAATTTAAAAAGTATTCATTTGTTAATTTTGAAAAAAAAAATTACCCCAAAAATAGTAAAAAAGTCTCAGCCGATTCCTATCTCTTTTTATTTTTTTCCTCTATAATTACAGTGTTATCTACCTTTTTGTCTTTATTTTCTCTGTATTTCTCCTTTGGATTTTCTTGAATGTAAATGTAGGTTGTAGAGGATGTATCTTGTTTAGGTTACCTTATTTTCCGATTCCAGTTGTCACTTGTCAATTTCTCCATTTTTGGGCTGAAACTTTACATGATTTGAACCATTTGAATAACTTGATTACTTGAAAGTTGAAGCATTACCAATAATTCTCCTTCGTCGCTGTCGCATTAATTGAGCATATTATAGCATAGCTATAGCTAGAACTATTTATTCGATTATGAGCGTTCATTTGAAGAACCGTGAATTTTATAACGTGTACTCATCTTTATTAGAATAAAATAAAATGAGTTGATTTGACTTTATTTTGATGGATTATACATCACATAAACCTAATCCGGGCACCTAAAATAAAATAATGTAATATAATGCCAGTTCACTGACATATTCATTTGTAACGTAATGTTTTCTATTGAGCAGCCAGCCCATGCGTGTTTTACAATAATATGAGGATAAGAAACATAAATATTACTATATAGGAAAAGAAGAATATAATTTGAAGATTCATTCAACTTCAACTTGTTTTCGACGCCTCCTTTACATGGGAAATATTTAATAATGCACTTCTATTACGATTTGAATTTAGGTTAAATCTGTTTTTCTTTTGAGTAAAAAATAATAAATTTTGGTTTTGGTTCAATTTATTTTTGTTTTCTCTTAAAAAATTTGACTTCACTAATCTCTCTATTCTATAATTGTAATTATTATTATTATAATAATAATTAAGATTAATTAGTGTAAAATTATATAAAATTAATTGTGTTTGTTATTATTATTGTAATGGTTAAGGTGATAACTAAATAAATTTGTGCATAATTAATTATGTGTTTGTTGTTTTTATGATAATAATTAAGATCATTATTATTTAAAATAAAAATTCATTTTTTTAACTGTAAAAATAGTAAAAAAAATTAAAAATTACCACTTATTAAGGTTAGATATTTAAACAATTATAAAGGAAGAAAAATATTTTAGCCCCTTTAATAGATTTATAACTTACAAGTATTTTTTACATAAGTCTCTTTAAGCTTCAACATGAGTATATTTTTAACTTGTTTCTCTAAGTAATTGATTAAGTATTTTCTTAACAAAAAACCTCTTTAGGCTTCAACAAATTTACTTAAAAAAAAGGTTAAGGTAAAGGCTCACTGACTATACCCGTATACCGTCTTAGCAAGATGGATGTATAAGACAAGCTTTTCTTTAAGATGCCTAGAGAGATATAAAATCATATTACAAGAGCTTAGATGTACAATTTGCAATCAAAGAGATATAAAAAAAATTGGGTCATACTCTCAAATACTAAATACACTTTTTTTAACACTTTATTTTATTGGTTTAAATTTAAAAAAACACATAAAAATTGTGACTCCCACTTTATATTTAATGAATAATTATCCAAATTTTATAATTTTCAATAAATTTCAATGTATAAAAAATAATGTGTCTCTACCATTCCTCTTTTTCAAAATTTTGGTATCTATAAAAAGTATTGAATAGTATTAAATATTTTTCACCAATATTAAATATACATATATTTAATGTACATACTAAAATATTTTAAAATTCTAAACGCAAAGTCAAGTTTAAGAACAAAACTAACCCGATTAAACGAATTTCATTATATATCAAATATTAAGATTCTGAAAATTTTAATATAATATTGGTTGAATCTATAGTCGAAAAATTTAAAAATAGATCGTATATTAAATTAAAATTACAAAAACTAGTATATACGGTGGAATACGACAACGTAGAATCCTAGATAAGTTAGTGTTGAATACTCTAATGCTGAGAATTGTTCTCACTCTCTTATTTTTTCCTCTTCAATGAAGTACATTTAAATAGATGGAATAAACAAACAGTACCAAGAAAATAAGTAACACTCCATCAATCTGTTTGTAATTTTAAACTATCTAATAAATATTTATCTTATCTACAATAACAATATAACAAAGATTTATCTTATCTACTAACAACATAACAAACATTTATCTTATATATAGGAGCAACATTTTAAATTCAAATTTCCTTTCACATGGCCATGGCCATACAAGGATGAGGTGAGAGAAAGAATAACAACATAAGTACTTAATAGTTAATACAATGTACAAATTATTCAACACGGTGAGGTTCCTACCATGGATAGGCACG
Source organism: Glycine tomentella (assembly GCA_007407185.1). Lineage (NCBI taxonomy): Eukaryota > Viridiplantae > Streptophyta > Magnoliopsida > Fabales > Fabaceae > Glycine > Glycine tomentella. The sequence goes on from PYAF01000922.1 coordinate 690,312, forward strand.
CATTATATGATCATTGTTTTCATTATCGTTAAAGTTTACAATGTAATTTGAATTTTTTTTTCCTTAGATATTTAATGAAATTTATTTTTAATTCTGTATCTCTTAATTTACTCAGTTGGCTATTGAATTATTAGGAATTTTCAAATACATTTCTAAACTAAAAAATATTTAAATCGAGTCTTTAATCTTGTACATTATTTCATTGAGTCTTTAGAGTTTTAAACTGTTGTGAATTGTCCTTTTTAACAGTTTCAAGCTATTTAAAAATAATCTCGGAGACCTATTTTTTTAGTTTAAAAATCAATTATTATTTTCCTTAATTGCATTTTTAACCCAATTTATTTTTGACTAATTTATCCTAACTTTTTAATTTATCACATTTTATCTTTAATTTTTAAGAAATTTGTGAAATTTATCCAAATCATTTATCCATTAGAGATAAAATTTGCCAAAAAAATTAAAAAGTTATTGGTAAAATTTGTCAAAAAATAAAAATTAGGGATAATAAATATAATTATGTTATTAGTAAATTGAAAGAGAATAAAATCTGTAAAAATTCTTAAAATTTAAAAGTAAAATACGTTGAATTAATTTGTTGGGATAAAATTTATTAAAAATTAAAAAGTTGGAATAAAAAATAGAATTAAGTCTATTATTTTTAAAATTTACGAACTTATTTAAAAATTCTCTAATAGTTTAGAGACCCATTGAATAATTCAATCATCTGCTATATATTTTATAATTCGAATGAATGATAAAAAAATGTACAAAAGTGTATTAAAATACTAGTACTTGTTAGACATGGCAACGGGGCGGGTCGGGGGCGGTTTTTACTTATACCACCCCCGCCCCCGCCCCCAAAACCGGCGGGGCTAAAAAAATTGC
>PYAF01000922.1:691296-704744 GCA_007407185.1 Glycine tomentella
AATCGCGCTAAGTCTCAAATGTATGTAATTACAATAAAATTTCAACATTAGATGTTTATTGTTGGAAAATAAAATTAGTTATACTCTTAATTCTTGAATAAAATTAAGCCTTTATCCCAAGGTATTCCAAATATATAAAAATATTTTTGTAAATAATTAATTATAGCATGGCGGGGGCGGGGGCGGGGGCGGGGGCGGGCGGTTATCAGCATTACCAAAACCGCCCCCGCCCCCGAATTCACAAGCGGGAAAAAACCGAACCCGAACCCGAAACCGGTCAACTCGGTTTTTCCCCGTTGACATCGGGGCGGGTTCGGACGGATGCCCACGGATACGGGTCAAGTTGCCATGTCTAGTACTTGTTATTAAAATTTGAACCCTAGTTATCTGTTATAATTTTCTTGTTGTCTCGTATATCGTATGATTGTCGTAGAGTCGTAGGGGATGGTCATAATATCAGGGGAAAAACGCAAATACGCAACGCATCGTTTGTCTTACGGCATTCCTTACCTCACCCACCGCAACACCCATTAACCAAAACCCCAACCACACTCTCTTCTCATATATCCTCCCCCTAAAGCTTCAACCTTTGGGACGCCCTACTTTTTTTCTTCTCTCTTCATCGATCATCACTTCTCTTTCTTCATTTTCCTTTTCGGTGGGATTAGGATAACCCTCCTCAATTTTTCAACTCTAAATTTGATCATCGCCTTCACCCTCCTCACTCTTACAAGGAGGAACCCTTCTCTCTCTCTCTCTCTCTCTCTCTCTCTCTCTGTGTGTTCTGAATTGATTCTGTGCTTCAGCTTTCCACAAAGTAAAGGGGAAAGATGGCAATGATTCCGTACCGCCTTTGCCGTTTACCTTACCAGGATTCCCTCAAAGCACTTGAGGCTGATATACAGCACGCCAATGCTTTGTGAGTTTGCTTTTTATTTTTCCCTCCCCTTTAAATTTTTTTCCACCAATTTATTAACTTTCCCTTTTTTTTCTTACAAATATATATGTTTTTGGTTATTAGGAAACAAGTGGGAAAGAAGGGTCTTCTGATAATTGTTGATTATTTCCCTTAATTGTTCTGTACTAGATTATGGGAATTTGCTTGTCACTTATGAATTTGATTGTGATTTTTTTTTTTTTTATTTTGATTTTGATTTTGCCCCCACTCTGAATTTGGATTGTGTGTTGTGCCCTCTTCTAGGGCTGCTGCAATTCCCAGAGCCAAGGGTGGGAGTCTTCTTCAAATGAAATTGGTTTACAATCACTTGGCTCCCCTCTTCCTGTTATTTCTACAATGGATGGATTGTTCTTGTGCAGGCTTTCTCCATAGGTATCTCGACCTCTTCCACATACTTATTTACAAGGTATTTATCTATCTATTTGTTTCTGTTTTACTGTTTTGGACAGTTTGGATAATAATAATACTACATATAGACTATATATGTTTGATTCATTTTTTTTTTTTTTTGACGTTGTTGCTCTCATATTTTACCAAAGGTACATAATGATGGTAGATCAATCATGTCTACTCATGGAAGGAAGGCTACCATTGGGGACTTTTATGGTGCGTGAATGTTTGACTTTCAATAGAATAAAACAATTTTTTATTTTTTGAATAAAAGATGTAATTAATTTGTGGCTGCCATCGCTGACTATTCCTCACATTGTTTATGTTATCATAAACTGAACTTTTAGCCGTTATATTGCCATCTCTCCAACGGCTTCATGGTAGTTTGGAGAAGTTGGAGGTTGTTGAAGAAGAAGGGCAGTCAAGCATAGAAGGCCCAAGTTATGGCAAGAAGGTCATTGAAGAAGGTGTGAAACTAACCGCCAATGTTGATTTGCAAAGAGAAGATGAATGTGGGATTTGCTTAGAGCCTTGCACCAAAATGGTTTTACCTGGTTGCTGCCATGCCATGTGTATTAAATGCTACCGCAAGTGGTAACAATAACAACATTTGTTTATGGTCAACTTCCAAATTTATATGCCATTTACCAATGGCTTATCTTTTTTGACACTTGTGCTGGACTTATTCAACATGCAGGAACAGAAAGTCAGAGTCTTGTCCTTTTTGCCGTGGTAGCTTGAGGAGAGTTAATTCGGAGGATCTATGGGTATTAACTTGTAATGATGATGTTGTTGATGCTGAAACAGTTTCTAAAGAGGACTTGTTGCGTTTTTACCTCTATGTCAGCAAGCTGCCTAAAGATCACCCAGATGCACTTTTCCTAATGTATTATGAATACCTCATTTAATTTTCTACTAAATAAGAAGAAGAAAAAAAATGTACAGATAGGAAATTCCGGACTGCAAATGTGAATAGAGTCTGGTACAAAGAAAATACTCTGGTAATTTAATCACAGTTGTTATGGTAAGAGAAATTTCTGGTTTTTTAGTCCAGAATAAGCATTCTTCTTACTCCTGTGATATATCTCCATTGTAGACATTGTTCTTGCAATTAACTTGGAATTCCTTGCATAAAGAATCCATTAAGTTAAATCTTCTTGTATGTTAGTTGTTGACACAGACTGATATTGAGAAGATGAATCTGTTCGTTGTGATTGTATTGTATGTTGGAAATGTTAATGTGTGCAAAACCATCGATTAATTGGTGCTTACAATTTAAAATATCTAAATCTATATGGATAGTGCATGTTTAGATTTGAATTGGGAGAGTTTAAAAGTATTTTTATTTTCAAATAATTCCTATCTTTATTTGTGTATTGAAATTCAGAAATATGTACTGCAATTTGTAAAATCCTTTTTCAACTTCTATTCAATCATAACATAAACTGGAAGAAAAGGTTGAATTGTAGAATAAGGATATTGTTAGATGTTTGATTTTATTATATCTTTTATCTTTGATATTATCATGTCTTGACTCATGAATTAATTATCTTAAATGCTTAAGCATTTAGGTGTAGAAAGTATTTGAATTTATGTTTTGAAAAAATTATTTGAAAAGTTAACTAAATGTTAAAAAATTAATTAGTAATTGAAAGTTGAAAAATTAATTAGTAATTGAAACTTGAAAAATTGGTTTATTAAATTATAAATATTTGGTAAAATTAGTTGTTGAAGTATTTAAAAAGTATAAAATGATAAAAAATAATAAAATTATAATTTATTTAAAAATATAATTAAAAAATTGGATAAATATATTTAATATAAAAATAAAAAAAAGTTAGAATTTGAAAGTTAGAAGTTAGTATTTTAAATTCAATTAATGTTTTAGAAAATATTGGAAGTTATTAAGAAATTATTATAAAAAATTTGCTTATCGAATAATAAACAAATATTTTAGTTCGTAAAAAAAATTAAAATTAGTTAAAATATCTTTTCGAATACAGTGGTTGTTGAGTTTGAATCGATATCATATTGTGTGTGTGTGTGTGTGTTTTTTTTCTCTATTTTCACCTTGCCCATTTTTTTTCCTATTCCTACCACAGTATCATACCACGGCATTATTGTTAGCTTTGGTGGAAGGTCGAACTGCTTCAACTTTTCAAGTCTTATCGACTTTTTATATGAATTTGTTCCTTAATTTTCTAGGCGTTTACTTGATCTATATTTTAAAATAATTGCAATAGAATATAGTATATGAATATGATAGGGAGGCTTACATCATAACGGAGATGAAAGTTAAAAGAATTGGCCATGAAGTTTGAAATATGACATGGCAGCTAACACGGGAACGATGCATTAATGAATGAAATGAGATATTCAAGATGCAACGATAATGAGAGGAGATTTTTCATTATGTAAGTGTGTCATATTAATGGGTTTCAAACATAATCTAATTTTGATAAAGTATTGAGAAATTTTTCTCCATTTATATTCCTTTATATCATTTTATTCTTAAATTACACCTATTTTTAATATAATTTTCAAAATATACATATGTTATTAGATTTGTGAGAAGTTCCGGAATTGATTCCCGACTTCTCACCTTTTTTTTGTTAAATTGTTCTATGAAGTTAAAAAAATCCGAAGTTGAATTAGGACTTCTCAATTGAATTTTCAATATTTTTAATTAATAATTTTAAAAATAATAATTAATAATAAAAATAAAGAAAACAGTGAGAAGTCGGAAACAATTCTCAGATTTTTCACAAATTAAAAAACAAGTGTATTTTAGAAATTATACTGCAAATGAGTGTAATTTGTGAATAAAATTGTATAAAAAGAAAAAAATTCACCAATTTTCAGACTTCTCATATATCTAAAAGATAATTATATTTTGAGAATTATATTATAAAGGAGTGTAGTTTGAGAATAAAATTTGGATATCATTCAATCCAATCCATTGAAGTGAAAGCATAGGAAAGACAAGACCAGTTACCAAAAACGCCAAAAAGGAAAACGAGAGAAATGGCCGAAAGTAAGTGTGAAATAATAAACGACAAGAGAGCAAACGCAGCCTTGTCCTACTAACGCCTGCTTGATTTACATCTAAAATTAATTTTAATAAAGAAAATTCTAATTCTTTAACCAAAAACTCAATTTCATGAATCAAAAACCAAAAAATCAATTCTAATTATTCACTAGTAAAAGAATAATAGTTCTAATTCATAGAAAATTAGAAAGTGACAAATCTAACAAGGATATCGTTTTGAGTATGAAAACAAACAGCAGAAAGGTCAACGACGGGTCTCGCAACGTTGCCGTTTACCACATACCAGTTTCAGGATCTGTAGTATCAATCCAAAACCATAATAATAACTAAATGATAAATTAAATAAATAAATAAAATAAAATCTCCTTTCTAAATTTCACTTTTCTTACAATCCGAATTTCGTCGTCATAACAGACAGGTGCGCATTTACAGTTTGTTTGGCTCTCACTCTGCTGTTTCTGGTTTTCGAAGTCAATTTTGTTTTAGGGTTTCTCTTGTTAAAATAAAAATCTTCTAGCTCGTTTGCTTGATTTTAGTTTGAAGCGATTTGATTTTGGATTTAATTGGTTTTATTGCTTTTAAGTTATCATTTTCGTATTTTAATTTTTTAGGAAAGAAACAGAAATTGCAGATCCAAATCTCGTTTTGGAGTGAGGAATTTGAATGTTGAGATGTCTGAGAATCACGTAGCAGAGCAGGTTTCGGAAGGGGATTCGGATTCGGGTCATGGTGTTGTGCACGACGAATCAAACGTGGATACCGAATCAAACACTGATACTTATCAAGATCAGGTACTTTACCGGTTACAAATTATTGATTACCTAAGCTATGAAAATTGGTGCAATGCCAGGTTTTTGTTTTTAATAAATGCGAATGAGTGAAGCAGGGAGAGCGTGTTGATCTGAGAGATCCTGAAGATGGAAAATCTACAGAGGATTCTGCCAGAGATGACATGTTTGTTGATTGCCCTGACGAGTTAACCACATTTGATGGTAGGCAAAAGGAGGAGGTAGTTGCAGCTGCGAAAAATGAAGATGACGGATCGGAGGAAAATGAAGCTATGCATCAACAGCATAGTCATTTTGATAAATTGGGCAATGGAGTGGGAGGTGGTTACTCCTCAGGTCAGCTAGAGAAAGTTGTCGCTGAGAAGGAAAGTATTTTGAAGGAATACCAGGTTTGTGGTAGTATTAAGAATGAATAGTTTTAGCTAGCACAGATTGAGTTTGTTGTCAAGTACTCATGCTTTCTTTTTTGGGTGGGTCAGGAAGAAAGACAAACTGTTACTCAAGGAGTGCTTGATCTTCGTTGTCAGCTGAAGACTCTCATTGGTCAACAGAATGAAGCTGAAGTTGGAGATAGGGAAGTGACTGATGTTTCATTGAGGGAGATGATAAAGGAATGTTTGGAGTTTGTGAAGACCGCCTCAGAAGAACAGTCAAACAGTGAAACTACTATAAATAATCTTCGCGAACATCTATCTACAAAGGACCATGAGATAGAGGATCTTAATGCGAAGCTTGCCCAATTAATGGTATCTAATGAAAGTTTGCAAGTTTCATCCGAAGCTCAACTTGAAAAGGATCGTAATATTGAGATTGTGATAGATAAGACAATATCTTCTCTTGCAACAGTTGTTACTCGAGAGCAAGTATTGGATGATTCTATTAGTGGGAAAATAGTTTATATTGAGGAAGGCACTATCCATTTAATTGAAAAGTATAATCAGATTCTTTCTGAAATTTATCAACTTGGGCAATCTTTCTCTGAGGTAGGCTTGGATACTAATGAGCAGGAATATGGGAACATACTCGCTGATGCTCGTGGTGGGTTACTGGAGCTCAAAAGAAAGGAAACAGAATTGGTTGAAAAAGTGACTCATTTAGAAGATGAAAATCAGAAACTGGTTGATGAACTTGACAAGGGAAAGGTGATGATAGGGACGTTAAATACTGAACTTGGAAATCTGAAAATAGAACTTGAGCAGGAAAAGGTTAAATGTGCTAATACGAAAGAAAAGCTCAGTATGGCTGTGACAAAAGGAAAGGCATTGGTACAGCAGCGAGATTCATTAAAGAAGTCTCTGGCTGATAAATCCGGTGAGCTTGAGAAATGTTTGATTGAATTGCAAGAGAAGTCAGTTGCACTACAAGCTGCTGAACTTGCTAAGGAGGAGTTGTCCCAAAGTGAAAATATGGTTGCATCCCTGCAGAACTCATTACTAGAAAAGAATGCAATTTTTGATCAAGTGGAAGAAATCTTCTCTCAGGCCAAACCTGATGAACCTGAAATGTTTGATATGCCAGAGAAACTAAGATGGCTTGTGGATGATAGAAACACTTTGAAGGAAGCCTTCCTAGAGCTATGCAAATTGAAGGAAACTCTATCTCTAGTGGACCTGCCAGAGCCTGTTTCGTCATCTGATTTGGAATCACAAATGAAATGGCTTACAGATTCTTTGCTTAGGGCCCAGGACAACATGCATACTCTACAGGAAGAAATTTCCAAAATCAAGGAATCATCCCGTAACTATATTGATCAGATTAGTGTTTCTCTTTTGCTGGCATTGCAGGAAAAAGATTACCTTCTGTCAGAATTAACTGATTTGAGGTTCAAATATGACGAGCTTGTTAGCAAGAACCATCAAATTTCTTTGGAGAAGGATCAGATAGTGAATATGTTAGTTGATTTTTGTGGCCTGAACTTGGAAGATGAAGGGATTGATCAAACCTCTTCCAGCACTTATACGATCATCGATTTATGCTTTAAAATTATCAAAGGACAGAGTGGTCCCTTGTCTAGAGCATCCCATATTGATGCTGAGTTGTTTGAAAGGATTCAAAGTCTCTTGTATGTTAGAGATCAGGGATTAATACTCTATGAAGATATACTAGAAGAGGAGATGCTAATTAGATCAGATGTGAATAAGCTGTCAAATGAGTTGAAAGTGGCATCTGAGGAAATTATAGCACTGAAAGAAGAAAGGAGTTCTCTGCTGCAAGATCTTGAACGATCAGAGGAGAAGACTTCCATGCTTAGGGACAAGTTGTCAATGGCAGTTAAGAAAGGAAAGGGGCTGGTTCAAGATAGGGACAATCTAAAAGGTCTTCTAAATGAAAAGAACTCAGAGATTGAGCAGTTGAAGGCTGATTTGCAGAAGCAAGAATCTGCAGTTTCTGAATACAGGGATGAGATCAATAGATTGTCCAATGATATGGAAAGCATCCCGAAGCTGGAGGCTGATCTTCTGGAAATGAAAAGGGAGAAGAATCAGTTTGAACAGTTCTTAATGGAGAGCAATAACATGCTACAGAAAGTGATGGAGTGTATTGACGGTGTTGCTCTTCCAGTTGTTCCAGTTTTTGATGAACCAATAGAGAAGGTGAAGTGGCTTGCTGGTTTTGTCAATGAATGCCAAGATGCTAAGGTACACATAGAACAGGAATTGCAGCTAGTGAAGGAAAATGCCAGTATACTTGAAATTAAATTAGCAGAAGCCCAAGCAACTGTAAAATCCCTTGAACAGGAAATATCATCTTCAGATGACAATGTTTCTCAACTTGCTGAAGAAAAAATTGAGTTAGAACATGGCAAAGCGAAAGTTGAGGAAGAGTTACAGAAAGTTAAAGATAAAGTTGCTGAAGTTTGTAATACTACTAAGTCACTGGAAGACGCCTTATCACAAGCAGAAAAAGAAATTTCTATTCTTTCCGAAGAGAAAGAGCAGGCTCAAGTTAACAGAGTTGCTGTAGAGAGAGAGTTAGAGATTTTTAAAGATGAAGCAGCCAGGCAAACAAGCATACTGGCAGAGGCCAGCAAGACCATAAAGGATCTAGAAGATAAACTATCTCAGGTTGAGGGTAATGCCAATTTATTGACTGAAAAGTATAATGCTGATCAGGTTGTCAAAATTGACATGGAAAATGAATTGAAGAAGCTACAAGATGAAGCTTCAAATCATGCTAGTAAATTGGCGGGTGCCTCTGCAACTATAAAATCACTGGAGGATGCATTATCGAAGGCACAAGATGATATTTCTGCCTTAGAAGATGCAAATAAAATTGCGAAACAGGAGATATCTTCACTTGGCTTTAAGTTAAATTCATGCATGGACGAGTTAGCTGGAAAGAATGGCAGCTTAGAAAACAAGTCCTTACAGCTCATTGGACTCCTTAATGATCTTCAGGTGCTCATGAAAGACACTACACCATTACCCAGAATTAAACAATGCTTTGAGAGCAAATGTGAGACACTGAAGAATATGAATCTCATTCTGAACAAAATAAGAGATAATGTTGCCATGACTGCAAAGGATTCAAAGGGACAGCCTGTGATGGAGGTAATACCACCCTTTTTTGGTTTTATTATTTCCTCCTGTTCTGCGCATTCAATGCTGAATTAATTATGATATACTGTCCAAGTCTTCTGACCAGTAATATATGTATCCACATATAATTTGAAAAATTGATGGTGATTAATGCACAATGGTTCGAACTTTGAAGTGTCTACTAATTAGAAATTTACACAGGGCTTTTGATATCAGATATGTGTAGTTTCAAATCTTTTTGTTCTGTAAAATCATTGTGTGTGTGTGTGTTGGTGTTTTATTACTATGGAATTGTCTTTCTTTTCTTTTTTTTCTTCTTATTTTTTCCATTGTATGTATTTTTCTTAATGGGCGGTGTTGTTTGTTCCAGGAAAATCCACTTGTGAGAGAAACATTCTTGGATGGCCCTGAAAATTTTGAAGTTGAACTGGACAATACAGAGATTGATGGTGCTGATATTGACACCATAATCTCATCATTTGGAAAGATTGTGAAAGGATTTCAGTCGAGAAACAAACACATAGCAGATAAGTTTTATGAATTTTCAGATTTTATGGATGAGTTTATTTCTCCTCTCCATGAAAAACTACTGGAAACAGAGACCATGTCAACGACTATTGTTGAGAACATGGAAATTATGAAAAAAGAAGCAAATACCATGGAAAAATTGAAAGAAGAACATGAAAATACTATTGCCACTTTAGAAAACAATGTCAGTGTATTGCTATCTGCATGCATGGATTCTACCATTGCACTTCAAAGTGAAGTTGACAAGAATCTTGGGCAGCCAGGCTCCATTTCCGAGGTTGAACAGTTAAACCAGGAAGCAGGTGCACATGCAGAGCATCATAAGAACAGCAAATACGCGGAAGCCACACATAAGTTGATGAATGCTTCTAGAAAAGCTCAAACTTTGATTAGACAGTTTGGATGTAGATGTGAGCAAGTGGATGCAACAATTGAAGATTTGCGGAATAAATTGAAAGAAACAACTGTTGCTTTTGAATTAGTCACGGATGAGAGAAACTTGAATAAAAACAGAGTTTCACAACTGGAGTCTGATATTCAATCACTGCAATGTGCTTGCAGTGAGCTTAAGGATAAGTTAGAGGGTTATCGTGCCTTGGAAGAAAAATTAGAGGAAAAAGAGGATGAGATTTCATCAATGCACAATGCTTTGTTGGCAAAAGAAGAAGGTAAAAAAAAAATTGAAATCTTTATTGTCTTCACGATATTTGATTTAACTTCATATGTTGATTTACTTGTTTATGACTTAATTTCTTTTTCCATTGGCAGAAAACTCCCTCTTTCCAGCATCTCAAATGAGAGATCTCTTTGACAAGATAGATAGGATCAAAATCCCTATTGTAGAGTCCGAAGAAAATGATTTGGAGCCACATACTTCAGCCCCTATGAAAAAACTCTTTTATATTATTGATAGTGTTTCTAGGTTGCATGATCAAATAAACTCTCTGTCTCATGATAAAGAAAAGCTGCAATCAATCCTTGAAACTAAGGATCTTGACATTAAGGATCTGAAGGATGAAGCCAAACAACTCAATAGAATCTGTGAAGACTCTAAAATGATCAAGAATGAATTGTCTGAGCTCACCTATGTATTAGAAAAAATTATGGATATTTTGGGAGCTGGTGAATGGGTTGTAGATAGGAAATCTAAAGGTTTGAAGGAATTAATACCAGCATTGGAGAAGCATATCATTGCCATTCTTTCAGAATCTGAAAATTCAAAATCCAAGGCCCAGGAACTTGATATGAAGTTAGTTGGAAGTCAGAAGGTTATTGATGAGTTAAAGACCAAGGTTAAATTACTTGAAGATTCACTCCAAGATAGGACTTCTCAGCCAGACATTGTACAGGAGAGGAGCATATACGAAGCATCCTCATTACCTGCTGGGTCTGAGATAATTGAAGTTGAAGAGGTAGTTTTCTAAGCTTAAATTTCTTACACAATGCAATATATAAGTTGTGAGTCTGCAGCGCTATTTAAGTTCAAATGTTTAATTGTTTATTCAGGGATTCATAATTTTTTTAAATGAAAAACATATTTCCTGTGATCCTTTTCTTGAAATAAATACATAAGATTGATGGTTTGATGTGTTTTTATGAATTAATTGCTTATAAAATATGACAAATAGATATATCTATTCACTGGTGCCTTATTTTTTTTCTTTAACTAAATGCAGATGAACTAGAAGTTTGTTTTGAAGGGTTATTTTTCCCCTACATATTGGAACTTTATTTGATTTCTGGCTGACCATATCTTGTTTTTATCTTTCATGAATTCATTAATATTATGACGCATTCTCAAATTAAGTATTAAAGTGATTAAGGGAAAGGCATATGTAAACTGTGAAGTGTTTGCTTCTTTACACAGGGATCATCACTTAGCAAGAAAGCAATATCTCCTGTCCCATCGGCTGCTCATGTGCGGAATATGCGAAAAGGATCTACTGACCATCTTGCACTCGATATTAGTGTGGAGTCTGATAATTTGATTAACAGGGTAGATAAGGATGATGATAAAGGTAATTATGAGTTTCTCATTTTTGTGAATTTCTTGATTTGAAAATTTGAAGATCTGATTCTAGATTACTTTGCAGGTCATGTATTCAAGTCTCTGAACACTACTGGATTCGTACCAAAACAGGGAAAGCTCATTGCCGATCGTATTGATGGACTCTGGTAAAATTGTATTTTGTTATACTTTTTTGTTTTTACCAATGGTAAAGAATGAGTATTAGAAATTGCTTCTTTCAGCTTATAAAACAAAAATGCTTGTTTCAGCTTTTTAACATGATAGTATTTACATGGTAAAATTGATGGCCATACATTGAAATGTTGAAAGCAGAAGACCTAAAATCTTTAATATGATATTTTGCGTAGAATCTCAATCAACGCCATGCTATGTAGACTGTTGAGTAGTACGGCCCACAAGATGCTAAAGATCCATGGTCCATGGTTTGGAGTTATTTAGGGAAAAAAATCTCTCTCTCATAGTATCAAATCACCTTCACCATACTACTAATGAAATTTTCCTTTGAATAAACGAGTCAAAGATTTGCTTAAAACTAAATTTTCGTATTGAAGGTGATTCCTCCCTGAATAATTGAAATTGATTTATTGGTGTTGTTTAATTTGTTTAATAATAAAACTGCTGAAATCATTTAACATGAGAGGTAGCTAAATGTATTAAATAGCATTGTAGCAAATTTTTTTGATAATTCATAAAATGATAGTTTAGTAAATTCATCTCTATTATCTTAATGCTAACAGTTCCCTTTAATTGAATTTCAATACTTTAAATGAAAGCATTTTCAGACTTCGCAAATTAAATGTTACTTTTTATCATTGAGAATTCAACACTTAGATTTTTACCGTTGCAAATTTTCATTTATTTGTAGTTTGATCAAACACTCTTAACTTAGAATTTAATTTCCCTATGCAGGGTATCTGGTGGCCGGGTTCTCATGAGTCGTCCTAGAGCAAGATTAGGACTTATTGGCTATTTGTTTATCTTGCATATATGGCTACTGGGGACGATCTTGTAGAAAAGTTGTGACCAAACCTACCTGGACTGCTCAACATTGAATGTCCTGCGTCTGCAAATTGTATTATCGATATAAAATTGTCCCTTTTTATTCATGGCTTTCTTTTTGCTTCTTTAGCCTGTTTTTCTTTAGTCTCGTCAATTCACTATTTGTTCTCTGCAATCACATTTTAGGGATTCAGAGATTCTGGTCTTCAATGTTTGGGCTCATTTTTTGACAGCCTTCTTTTTCTTTAAAATCGAAGCCCCTTTGTATTAGCCTACAATTGTTTGATTGTTTCAATATTAAAGGATGTGGTGAGTAGAAAATAGGTAGATGAATTTTTTCGAACGTAAATGTAATAAAAATGTAGAAAGATTTTAAGGATGACTCATTTATATCTCAAGCAGTGAATGAGAATGAAGATACAGAAACCAATTGAAGGATGATTCATTTGTGCTTTTGTTTGCTGTTTTCGTTTTATGAAACATCTAAGTTTAGTTATTGTAAATAGTTAGCTGTGATTTTGCAACGGAAACAGGGTTTTGGAGAGGTGTTTGTGTGTAGGTGTTTGTGTGTAAAAGTTTGATTTAGTTTTTTTTTTTTTTTTCTTTCAATTATAGACTAGTTGTATGTCTTTTATTTTCAATATACATTAGTTGTAGTATTAAGTTTCAACATACACTAGTTTTGTTTCATGAGAATTTGCGAGTTGAATTTCTGGCTTTTCACAGTTGATTTTTTTATAATTATTTTTAGAAATTTTTTTTGTAATAGTAAGTCGATTCTTGACCAGACTTTCTAACGCTTTTTTAGTAAAAAATATTTTTTTAAAAAAAATTTTAAAAAAATTTATTTGAATAACGAAAATTTTATTAATTTTTTTATTTAATACTTTATTTATATTAAAATATATTATATCATAAATAAATATATATAAAAAATTATTCTTAACATATATTCATCTTCAATTTTTTCTTAGATAAATATTATTTTTATGTATTTTATTTATGATATATTGTATTTTGCTATAAATAAAGTATTAAACCAAAAAAATCAATCAAATTTTTGTTATTCAAACAATTTTTTTTAAAAAAATATATTTTTACTAAAAAAAAGATATGTTTGTATAATAATTGTTTTAATGTAATCATTTCATTATATATATCCATTATA
>PYAF01000922.1:704844-726403 GCA_007407185.1 Glycine tomentella
TAAGTAGTGTATGTTGGAAAATAAATAAAACCGTTTGATTTATATTTATATATGTTGATTCCTTTATATAAGGATCATGTATATCGAAATAGTTCTTATTTTAAAAATGTGAAAATATATAAATCTTAATCATAAAGATTTATAATTATGATTAAGATTAATACATGAATAATAAAAATTGTTATTGATATATATATATATATATATTTAGTTTTAATCATTCAAATAATATTGAATGATCAAAATTCAATAGTCATTTTTCTTAATTTACCTTATATATATCACTGGTATTTTGGAGAGTTGTTAGCTAACAAACATATTTCTTCAATTTCTTAGGCATTTATGTATTTCCCTCAATTTCTAGTTTTACTGAATATTACAAAACTTCATTCTTATAGCTTCAGTATCCACGATCATTTAGTAAACCCATCTCCATCTTCTCAATTACCATGCGATCAATACATGTAAGCTTTGGGTTATGTCACTTCTAAGATTTAGACTTTCTTTTTATAAATAGAGGAAAAAAACAAGTTACAAAAGGATTAAAAAAAGAAAAAGCTTCCAATCTTACAGTCTCCCCAAAGCATCTTTTTCTCTCTTTAGAAAAATTATAGAATGTGGGCATTTTTTAATGTTATAAAGTAAAAAAAAAAAAATAGAAGTTAAAACTTTGACAAAGCTCAAATTTACGTTTTTGTTTGTTATTTGAATGTGGATTGCTACATCAGTTTATTTACTATAAATAGTTAATCGTTATTTTGTAACGGAAACGGGTCATGGGGAAGGGATTCAGCATTTAGTTTGTGCAATTGTTAACAAAAAATGTTGATAATTAAATAACCCGTGTCTTTGGGTAAGTTGGCCACGCAAACCCAACAGCTAATTTTCGTTTCCTCTTCCCGTATAACTTTTATAAACTGATGCATTTTCACAATATTCAATTTCACTTCTTCCCTTGTGTTTCATCTTCTTAGGTGTCTATTCATTTTCCTCAGAATTTCCGGTTTTGTTGAATATCACAAAGCTTCAATCTCATGGCCTCTGTATGATCTTCTTGTTCTTCTCCATCTTCTCAATTATTATGCATTGAAATGCATGCACGCTTTTTTTTGGTCATGTCATTTCTTATATTTAGATTCTCTTATTTTCGGTAAGAACAAAATAGCTTGTCACAAATGAAAAAGAAAAAAAAAAAAAAAGACAACCTTCCAATGTTATAGACTCAAATGATAGAATGCAAATGGTTGGATAGAACTTAATTAGCTGGACTCATTGATAGATTGTTTGATGAAATAAATAAGAAGCAATATTTGCCAAAACCATTGTTTTTCTTCGCACAACTCTTTATGTGAAAATTTTGGCTAAAAAGTTCTAGCTATCTTGACAATTTTCATGAAAAAATGATTTTTTTTTTTTGTTTTTGTTCTTCTAAGAAATCTAGCTAGGCAGAAATAAACTTTAGATATATATTATTGTTCGTTGCCTTAAAGTGAAAGATGATATGCAATATTTGCAATAGCAAAATCATTCATCAATTAATGATTTGTTTGTACGTGCAGTTTGATGAGCAGCAAGGAAAGCCTTTACCCAAGTTTGGGGAATGGGATGTGAATGATCCTGCTTCAGCTGAAGGATTCACTGTTATATTCAATAAGGCCAGAGATGAAAAGAAAATTGCCTCAGCATCAGGACGATTCCCTTCTCAGCGAAGATATGATTCTCGAAAGCATGGCAAGGATCAACAAAAGTGCAAGAAATCCTCCTCCTCCTCCTCCTCCTCAAAGGTACGTACCTAATTATGTTGTTTCTAAACCCTTCTTAATGTACACGAAAAATATTATTTATTCAAGATCGTTCAAGTTTCTAATCATATAATAATTTCTTCTTAATGTATATTATTTATTATTTATGTATGTTGGTGATGATGATGATATTTGTGTTCATCATTGTGAGCTGAATTGTCTATGCATGGTTTTGGTTGCAGAAAAAATGGTTTTGCTTTGGCCCTTAGACATGGATAAGGACGTGTTTCTTGATGCCATAAGTAATATTGATTCTATATCTTATGTCACTTTTCTTCTGAGGACACGGGTGAAGAAGTAGTACGAAAAGAAAATAGTGCAGCCTGCTCAACTCTCCGTTTAGCTTCTAGTTGTTTCATGTATCGTGCTATTTATAAAATGCAACATCCCAAAACTAATGTAAATACATGAATCAATCAGAACCCTTTTTGCAAATGGGGAAAGCACATCTCCCCCCTAATTTTGTTGATGATATAATGTGTTATTGGTATTCAACTAGGAAACGAAACTTTGTCGGTCTTTACTTTTAATTAAGTACATATATATACTTTCATACCAAAACAATTGATGAATTAAAGATTTTAAGTCTGATTAATTATTTTTTTTCATATATATTTTTTATTTAATAATTAGGTTTAAATATGTTTTTATTCCTAATAAATATCAAATTTTTGTATTTATTTCTGATAAATTTTTGTTATACGCCGAGTTCTTAATAAAATATTATTTTATTTTAATCTGTGATTAATTAATAAATTTTGTATTTATTTTTTAATAAATTATTAAATTTTATTTTAGTCTCAATTAATAATAAATGAAAAAAATTTATCAAAAAGTAAATACAAAATTCATTAATTTATCAAATATTAGAATTAAGTGAAATGAACCAAAAAAAATTATTTTATTAAGGATTCAAGCTAAAATAAAAATTTATTAGAGAATAAATATAAAAGAATATTTATTAGAAATAAAAATATATTTAAGACTACCAATTATGATTATTACGCAACTCCTTCAATCATAAATATTAAAAGAGGATATTTTAGATTAATAAGTAATTTGTGAGTAGTACTAACTATTTCTTAACTTAAAGAAATTAACTATTTCTTAAACTGTATGTATTAACCTTAAATATCAATAGTTATGATGAGGAGGTAGTATCTTTTTTTTTATGCTTTGAATGGAATATTTGTTCTTTATTGTTTAAAATAAAAGCTAGTTTTTGTCCAAACACGAAACATAAATTATTGGAAGATCAAAATGACATATTATATTGTTATTTATAAAGACAATTTTTTTTATTAAACCTAAAAAATAAATAACATTCTCATTATTTTCATACTTTAACATGATTGTATTTAATAATTCATAATTTATTTTTTCTATATACACAATGTAGCATTATTTTAGTTAAAAATATTGATTATTCAGACTAATTAACGTAAATTTCTTTTATATTTTTTTCAAAAATTAAAAAGTATAACACTAAACTCAATCATCCAAACCAACTCCATATTAATAAAGTTAATTTAGTTTAGATTTTGATGAGACAATTATAAAACTAAAACTGTATTAAATTATTTTAATACTTCATCAAAAAGATGAATGAAGTTTTCTGAAACACTGGAAAAAGCCACTCATTTATTCAGATAAAAAGATATTATAATTATTAAAAGCTTAAGTAGACGTTTTCATGTCTATAGACCCTCTCAAATTTGTCTAAAATGAGGGACTTCACGTTGATTTAGATTTTTTTTTTTATTTAAAAAATGAACTAAATCAACCCGTAAACCATTATATTATATAAACGTCTTGCTATTTGCTAACTAATTGTCCTTTAATTAAGAAATACTATTAAATACATTCTATTAACCACTCCTAGTCTTCTAATGCGAGTATTAAATACTTTTTATTCTCATCGTAATATATACCTTTTTAATCGAAAAATATCTATATTAATATTGACCATATCTTTTAAAAAAAAACATTGATCATATTACGAATATGTTTGTTTGCAAATTAAGCATAATATTCGAGGAAAAAATCTTTTTAATAAAAAATATATTTACATTGTTAATAAATAAATTATTTTATCAGTATAATTTTAAAATAATTATTATAAAAATTAATTTGATCGTTTATGATTAAATAATAATATAACATTATTTTAATTAATTTTTTAAATAAAAAATCTTTATACACAACTAATTATGAAAGTACGGGGATGAAGATTTATAAGAGACTGGTTTATGATTTCCGTACACATCAAGGTCTTTATTAACACTTTGATTGGGACTATTAATGAAACAACAATAATTAATTAAATACAGAGCCATATATTTTGGGAAATTCCGAAGCAAGCAAAGGGTGGTGAAGCAAACATCACGTGGAAGTGAAGGACCATGTTTGACTGCATAATTAACGAGGAACAGAACATAACATAACCGCAAAGTGACAGCTTCGATTCAATGCAACTGTTTGAACTCTGAATCTGTAGATAGTTTGTAGTGTGCCAAATGATATCAGAATGGAGACCTGTACCGTGAAAGGGGGCTGCCCCAGTGACTACATAGCTATTGCCCTATCCATTCTTTCCTTCACTGTGTAAAGTTTCTCTCTTTGCCCCTATCCAAGTAATGGGTCTTTTTTATTGTGCCAAATTGGCCACTGTGCCTGTTTAATCTTTTGACCCTATGAGTTTTGAGCTCTGATTAACAAGTTGTAATCTTATTTATATACCCTTTTCCCCTTGCTTTTGTAAGTTAGTTTCCCATCATGCCCATGAATCAAAAATTGCTTCTTCCCCCACCTGATCTGCTTATTGGTTAAAGGAGTTTCCTTGGTTGGACTCTCTTTGATGATACATGTGATTCCTGTGTTGGGTGATTTAGTTTGTCCTTTAGTCTCATCTTTATGGTTTCATTTGTTTCATTTTTCAAAATGATGTATGTATATATATATATATATATATATATATATATATATATATATATATATATATATATATATATAAACACTATGTATGTGGCATTTGTTTTCTTATGCATATGCTATTGGTTGGCCTCTATTTTTCAGGCTTCTCTTATGGTCAATATTTCCCTTCATAGTTCACAAGGTTCCTCGTACCAAAGGCAGTGGCTTCTGGTTACCTGTTATTCAAGTTGTTGCCAGCTTCAACCTTCTTCAATCGATTGTGGTAAATAAGTTCTTTATGTCTATTTCATTTATTTTCTGTGACAACTTAAAAAAGAATCCCAATTTTTCTAGTTCTTCAGCGTTACTTCAGTATCAGCTTAGCATCGCCTTGTTCTCAAGCTTAGCGATTCTATATTTGATTTTTTATTCAGATGTCAAATAATTTCTTTAAAATGGGAAAGAGACATTGGTTGCGGTCATGCTACCTATGGGGAGGTTATCCTTCTTTTTGCCATCTTTTCTGACTTGTTTATACTTACCTATTAAAAAGATGAGTACTTGTTAGTATAACCATGTTTTTCCTGTTTATTTGCAGTCTGGGTTGAAGGTCCACTAGGGTTTGGTTTGCTGTTGAGCTGTCGCATAACACAAGCTTCACAATTATATTTTATCTTCGTCAAGTAAGTGACAGCTTGATATTGATTTTTTAGGCCACATTGGTGCAAGTTGCTGCCACTGTACCTCTTAACTGTAAAAGTCAACAAGATGGCTTAAGGGTATGGTTGGATAAGTACTTATCATGCAAGCCCTTATGTATAAGCTATTTCTATAATAAAAGTAGAAATAGGATTAAACTCTTTTCAATATAAGTTGTTAGTTATTTTCATGAGTTATCATGGAGATTGGAGATCTTATTGATAAGCTGAAAACAACTTATGGACAAATAAGCTATGTCCATAAGCTCTCCCAAACACTTACAAGTTCTTATGTCATAAGATAAGACCAAATAAACTGTAAATAAGTTGCTCCAAGGCACCCTAAAATTCGTCATCCATAGCTTAAAGCAGTTAGTCTATATTTTCCACAACCACTATGCATAGCAAACAACATGTTGATTGTATTATCATAACATTCTGTTTGATTGGTTTTCACTGGTGAAGCTATTATTCACTTGAGCTCATGGACGCTTGTGGATTTTTTACGGATATGATTATTTGTAGGCATTGTTGACCATAATTAATTGGCACTTTGCCTGTCACTGCAATTCTTAACTGTGCTAAAGGACTTATCATCCATTTATGACATATGTGTTCAATTTCCTTCTTTGTTGATCTTTCAGGAGGCATTTACCATTGATAAGATCATATATTTTTCTTCCACTTATTCTACTTCCCTGGATTGCTGCTGGTGGTGGTAAGAATCTGAATTAATTTTAATTTACTTATTGCACAATTTCTATTACATTGAATTTACTAATTGAAGTAGAGGTAGCAGGTGTAAATTTATCACTTTTGTCCACAGAATTGCATTTCCTTTTATCTCTTTTTATCTAATATTTCAAAATTTTGTTTGACTTTATCTCTTCAGTTGACCCAGTTATAAGTGTATGTGCCTTGTATTCATGATTTTCTCAACATCTCATGGAATTTCTGGAAATGATTACCAGAACCCACTCCCCTTTCTTTCCCTAGTCCTGTCTCTTTTTTTTACTTTCTTTCCACTATTTATTTCTAATAAAACTATCATTCATTTTCTAGTTATCCATTCAATGAAGCCTCTAAGCAGTCGCTGTCACATGAAAGCTCAATGGACCATCCCAGTTGTATGCCTCCATTCATTGTATATTGCCGTTTTGGTTGGGGTTACAGCTTCTGTTCATCACATAGAGTTCAGGTTTGATGAACTCAAAGACCTCTGGCGGGGAATACTTGTATCAGCTGTGTCCATTGGTACACTTTTTACTAGGTTTTATAAGAAACTCCTTTATTTCTCTATTTATTTTAAAGTTCCTAGCTTCCTACTAATCTGTGCTCCAAGGCTGTTATTAAGGTAATGAATTCACCATTAAGTCGACAATAATTCAGGTCTTCTGTTTTAAGCAAATAGATTTCCTACCTCAATATAAATTGTAACATTCAAGATAAAATCTGATGCCAAAGTTATTGTTAACTCATCAATGCATATTTGCAAATGTTATAGATATCTCATATTCTTTAACTAGTGTGCTTAGCAAACTAGTTTTGCAGAAGCTTTACCCTAAATACAATATAATTTACTTTCTGAGAAGAGATTCCATACTATGTAGTCTCTTAATTAGCCACAATTTTTATTCGAATTTAATTTTGGCTTGCTGAACTAAAACCAACCCATTCCTATATCCACATAGTTATTTTCAAACTATTGTTATAAATATGAGCTTGGATATTTTCTGGATAGCTTATCTCAGTGGTCTCTATAATTTATTTTGGCAGCTGTGTGGGTTACTGCTTACATACTAAATGAAATTTATGACAATATCTCATGGCTTGAAGTTGCCTCCAGATTTCTGCTTTTAGTTGTGGTATGCTTTCGCATCGCGTCTTATGTTTCATAACTATGAAATGTCAGATACTTTCAATACATTGAAAGTTAAAATCCAAGTTAGTACTTTGTGAATCTTTTATTTACTTTCATCCTATGTTGGTTTTGTTTAAAGGCTAGTATACTTGTGGTGGCTTTCTTTTCAATATCATGTTCACAACCACTTCTCTCACAAATCAGCTTGAGGAGAAGAGAATCCAGAGAATTTCGCACAATGAGTCAGGCTCTGGGCATACCTGATAGTGGGGTATTAGCACAAAGTGAACCAATTTCAAGGATAGATCCTAATGAACCATTGGATAAGCTTCTCCTGAATAAGAGATTCCGGCTGTCTTTTATGGCATTTGCTGATAGGTAAAGTATCCTTCTTTGTTTACTCCAGTATGTTGGCAGACATTTGTATGAATTATAGTTTCTCTAGACTCTAGAGGACTTAAGAAATGACTTATTTATAAGAAACAGTTCTGACCAAATGGGTAATATTTTCTACACATTAAATGGAAGATAACAGATGTTAACTTTGCAAAATGGAATCTTGGTTGAGAAGAATGAATCCTTTTTACTCGTTCCCACAAGGTCCAGAAAGTTTTGGACCTAAACATCAAAGTTGAATTAAAGAATGCTGAAAAAAAATATATCTTTGTTTAAACTAAAAAATGTAATATTGTTTTAATATATTTACAGTTGCTTGGCTGGGGAGAGTGTGCACTTCTTTGATGAAGTATATGAGCTTAGTAAAATACCTGAAGATGACTGTGTGAGAAGGATCTATATGGCACGACATATTATTGAGAAGTACATAATTGCAGGTTTGTAATTCTAATTCCAGGTGGCTTCCTTCTTTTATCCTTGGTTTTTTCCATGATGCCCAGGTTTTGCCATATTCAAAATTGTAAGATCAGTTTTCTGTCAATCCTTTTATGAACACAGCTATTTGATTTAGACACAGTTGCATGTCTCATCTTATGGGGTTCCAGTGAATGAGTTGAAATAGTAAGAGTTATAGAAAAAAAAACGTGCTGGTGATCTTTTCTTCCAAATTTGGGGTGCTTCGTTTAATATTTGCTAGAATGTAATTTTACAGGTGCGGCTATGGAGGTGAACATCTCTCACAGAAGCAGACAAGAAATTTTATCAACTTCCAACATCACACGCCCTGATCTCTTCCATAATGCACTTAATGAGATCATTCAGCTGATGAAAACAGTAAGTTCCTTAGCTTCAAAACAATTTGACAAGACTCCCTTGATTAAAATTGGGTAATGTTATATCTTCGCATAACATCCTCCCAACACTAATATTTAATCAAAAGGTAAAGACATTTAATGTCTAGAAAACATAAAAAAAAAAAAAACCAAAAAAAAAACATTATGTTAAGTGATGATTTGAAAAATTAAAATTATGGCTTAAAATTAGCCTGGCTGTGGCTGTATAGTTTTCATCTAAATTGCATATTCCACTTGTGCAGAATCTGGCACGAGATTACTGGTCTTCAATGTTCTTCCTGAAGTTCCAGGAAGACTCCAATGTAAGATCTAATGAGTACGAGCTGGAGCAAATGACAGGGTGGAACTTTTCTCCAAGGTTGAGTTCTGTGCATGGTATAGACGATCCTTTTCACCAGGACCATCTTCTGAAGAGCTCAGGCTGTAGCAATGATACAACTGATTTATGACTTGTTAGCACTTATGCAGAGTTTCTCTGGTTTGGTAATGCCTTGCCAAACCAGTTTCACTTCTTCGGAAAAAAAAATTACTGATATATTTTTTTTGCTACAAAATGTATGATTTTTGTCCATAGAAGATGAAGAGTAGAGGAGAGTGTGGAGGTATAAGGAGAAAGTGACATTATTTTTGGTTTATTTATTTATTTTTATTTTCAATCCATAAGACATAACATCTGTACAGTTAGGCTGGGACCATGCTCACCCTGGCCGTGTAGCATGTACTATACAGATTTCATTTTCACCCTGGCAGTTACTTTAAGTCTTCATTCTTCAACCATGTGTTAGTTCTAGCATTTTAAGCGTACAAGATATCAAAATGCTGTGTCATTTAATTGAATGCAACTTACAACCACCTTGATATGATGTCTTTCATTCTGATAATTACTGTTATTGCTCTTAGCCTTGTGTATTACTATTATCATCGATACAACTGTGTAACAGTATAAAAGGAAAATGTAATCTATCACATTTGAGTAACTGACAGAAAAGGGGTTTTCTTCTTAAGAAGAGTATTGGAATTTGTGGTTTGTCATTATTTAATTATTGGATAATCTTTGGACTATCAAATAATTTCACTTATGGAAATAGATACTCCTTCCGGATTTAATAATTGTATTTAAACAAGAAACTTGGTTTTGTATAAGAAAAAAAAATAGAATACACAATTTGAAGAGTGAGACTTCAGATCTCCTTATTCTCTTTATTTGATTAGATATTCTAAATGCTCTTTCTTATGATTATCTCCTTCGAATTTGTATTTATATTTCACACATTATCTTAATAACCAGTAAAAAAAAATTCTTTCAATCAAATTAACTTTATTCCCTATATAAACAAAATAACTTTTTTTTCATTTTTATTTTACATGTGTATTTATCTCGATATTTTGGATTTTAATATTTTTTAAAATAATTTTAACAGTTAAAAGATAACCTCATATCACTAATTAAATTGTTCACTATAAATCTAAAAAATAATTTATATTAAAAAATGATTATATTAAAAATATATAAAAATAAAGATTTATAGTGCAGTAGTGTAGAATGCACAAACTAAAATACTTGTTTATATTAATGTTTATTGTCTACTCTTTATTTTTTAAAAAATAAGTTTTTCTATAAGTTGTAAATATAAAATTAAATATAATAATACTCTAAATAATTGCTAAGAGTTAGTTTAACTCTTAATGAAAAAGTTAATCTCATCATACCTCTAGAGATTCTCAACTCAAATAAGAATATCAGATTATATTTGATGTACGGTTAGAAATACTAAAATACTAGTATAACATTTTAATTTTATTTCTTATTTAACAAATTAAGAAAAGATTGAAAACATTTTTTTCATTATCTTCCATAAAAAAATTGTGACAACTTTATAGTTATAATTATTATAAAAATCACAAAATGAAAATATATACTATTTAATACTTCCTTCGTTCCTTTATATAAGACTTCATTTCATGTTTTGTGCATTAATTAGTTTTTGAGTAAAATATTTTGAATTGACTCTTTTTCTCTTTTCTGAAAATTAACATGAATAGATTTTCAATGAAGTTAAGGATAAATTAAAAAAATATTAAAATATAGATAAATTTAAAAAAGTATTAAAATATAGATAAATTTAATATTAATAATTTAATTAATTAATTTTTTATTAAACGTAAATAAGTCAACTGTTATATTTATAGTTAGAGACTGAAGGAGAATTTTGGAAAATCTAGTTTCCTTTCGAAGACAAAAATATTTTAGAGATGTGTGTTAGAATTATAATACTCATTTTGTTCTTAAATTTAATAAATGTACTGTATTAGTATTTAAATTCAAATGTTTACCTACTCTGTAAACTTCCATCGGAATCGTTAACCCCTGTCCCCACCCCACTGGCCCATACCAATGACATGACATCCTCACATCGTGCATGTGAAGACCTGAGGACTGAGGTTAATGAAACATTTACTAATAGAAAAAAAAGTATTCCTATTTCCGATGGTGACATAATTATTAAAGTCTCTTATAAAGTTAGAAATTTCTTGGAGTTTGTTACAATGAAAATGGAGGGGCTTGATTTGTTCCTAGTAGCAACAAATGCCATAGGCTTTATTTCTGTGTGCAGTGCCCTTATCAAATTTCTCAAGTGGGTCTGGGTGATGTTCTTGAGGCCACCAAAGAATCTTAAAGAGTATGGTTCATGGGCTATAATCACTGGCTCCACTGATGGAATTGGCAAGGCCATGGCTTTTGAATTGGCATCTAAGGGACTTAACCTTCTCTTGGTTGGTAGAAACCCTCTAAAACTTGAGGCAACATCCAAGGAAATAAGAGATAGACATGATGTTGAGGTTAAGTTTGTGGTCATAGACATGCAAAAAGTGGAGGGAGTTGAAATAGTAAAACAAGTAGAGGAAGCAATAGATGGATTGGATATAGGTTTGCTAGTTAATGGTGCAGGCTTGGCTTACCCTTATGCTAGATTCTTTCATGAGGTTGATTTGGAGCTTATGGATGCCATTATAAAAGTGAACTTGGAGGGAGCAACTTGGATCACAAAGGCAGTGCTTCCAACTATGATCAAGAAGAAAAAGGGAGCAATAGTGAACATTGGCTCTGGTTCCACTGTTGTGCTTCCTTCATATCCTCTTGTCACCCTCTATGCTGCTACAAAAGCGTAAGTGGTTCATAATTAAGTTTGTTCCATTTTCCAACATTCCAATGTATGCTTTTCTAGGTGGGGATTTTTTTTTCTTTTTAAGGATCTTGCTTTTATTGATCGACTATACCCAGAAATATGCTAACATTAATGCTTTGCTTTGTTGAGGAAATTTGTTCAGTTTTATGCCTTTTTTTTCTTTTGATATGTACTAGTAGTTTTTATGTCTTTCTTATATCTATCTAAACTATGCTTAGAACAGAAAACTGAAGTGACTTTATTTCATTTGCTCAGAGGAGTCAAGACTTTAATGGGGAAATATCCTCTACGTTTTCTTCTTGTCCTTAACTACAAAATTCAATAGTTTCACTGCATTGAACCTTGTGTTTATATAACTATAAGATCTGCTGCAATCAAATTAGTGTGTGTCTGGGAAAGTGTTTCTGTACAAAATTGATTTTACAAAACCAATTTTGATAAATTTTGGAGTGAAGTGATTTCTATTTTGTGTTTTTATTTTATTTTTATTTTATTTTTACTCAGCACAAAAACTACTTAAATTTGCTTACACTCAAAATCAATTTTCGGTTCAAAGTAAATTCTTCAATTGGGACTAAACATATTAACATTTACCTACTTGTTGCATTATCTTGTCCTTTTCCTACCAAATCAACTGAAAAATAGAAACAAAAAACAACTTAAAAAGTTTTGATGTTTATAAAAGAAATCATTTTTTTCTGGGTAATTATTTTAGTTTTAATTGAGGAAAACAAATCTGATCCAGATCTGAGATCTACTTGCTATTTTTATAGATACCTTGCAATGTTCTCGAGATGCATCAGTTTGGAATACAAGCATCAAGGAATTGACATCCAGTGTCAGGTTCTCTGTTGCCTTTCCTCTTTTCTTCCCGTTTGATGGAAATTATGAGATATTGCCAAGTCATCATTGATCACTTTTAAGGCCCTCATTATTTTGCTTAAGAGTATTATTAGAAAATGGTGGAAACTACTTTACAGAGATGTTTAATTTTTCTTTTTAAAGAATGGTAAACAAAAGGCCATTGATTTTAGACAAAAACTTACAGAAAGTACTTGATCCTAGAATATTTTGTTGTTAAACTAGGAAAATAAGTTTTCACTTATATTTTAAGGAAGTATAACAATCTAAGTATCTAACTCATGGCAATATTTTTTTATGTACTGCTGAGCTATGCATACAGGTTCCATTATTTGTATCAACAAAGATGACCAAAATGAAGACATCAATTTTTGTTCCAACGCCGGATATGTATAGTAAAGCATGCACAAGATGGATTGGATACGAAAAACTGGTTGAGCCATACTTCCTCCATTCTGTGCAGGGGTTTCTCATAAGGGCAATTCCTGATTCATTAGTGGATTCCTATATGCTGCGCTATTTTCTTTATTGGCGTGGAAGAGGACTCTCCAAGGACTCCAACATTAAAACATCAGCAGCATCTAATTCTGAAGAAGCAAACATCATTAATCAAGATCATACAAATTAAGTCCTAGTTCCTATAACAACATTTATGGGAAATTGTGGCTGATCATGGAGACCCCCAGTGAATTAATTATAGTTTTTTTTTTTTCCCTCTTTTTCTTTTCTTTTTAGATTTGCCTTTCGGTCAAGTGGTTTACCTACTTTCCACTATTGTTAGTTTTATACTTTTAAGTTTTATCTGCAATTGGTCTGTGTTTACTTAATCTACTTATTCTTTGAATATTTGCTTTGCCATCTTTCTGGTTAATGGTTTGATCGTTTGGGCACCTAAATTGATGTTCACTCTTCGTGAAAAGCTATACCTGTTTGTTTGATAATCTATAAACTGTTTTTTTTTTTTTTTTTTTTTGTTGGGTTGAACATGACTATCATTCAAACTAAAGTTTAAGTTAAAGCTACCTACTTAATTAAGTTGAAAATAGAAAACTTCATACTTAAATTAAGTTACATAAAATCTATTTTTAACTACAAAGTAAAGTTCAATCAAATTCAATTTTTTCAAATGAAAATTCAAACACATTAAAGAATTATTAGGGAGAAATTAAAATATTTAACTATGTGTCCCATAAATATTTGTGGGGAGCATGCTTCAAAATTATCTAATAATTTATTTTGGATATCATCAACTATTTTTTTTTTATCCGCATGAGTTGATTGAATGCGTTTCTTAGAAGTTAGAACCAAAACATATACGGCTGCGTGCACTGTACTAGTACCATTCTACCTGTTTTGGCCGTTAACCCGTCATTTGTTTTAGACCTATCATCGTACTAGACACCATGCAGCATCATTAAACGTGTGGACTCACTTTATACACTTTTTTTTTTCTGGCCCACGATAATATGCATTTCCAGGTTCCAACACAACACCTTGCAGTTTTCGCGATTTACACCATTCACTTGGCCAAACCAAATATAATATATATATATATATATATATATATATATATATATATATATATGAACCTGCTTCATTTTTTTTCTATTTTTCTTCGCAACATATTACTTAATATGTCTATTTTTTTTCTCTTTCTCCGTTTATCTGTATTTTAGCACTACTTGTCAAGGATAATGATATATAAAACACACTTTTATAGGAATAAATCTTATATATCAAATACTTCATTAATATTTATTATTTTTCTTACCTATTTTCTTATATATTATATCACATACCACATTTATTATTCTTTTTTTCTCTCACTGTGTCAAATAACACCTAATATCCATGGATTATTTTCTAAAGAAGAGTATTAACAACACCCCTTTATACATTTTCCATTATGATTTAAAATTCATTTAAAAATACAAGTAAAATTCATAAAAAAAACGTTTTAGTAATAACACATTTCTAATTTCATGAAAAAAAAATCATTAATGAAAATCTCAATTAGTAAGAATCGAATACATATCTTATAAGAAGTGAGTTCAAATCTTGTTATCAACATGAAAATTTTATTAGTGAACAATTCATAAGTATCTCTTTGTAAACTATTAATGATTCTTAAGATGTGTCCAATAAATTTCATGATTCAATTTTTTTAAACTTTTAGTAATTAAAAAAGGATTTAATGTTTATGTATTAATAATATAAGGTAGTTTTATATTATCATTTAATTATAAATTATTATTTAAATTATTTTAAAAATTAATAAATTTATCATCCATAATAAATTATAATTAAATAATTATATAAAACTTTTTAGAACGTCACTTGATAAGTTTTTTTCTCTCTAAAGACAAGTCTCACAAGTAACGACCCACAGCTTGTAGAATGAAACGGGCCAGACCCAAACTGCCAGTTTTTCAGTTGACTCCGCCCACCCATTTTATTTTATTTGTCTGCAATTTGGCGCATCAGTATTCATTGAATGCCCCTGTTAATGTTATGCCAGCAACCTTTCTACTTAAATCTGGTGGTTTTCCGCTCATCTACCACACCCACACTTCTCTCTCTTCATCATAAATTCAATGCTCTTATCGTTTTCCCTCATAAACCGC
Organism: Glycine tomentella; assembly: GCA_007407185.1. Classification (NCBI taxonomy): domain Eukaryota; kingdom Viridiplantae; phylum Streptophyta; class Magnoliopsida; order Fabales; family Fabaceae; genus Glycine; species Glycine tomentella. Next base: position 720,042 of record PYAF01000922.1, read on the forward strand.
TTTCTCGTGTTGTAACACACTCATCACTCGTCATACTCATTCACACTTCCCACTTCCCAATATGGAATGCTGCATAATCGCCAGGCTCAAGACCCAACCTTTATGGTTCGCGCTGCTCTTCGTTGTCGGTTTGCTAACGATTCTCAAATTGGCTTTCGTTGTTCTCAGATGGGTCTACGTCAATTTCCTCCGATCACCGAAGAATCTCAAAAAGTACGGATCTTGGGCCGTGATTACTGGACCCACTGATGGCATTGGAAAGAGCTTCGCTTTCGAGCTCGCTCGCAAGGGCCTGAACCTGGTCCTTGTCGGAAGGAACCCCGACAAGCTTAAAGACGTGTCAGATTCAATCGCGGCGAAGTTTAGAAGAACCGAGGTTAAGACCGTCGTGGTTGATTTCTCCGGGGATCTGGACGAGGGCGTGAAGAAGATTAGCGAAGCGATTGAAGGGTTGGAAGTTGGAGTGCTCGTTAACAATGTTGGAGTTTCGTACCCTTACGCGAGGTTCTTCCACGAAGTGGACGAGGGGCTTCTCAACAACCTTATTAAGGTTAACGTTGTTGGAACTACTAAGGTCACGCAAGCTGTTCTGCCAGGGATGCTCAAGAGAAAGAAGGGGGCGATTGTTAACATTGGTTCTGGAGCTGCTATTGTTATTCCTTCTGATCCTCTTTATGCTGTTTATGCCGCCACCAAAGCGTGAGTTCTTGTTGATGATTGCTCTTGTTGGTTGTTGCGTTTTCCTCTTCGTGATATGTTTTTTTTTTTTTTTTTTTTGTTGAGGTTTTGTGCTCCTTGTTTCAGGTACATCGACCAGTTTTCGAGATGTCTCTATGTTGAATACAAGAAGAGTGGGATTGACGTTCAGTGTCAGGTATTGTGATGTTTTTGTTTTTTATTTTTTTCTAGTCGTTCATGTTAACTTCTTGCTTGCGTAGTTCTCTTTTTGGGATAGAAAGTATAACTTTTTTTTTCCTGTTTTTTCGCTTAGTTCCATCTATCAAGTTTCAGCAAATTAGTTTAGTTATTGATCTGTATTCGAGCTGAACAGCTCTAGTCTCAAGTATTTTTAAATTGGAATTGTGGTCGCGGTTTTTGTTGTAAATCTCAAAATCAAGGTTTTAAATTACGTTTGCTATTTGGTCAGTACTTCTATTTTTTTTTTTATCAACGAATATTAGTTGTTAATTACAGTGAGAGAGATTCAACCCATGACCTCTCCCTCCTTCTCCTTTTACCCCTTTATCTTCTCCATTTACTCCTTTATATCGCGGCAAATTGCGGACAGTGCAGTCGATGCGGCTACAATTTATGTACAATTGGTTATTTGCAGTTGCAGTTCTGCAAGGACCCCAAAAACTTTTATGTTAGCGGTCAAAATTGCAATAGTGGATGTCTTTCAAAACCTTGCTTAATATTGTGAAAATTACGGACATATGCTACTGACCCTCTTTTTAAACCTTTTTCAATTGTAAGTCAGTTGGAGTTTTACGGTGATGACAAGAAAGGATGTGCCTTGGTGGAGTTGCCTTTTTTCATTATTATGGGCTTTAGCAGGCTGGGACTATTATCGTATAGAACTTATATTTAATTTGGTGTAGCACACATCCATACGTTATAACTTTTTTGACTTATACAAACCATAGACAAAACTGAACGGAAAAGAATCCCCTTTACTCTATCACTCTATGCTTTTTTTCAGTTAAGGCCGGTATGGTTATAAATCTTGCTGAAAGTTGAAGATATGTTGTGATTCTGTTTAATACTGATATTTCATATTTGTGTACAACTTGTTCATGATAGGAAATCTAGTCTGTGTGTTTGTATCTGTGTGTAATTTTTTTCAACCATTGCGTTCGGTAGGTGGTAGCAACTGCACTTGTTTTTTTTCTCTTTAGCTTATTTTGATGTTTTGCTTTATTGTTACGTGGGTCGTATGGTGTGGCATCCTATTTTGGTTTTTCTGGGGGTACCGTTGTATTTTTTTCTTGTATACTAAGCTTGTCCGGTCAATGTTTTGGTCTTATTATTTATGAGTATATATAGAGCAATATATGATGTCATCCTTTAAGGTACTGTAGCTTCAATTATTGACTAGAATCGTGATTGACGATTGTAACTATTAGGTGTATTCACAGTGCATTTAAATATTCTTCATGGTCTTAGCTATTACCCTTTCCCTTACTCCATCCTACATTTTTCTTCTGCAGTTGGAAAACTGCCCACCTAAATAATCTGTGTATGAAAGAGTTGACTATGTGGAAATAGATTGGTTTGCTGTTAAAGTTGACGATATTTGCTATGATCTTTTTGTCATTTCTGATTGAGATTTTCCTGATGCAGGTTCCATTATATGTGGCAACCAAGATGGCATCAATCAGGAAATCTTCATTCTTTGTTCCATCAACAGATGGCTATGCCAAAGCAGGTGTGAAATGGATAGGCTATGAGCCTCGTTGCACACCATATTGGCCGCATACTCTTCTCTGGGCTGTGGCCTGCTCATTGCCCGAGTTTGTTGTCGATGCTTGGCGCCTGTGGTTTTGCTTGGGTATTCGAAAGAGGGGACAGCGCAAAGAGTCCATGAAGAAGGAATAAAAGAATGCTTGGTTCTGCTGTGTAGGCAAATAGACGCTACTCATCTGAGAATATATATGCAGCTTGTTAGCTGATTAAGGATTCCAAGTGCCTGCTGTGTTCCTGATTTTCATCTTACTGTTGTTACTCTTTTGTTAGTATCAGTCGTGTGGCATATTCTTTTCACTCACCCGTTTTGGGTGTTTCTGTTCACTGTTTTAGTAGTGTGTTGAACTGATATAATATATTGGCATATCGCTTAACCCGGTTTTCTCTGGTGTCACTCCTTTTTCTCTTATTCAGAGCTTTTAGGAAGCCATTGTGGTTCAAGCGAAAATTTTGAGCAGGAAATTAAACTGAATAAATGATTAATTAGAGTGTGACTTAAAGTTGCTTATTCACTCTTTTTTTAATTCATAGGAATCAAAGATGGTTCACAAGTTTTTTATAACAACTACCTCTTTCTATTTAATCAACTAAATTAGATCATCTTGGCCTTGTTTGTTTGTTTATTCACCTATATTACGATTTTGTCTAACTAAAATTATCAATCCAAAACTTTTATATTTAAATCTATCTATATAATCTATTATAAACCAGAATCTTCTTCTAAATAAAAGCATTAAAAGAATAATGAGATTTTTTAATTTATTGTTTATTTATTATAATTTAAAATAACATAAAAAATAATAATATGAATAGTATTAGATAAGAAGAAATTCAAACTTTTGTAATGTTAAAAATCTTGTTTTGATTAAAATAATATATTTTAAATAAATTACATTACATGAATAATATTAGTTTAGGAAAAATTTAAACTTTTGTGTTGATATGATTCTTTTTAATTTATTAATATAACTTTACAATTTAAAATCAAATTAAAGATAAAAAAAAAAATCACATGAAGATAATAAGAGTGAGAGAATTTTTCTACTCTAATTGATTGTGAAAACAGTTACACTTAAATTAATTGAGGAAGTAAGAAAAATTAGAGTCTCACTTTTTAAGTTGCATATTTTAATTTTAATTATATACAAACAGTAGATTGAAAAGGGGGAGAAATCTGTTTCATTCATCTTTTAAAAAAGGTCACATCTGTAGTGAACCAACAAAGTAAGTGGTTCATTGTGGACCATTATTTGTAGCCATTTGATTGATCTAAGATGTTAAATTTTATTGTAAACCCTACATAACAAATTTCTCTTATTCCTGGAACGAAAACATAATGCACTAGATATACTGAGGTTCGAGATTTTGTCCCTGTTCAGGTATTTCTCCCGCAATCTGGGTCTTAAAAAAACCACACAAAAATTGCACCTTTACCATTACCAGACCAAATTAGTGGATCAACCACGCGCTGTCTTGCAAAACCAAAGCAATCCAAGATAGCAAAACCCAAAAGAAAAAAAAAAAAATGTAAAACCCAGAGATGCATGCAAAGTGTTTTGAAAAAACGTCCATTTCGACGCCGTCTTCAGATTCGCCACCAGAGCTTCAAATCTAAGATCCTCAAAACTCAGATTTGAAATCCTCTATCTCAACACCGATTGCCTTTCACGAAGTCTGAGATCTCGTCGAGAAGCCTCTAGAGGTGCCGTCGCATTTTGTATTCTGTTTCATCAAAAAGTGGTTATAATAGTCTTGTTTTGCTCTAGTAGAATTACATTTCGTAAAGGATATGAAAAAAAATAATAAAGAAAGAGAAAAGGGGGTGTGTCATGCTTGCAGTTGACACTACTAGTTTAGTGATTGTATCTAAAGGTTCTGCATTAATTAGAAAGTAGAAACATCCCTCGTTAGTAATTAAATCTTCAACTTGAAACATGTACCTCAATGCCTATAGAAAGCTGACCTTTGCATCCTTACTAGTAATGCTCATCTGAGATGCATAATAAGAAATATTATTATTATTGCTAGAAATCAACATTCACAAGTATACTGGCCAAGTGGCAAGTAATGTTATTGTTTTGAAATATGAATGCATGTATGTGTTAGAGACAAGAATAAGTTTAATTCCTGCAATTATCTATTTACATTGGATATTTACGATATTAATCACCACTTCTAATACAGGTGTTATTTCATATGATATCATTGTCAGAAAAAAAAATGTTCATACCATCTTTTTAAAGTTTAGGATAAGAGAAGATGACGCGCCTGGTGAATACATTACCTTTCGTTTATTTTGCAGTAATGTTTATGGTATATTTTAATTTTTTCATTTTTAGGTGTTTTTTATTATTTGAAGTTTTTATATTTAACATTTTTCTCCTGATATAAATCACTTGTATTTATTTTGGTATTGTTGTACCAATTTTGTCGATAGAGTCGATCAGTAACTTTTATAACTTTTATAATGTGATTCTGTAAATACAATAAAAAAAATTAAAATTAAAAACATCAAAGAAAGTTGTTGAGGAGATGATTTAAGCCCGGCCAACATCACATAAAACATTTGGTAATTGTTGGTTAGTTGCTACGCTGCCTGCAACGATAGGGTTTAGGGTTTTGGAAAGAATGGAGGAAGAAAAGCAGCAACCAAGTGTGCCGGTTCTGCCATGGATGCGCCACCCTGTCGACATCACTCGCTGTCAAGAACTCCCCGTATGTAGTGTTCCTTTGATGAAACACAGGTACTCCTCCATCTATTAATTTCAATTTCAATTTCGCTATCTCAAATTGATTAATTCCACTCCACAACTAGGTTACAGTCGGTACTGGAGGAGGACATGGGAATCTCGAAGCTGTTCCCGGTTCAAGTCGCACTTTGGCAAGAAACGATTGGACCAGGTGACTTTGAACGAGACATTTGCATAAATTCGCCCACCGGAAGTGGCAAAACCTTGGCCTATGCTCTTCCCATCGTGCAAAACTTGTCCACCGACACCCGTGCCCGCCTCCGTGCTTTGGTTGTAGTTCCCACCCGCGACCTTGCTTTGCAGGTTAAGCGCGTCTTCGACGCCCTTGCATCACCGCTGGGTCTCCGCATTGGCTTGGCTGCTGGTCAATCTTCGCTTCGCCATGAGCTTTCTAGCCTCATTTATCTACCGGGAGAAGATGACTGTCCAGATCCCGGGTTTTTGTCTCCGTTGTGGTTCCAAAGCAAGGTCGACATATTGGTAGCGACCCCTGGAAGGCTCGTGGACCATGTCAACAAATTGTCGTTGAAACATCTTCATTATCTCGTGGTTGACGAAGCAGATCGATTGCTACGCGAGGACTACCAGTCCTGGTTACCTACTGTGCTTAAATTGACCCAGTCTAGGCTGGCAAAGATAGTTTTATCTGCTACATTAACTCGGGACCCAGGAAGGCTTGCTCAACTTAATTTGCATCACCCTTTATTTCTGAGTGCTGGGAAAATGCGTTATCGGCTCCCAGAATATTTGGAATGTTACAAACTGGTATATGACATTGCATTGGGTTTTTGTTTCTTTTAATTTATAGATGGTGTGATTGGGGTGATTTTGAGCCTTTTTCAACATAAATTTGGCATGCTATTATATGGCTAGCTAGTTTTATTTAATTCTTCATTAATTTTAAATTTTATAGTTTCTACCAAAAAGTTCCCTGGTGCTATTCTATCTATAATTTTATTGTTTTGTAGATCTGTGAAAGAAAGGTCAAACCCTTGTATTTGGTTGCCCTTTTGAAATCCCTAGGAGAAGAAAAATGCATAGTTTTTACAAGATCTGTGGAATCAACACATCATCTCTGCAAATTGCTGAATTGTTTTGGTGATCTGAAAATTGGTATCAAGGAGTTTTCTGGTCTAAAACATCAAC
>PYAF01000922.1:726503-739984 GCA_007407185.1 Glycine tomentella
GTTTTTTTTTTTTTTTTTTAAGTAAGCATGGTATATTTTAATATTATTAGCTAGAAAAATACAATAAGCTATAAATAATAATAAAAAATACAATAAACTAATAATAGCAATAAAAACAAAAATATGAACTATTTAAAGCATAGCTCATAATATAATAAACTTAATAATAGTGAAAAAAACTAAATAAAACATATAATATGATATATAATAAATTAAACAATAATATTACTAAGTTTATACTAGTAATAAACTAGACAATAATAATAATTAAAAAAATGTAATAAACTATTTAAATAATAAGAATGTAGTGAAGCATAGGCTAGTTCTTTGACAAGAAAGCTGGAACTACCCACCTTTGATGGAAGCATAGAAGGGGAAACTGATTCAAAGGGTGGCAATTTTGAGTGTGACGGTGACCCATTGCAGTTATGGAAATCAGAAAACAAAAGTAAAGAAGGTTCAGTTATCAAGAACCACACACTGTGGTGGAGAGGAAACCAAAAATGATGAAGCAACAATATTAGCAAGAGAAACAAAGATTGAAAAAGTTATGATGGATGGAGAGGTTGATTCATTGATAAAGAGGGAGACAACCAAGGAAAATAGAGTGAAGAATGTAGGCTGCGAAGACCATTTTCTTGATAACCCAATACCAAAGTTGATCAAGAAGGAAGTTGAAGCTGGTGATGCAGCCAAGCCTCATTCTTTTCAAGATTCAGATTTCCATCAAAAGATTGTGATGATGAAACATAAATCGTTGTTGGACCCAAATTGGATCATGGTGGTTGGAACATCAATAATGTCGGAATCTTGGAATGTCAACTTGTTGGGTGAGCCTTTGCCATTAAACTTTGTTGCATTTATGGTTGACAGCTCAGCAATGGAGCTAAGGCAGAAGGAATGTACTGAGGCAGTCATGATGATTAAAGTTATATGAAGTCCACCTTTGTCCCTCCCACCACCGAAGCCGTCGGACCTCAATTTACATGCAGGGACAGTGGGTCGTTCCCAGTTAAGCTACAAGGGGTGCAATTGTCTTCTAGCAATTGGAGAAAACTTGAGGAAGTTTCAGTACAATTCCAGTTTTCAAATTCCAAACTTGAGGACAAGGTTGATTTTTAGGAGGGGTGTATTGTTAGGATATAATGATAAGGGAAAGTTGGTTAACATATTTAGACTATTAATAAGTTAGTTACTACAGTTAGGATATTGATTAGTTAAGGTGTTAGTTAGTTAGTTGGGGTTTATTAGATATAAATATGGGAAGAAAGATAGGAGAGGGGGATCTTATCATTTGTAGATTGAGTATTATCTCTTTGTGAAAGGCCCTAGTGAAGGGGAAACCCTTGGAGGAGAGTTTTATCTCCTATTTTCTGTTCTTTTTTTACTAGTCAATAAAATCTTTTCTTTCTCATTTCAAATTTTGGTTCCTAACAAATACATTAAATAATAAAAGTAATAATAGAAGGTCAAAATAGCAGCCATCCCGCTATAGCAGTACTTTCTGTTTTGGCTTGAATAATTATCATTCTATTGTTTCTATAGTTGAGTGTAATCAATGACCATTATGATTTGTTGATGCTCTCTCATCCATCTGACTCACTAGTTTAATTTATCAATACCAGAGTATGAATATTATTGTTTTCCTATATTTTATTTTAACCTTTGAACCTAAATCATGCATCTTAAATTCTTGTCAACTCTTGTCCCATTCCAGGTTGGAGGATTTAAGAAGTTGATGAAAAAGGCTGAGGCCAGTGATTGTCTTGAGTATACTGTTCCATCCAGTTTGATTGAAGCACTTCATAGTACCTACCAATCAGGTAAATATCTTCTAACATCTCTTGAGATCTTCTAAAATCGTTTTTGATACCTGCATTAGGAATGAATATAAAATATTACTTTTGTTCGTTGAGAAAATCTCTATTTTTTTTTATTCATGAGAAAATCTCTATATTGTGCATGTATCTGGGACGATCTTAATGCTTGATTTTCTTTTCCTTTTTGCTGTTTTGAAGTTAAATTGAATGTTTCATAGACTTGTTTCATGGTTCCATTATACTTGTGGATCAACTCAACGCTTCTTGATGTTGGTTTACTTTATGCTGTTTTGGATTTACATTAGATGTTTCATTAAGTCTATGTCATGTTCCATTGTTGGCAGCACTGTCAAAATTGAAGGAGAAAATTCTGGAGACCCGTAGGAAACCAAGGATAAGTCTTGTCAATCGATCAGAGAGTGAGAACAAATATTCACGATAATAGTTTTGCCTATGAACGGATCTACAAGAGACTCTTTCACTGTACATTTTATGATTTAATTAGAATGATAATATTATGTTTTTTTGGGTTACATATTATTTATTATCACCACTATTTTTTGTTTAAAATAAAAAGAAATTAATAATATGCTACTCGTCTATTTATTTACTTTACAAAGGAGGATGTCTTCATTTTATTGTGTATGATGCACTGTTTATTTGGATGATTTGTGTGATTGATTTAAGTATCTACATGTTTAGCCATTTAAACACTTTTCACTAACCCCGTCATCTTCAATGACTGAGTCACTAAGTTGACAATTTCATCAATATATAGGATAATACTGGCCTTGTCATTTCAATAAGAGATACTAAAAATGAAAAAAAAAAAATATATATATATATATATATATATATATATATATATATATAAAAGGACTAAAAATAAAAAATAAAAGAAGAATTTAGAGGGACTAAAAGTGAAAAAAAGGATTTAATGGGATGAAAAATGAAAAAAAAAATGCTTTTAGTAAAAGAAAAAAAAGGGACAAATTTGCCGGCATGAAAAATATTAAGTCATAAAAGAAATTCTTGAATAATAAAAAAATTTGTTCATAATTATGCATTTTCTCAATCTTTACTTTTTTCCTTGTTGCTCATGACTATAAGATCACTCACTTTATTCTTCTCTCATGGAGATACCACAAAAAAAAAAAAAAAAAGACTTTGTGCATAGATTGTATATTATTTATTTTTTAAAAAGCCTAAGTTGGTGCCTAGAGTGTGTATTATTTGTGAGATGAGTCTGTTAGGGAAAAAAGAATACTAATTGTGAGTGAGTGTTGGAGAAAGAATAATAATTTTGAGTGTTTAAAGAGTTTATGTAATTTGTGAGTGGTCTTGAATAAGGAAAAACAAAAGAGGATTGAGAAAATGTGTGATTACTAACAAATACTATTTTTTTTCCTATTTAATATTTTTATTTTACATTAATTTTCAATTAAAAATTATATATTTAAGATTTAATTTATTTTTGTCTTTAAATTTGTCACTCTTCTTTTACTTTATAATTTTTTTCATTTTTTTCCTATAAATTATTTTTAGTCATTATAAATTCTTTTTCTTTTTCTTTTTTAGTCCATGTGTTTCTTTTTATTTTTTAGTCCCTTTAATGTAATAATGACATGACTTGATAGTGACATTATTATTCATGTGACTTTGATGGTATAGTATTTTATTGACTGACATGTGTTGAAGTTAACAAAATAATAAGGACTTGATAAATTTTAATCATAGAGACTAAAAATGAAATGTTTGGAACTAACAAGAACTTTTTTGAGAAAAAAAAAATTATAAGGGCAAAAAAAATGTTAAATCACATGGATCAAAATCTTATTTTAGCCTATATAAAGTATTTGAATTATTTTGATCTTTCATGTAGGCATGTAATATTAAATGGATGAGACAACTAACATCCCTCAACCATAAGTATAAATAATTGAGGAATTAGTTTATAAATTAAATTTATTTAGACATTATTTGGTACCATTATCTCAATCCATCTTTAATTGAAAAATGGTAAATGTTCAAGTAAAAAAAGAGGCTTAACTAAGTTTAGCCCCTCAATTTTTTTTTAAATTTTGGATTTTTGTCTCTAAATAAATTTTTGATTGGTCAAGGTTTGTTAACATTTTTTTTTGTTTAGGTTTTAGTCCTAGGTGTTTATTTGTGCCACTAAATGGTGATGTGACATTAATTTTATTATTATTTTATTTATATTTAGTTTCTACGGATAAAAGCTACCAAAAATTAATTCTATAAAGTGTTTATTAAACATTGAATATTTCTAGCGATTTTAGCCACTAGAAATTGCTACACCATTTTAATTATTCGTATTTTGACCCTCAACACAAAAGTCAGCATAACACAAATTCATGTCATGCTCAAATCAAAAAAACTAATAGCAAATAGAATATGATCTTCAAGAACTACTAATTGATCTTTAAGAACTAAATCATGCCACGCTCAAATTGCAAAAACACCATTTTAATTATTTGAACTTTCACACTCAAATGAGAAAAACAAATAACAAATAAAATAAACACAACACAAATTCATGTCATGCTCAACTCATCCTACTGATTGATCTTCAAGAACTAAATCTCTGAATTTTAGATCTCAAAACTTAGGACTACCATATTCCAATCTTTGAATCCTAGATCTCAAATCGCAATTCTCATAGGGTCTTTACTGTCATCGGGCCATGGTGAATAGTGGAGAACAACTCCATGATGGCTTCTTAGTTGTCGACGACAATCTCATGTGTCTTTGTTGTGCAGTCTGATTCCACAAGCTCTAGGTTCAAATCTATTGTTGAGGGTCCAGCGAAAGTGGGCAAAAAGGATGATGCACTGATCACTGTTGATGATGTAGATAGTGGTGACGACACCAAGGTCCAAGTGCGAGGTGTGGGCCGAGGAGCATGGATCTTGATGTGTTGGCTTGGGAAGGAGTTTAGTAATATAGTATGGGTCGTTAAAGGCTAGGTTCGTTGCGGTGGCGCTACTTGGTGGAAGGGTTCCTCAGATTTGGTTTCTAGGGTGGAAAGGAGGGGGACGAAGACCCTCAGATATGGATTTGAAGTGAGAAAGACAATAAAGAGAGAGATAGAGAGTTGTAAAAGAATTATATTTTATCATTATCTAGATTATTTTAAAAATTTCAGCAAAATTTTTTTGACGATTTTTAGTCGCTAATGAACAACCAGAAAATATAATAAATTAATAATAAAACTAATGACACATCATCATTTAATAATGTAAACAGACAATAGAGACTAAAACCTTAACAAAAAAATGTTTAAGAACCTTGAGTAGTCAAAGTTTTGTTTAAGGACTAAAATCCAAAATTTAAAACAGTTTAAGGACTAAAAATTTAGTTAACCCAAAAAGATAATGTTACTCCAAATTGAAATAAAAACTTAAACAGGTACTTAACGAAAAAACAAACACTAGAGCCTTTGCATTTATCTCTGCTCATTGAATAAGTAGGTATATGATAGTTTTTGCTTTCATCTGAATATTGCTAATGTTGTACTATACTACAAACCGAATATATATTGGAAATGCAAATGGTATTTACCAGTTCCTAAAAAATGAATACATCGCACTACCATTAAGGAACCCATGACAAAGATACAAGTTCCTAAATATGAAGCAGGCATCTAAAAAAGTTCCACTAAGAATGGAAGCTGCTGAAGATTTGATTTCATAACATGTAGAATTTGCATAAACAAAGTTTTCCACGGGAGCAGTACTTGCTTTTTATGAATATTAGTCGGCACCTCATTATCAATCTCGGTTGAAAATTCTATGGTGAAATAAAATGACTGCACAAAAAATTACCACCAACAGAATTTCAAGATCAAACTTTTCCTTTAAATTCGGTAAGTTTGCGATCACCCACAAGACTTAACAGGATATTTCTGCAAGGTCCTTCTACAAAAAGGAAACTTAAGTTAGATTCTTCCTTTAATTCCTTTTGTAAAATCTATCGAGTCAAGATTACTTACCCCCAAATACAGTATGAAGATATTGAATATCATCACGTGAGCAAGCATCTATTAAAGCATCGACACCCGGTCTTAGAGCTTCATCCACTTCTCTGCAAATAATGATGCAATAATTAATATAATTATTTGTTAATGGTTATGATCACTGGCAACACTTTTCTGAAGAAGTCTGCTCATCCTACCAAATTTTATCTCTATTGATATTTTCTAATTATTATTCGGTTCAAAATATGAGCAAGAGAGGCTTTATATAGATGAATTGGCCAAAGCTTAATGAAAGTCAGAAACACAAAAGGGGACTCTGCAGTGTGATGGAAATGTAATCTTGCAACTGGTAAACTTTGACAGAAAAAGAAATGCGTAAACAATGAGAGTTGTATATAACCTTCTTCTGATGCCACGTCTCTTGGGATCACCATATCCTGAATAAACCCATATGTAATTGGATAAAAATAGAGAACATTGACGACCAAAGATATGTTTTTGCTTGTTTATCTGCATCATGATTATAAAAACAAACTGGGTAAGCTAAAGGAAATTAAAAAGGATAAGCTTTCAAAAGAAAGAAATAAAGATAAAGATATGATTTGTTAAATTAAGGCCGTATTTATTTTTCTTCAACCAAAAAAAGTTTAATTTCTTGAATTTTATCACAGGCAATCAGTCTACTCACTACGTCTTCTACAAAAGGCAGCAAAATGTCCTTAACAATTACAAAATCAAATACAAATTTTTTAAAATTAAAATAGACTAAAGTATACAAAATTCATGTTAAGATCCCAATTGCAAATGGGACTTGAGTCCGACTTGGGAAGTATGGGACTCTTCTAATATGGGGTTTATAAGGCTTTGGACTCTGCAACTACAATGACTAGTTTTTGTGTAGTTCTCCTAAGAATTTTATCATATAAATGGACAAAAATCAAATTTGACCCCCTGAAATCTTGCTACCTCTGTCCTTCGTCAATATTAATATCAACAGAAAGCAGGATGTAAAAGCAATTTAAGCTTAAAAAAATGACTTTGAAAAGGCAGGGCAAGGGGAGTAATGTAGAGGAAGAAAATTACTAATATGCTGTGCAGGAAATGTTATTATGTCTTCATGTTAGAATTGGAAGGTATAGACAGACTTATACAGATGTCACAAACCTCTTCATAAATTCTTCGAAGAGAAGAAGCACATGTCACTCCCTCTTTTGAAGAAAAGCAAACTTTATTCATCATTGATTCATCATCTAAAACTGTCTCCAAGCAATTAAGAAGAACAGCAACAGAAGCTTCAAGATGGGCAACACACTGTTTGCACTCACTGGGAAGATTGTAAAACAAGCAGAATGCACAAAATATGGTGAGAGATCAGGCATAGAAACATCTAATTGTCAGGACCATAATAAAAAGGTATCAAATTGCACATAGATGCTATCAAAATACATTAAATATATATTTAAATACCTTTATAGTCCCTGCAATTTAGCGCTTTTCGTTGTTTTTCATCCTTGCAAATTATGTTTGTTTGGTTTTTCATCCTTTAAGTGGTTTAGATAGTGCTTTTTTCACTTGTTCAAAGTGCTATCTAAACCAGTTTAAGGAAGAAAAACAAAACAAACATAATTTGCAAGGAATAAAACCAAAAAAAATATTTTGCAAGGAAAAAAACCAAAAAAAAGCTAAATTGTAAGGACAAAATATATTTAAGCCTTAAATATATATTCCATAGCAAATTTGTCATCTCTAGCCATTCAATAATATGGGAAGTTGTACTTTTTTTTTTAAAACATGGGAAGTTGTACTTTGTTCAGTGACTTAAAAGATAAAAAAACGAAACATACCTTGGACGATGCATAATAGTGGTATATAATAGTCCACAACACACTTCAAATAGGTTAACTAAGAACTGGTGATCTACGTGACAGAAATCCACTCTCTTTACTTGATCACAAATATGCTCTTCTGAAATCATCAGTGTTTCTGATGGACCAGAAGCTTTAGTAACTTTAAGCTGATAGAAGTTCTGAAAGAGTGCTGCAGGGATATGTAACAAGTGACCCACATGCCACACATCCATCGGGAATAGAGTATGTTTTCTTGAAACTGAAACCAGTACTTCAACACCCATTAGAATGGCTGACCCAGGATCAGGGGTACTGGCAACTTTTCCAGATGACAAGTTATCATAAAAAATAGGCAGGCTCTGTAAATGTACAATAATGTTGAAAACAGAAGCTACAAAACTCTGACAGTGTTTTTTAATCATCTTCAAGCCTTTCCGACCTTAAAAAGGAGAAAAAAGTCGTCATTGAATAATTATAATATTTATGCATTGTCCTATTCAACATTTTGCATTGATTTGATCAAACATGCAATATGTTGATAGAATAGCAGCGAACAATCAATTGTAATTAGTCTCAATTTGATAATCCAAGTACTTGTCAATTTAGGTTTGCTTAAGGATTATCACATAGGAAATGTGGCCTTCATAATATGGAATAACAGACAATGTTATGATTCCCAAAAAATAAAGTCATGATAACTGTTATGATATAAGGAGAAGGAAGAGTGTGTTAATATAGTTAGACTACTAAGGAGTTAGTTAGAGGGGTTTATTTGTTATAAATAAAGGGAGAAGGATAGGAGAGAGGGGAAGGTAATCAGTTTTTTAGATTGAGCAATAGCTCTTTGTGAAAGGAGAAATCCTTTGCGAAGGAGAAAACCCTTGGAGGAGATTTTTCTCCTACTGTTCTGTATTTTTTCCCTATTCAATTAAATTCTTCCAGTTTCTTTCTTTTCTTTGCCATTCCAAAATTCTGGGTTCATAACAATAACATTACATATCAGTGAGCATTTACGATAAAATTACAAATCAAGTTAATTTATGAAGGACCCGAGTCTCTCAGCTTTGTTTTAGAAAACATAAGGACAAATCATGTTACCCATTATCCCACAAATGACTGTCATAAGCAGAAGAGTGTAGAGTTTTTTTCTGAATAAAAACTAATAAAACTGTAACAACTTTTTTAGTTAATATTTTTTGCAATTTCCAAAATATTGGAAGTGAATCAAAATATAATAATGATGTACTGACTTTAAGTACGACTAAAAGGATACAAAAGAAAGGATGTAATTTGCAGATTTTAAATACTGATGAAATGAAATGTTAGTTCAAAATTGCCATGATATGTGCTCTCAGCAGATGTTCTTATTACCTGAAACAAATTCAAGAATCATGACAAAGCAGTCAATGCCAGCAGCCACAAAAGATGAAATTCCTCCCCCATCTTTACTTGTTTTTATATCATAAATCACAGTACATCCTTCTTGAATACCAACTAGAGATCTCTCAATGGCCTGTATAGTAGACAAAAGATGCAATTCAGATGGCCTCTCTATATATGCTTTGAACGAATTCCGCAGCCCAATTTTAAATTCATCCAAGGAAAAGCAGTGCAATTCAGTAAAAGAATAAGCTTCAACTGATCCTTTATGAAGTGACTTGGTACTTGACTGTCTTTCATGAAAGGTTAGTGTTGCCCTTTTTCCTTGCAACGAAATGGTCTTGCCTATGGCCCTCATGTGAATCTGTATCAATTTTGTGTAAACTTTTCTAGAGGAGGTAGGATCAGTGAAAGGAAAATAACCCGCTAATTCTCTCAAATAGTTGCAAGCACCATCTAACAAAAGCAAAGCAGAATATTGTGGGACCACAACCATCTCTGTAAATTCTAATAACAGGACTTGTGAAATTTCAATGAAAGTAGGTACAAAACTAGAAGGTAAGAAACCATCATCCTTCAGCAAATTTAGCCTCAAAAGAGACGAGAAAACAATTAACAATTGTCTCAGCAAAAAAGCTATTTCAGGGTGATCACCTTTTACCAAGCTTTGCAACAAAGGCTTATTCAGACCCTGTAGCTCAGTGGATTCGACCCTGGCCAAAACCCTGGCAACAGAGTTTTCACTTTTTGGATTCAACATTCTCCCATGATCACTGACACTTTTGGAGACATTATCAACAGCTGATGAAGTAAAGCAAGTAGCTGCAGCTTTAGATTCATTTTGTGTACCAACTAAGGCATTAGCCTTAGAAACTAAACTTTTAGATGACAAATAATTGGTACTTGAGGAGGATAACTTCACGGCTGGATCTTCAAAATGTTGTGTATTGTGTGAACTTTTGGAAAGTTGATTACTCTCGATAAGCAATTTGTTTACAAAAACATTGGTAAGTTCCACAAGAGAAGATATACAACTGTCCAGTTCAGAGGCATGCTCACCTTTCCACATCAACCCTTTTTCTTTTTCATCACTATCTTTAGCATCTGTTTGGCCTGTGGAAGATGTGAGTAGGCCCCACAAAAGTCTACTAAAGCAACAAGCTGAAGAGGACAATTTATTAATGTTTTCATGAGTAAGACCAAATCCCACGTTGACATTGCAAGGGGTATTGTGAACAGAAACAAGCAAGCTCTGTATCTGCTCTTTCAAATTCTCAGCCATAAAGGTTAAACATTTCAATGCCTCAAGCTTGGGGGAGTTCTGAGAATATGGAAGCAAATGATTCTCCTCATGGCTAATCTTATGTTTAGAGATCTCTTTACAAGGCATCTCAGCTTCTTTACTAATGGAAAAAGCGTGAACAATTTGATATTTTCCTATGCCAAACAAGACATTTGATGTGTAATGAATTAAGGAAAACATCATAGATTTACAGAGAATAATATTTTTGGCTGAGTGTGCCTCTTTAATCCCAACAACCACAGATAATGACTTTGAAAGCCACAATACAGGTAGCGAACTTCCAGAAATAATTGAGTTTGGTGAGAATGGGATAGTGTTTGCCTTATCATAAAATCCAATTAATAAATGCCATAATGTCTTCCGACAAGTGACAAATAATCTTAAATACTCACAATAATAATCCCAGTGCATTGTACTCTGAAAATACAGCAAGGCACCAACAAGAAGCCTGCAAAGTTTAAGTAGGTTAAAACTTGAGAATAAATCATTTGTTTCACAAATTATGCTTCAAACAAATCTTTGCAGTAAACAACTAAAGAATGTGTCCAAGACATTTTATCATGGGTTCACAACTATTTGAATTTCTTTCTCTTCAGCAAGGATCAAGGAATGTGTAACCAAAAAAAGGTCAAGGAATGTATCATAAACAAATTTGAAAATGTCAATGCAAACTGCAAAGAGAGATGATTTTATATTTTCATCCAATTACTTTCTTGCTTTTGAATATATAAACAAATAGTCTTGCATAAATATAAATAGGAAAAGAATATTAGTTAGTTAGTCATCTGTTAGATGGATTAGGTAAGCTGCCTATAAATAAAATAGGGTTGAATTTTAGACAAACTAAGTCTAAATGTTAATCAATAAGTGCAGTGCACAATTTCCCAGGACTCTTTCTCTTCTCTCTCTATCCTCTCTATTATTCTTCTCTCTTCCCCTCTTTTTTTTCTCTTTCTGTCCCTTTCTCGTTCCTACCTAAATTCTATATCATATAGCTGCACTGGTTTAATGTCCTCTAGGCTCTTATTGCCAAAGTAAAATTATTTGGAAACTGTTAGGATATAAGGAGGAGGAAGAGTGTGTTAATATATTTAGACTACTAAGGAGTTAGTTAATTAGTTAGAGGGGTTTATTTGTTATAAATAAAGGAAGACGGATAGGAGAGAGGGGGGATCTAATCAGTTTTGTAGATTGAGCATTAGCTCTTTGTGGAAGGAGTAATCCTTTGTGAAGGGGAAATCCTTGGAGGAGAGTTTTCTCTTATTGTTCTGTATTTTCAGTCTATTAAATAAAATTCTATCAGATTCTTTCTTTTCTTTGTCATACCAACTGCTGGGTTTGTATCAGAAACAATAACAAGTCTAGTTTTGAAGTGCTATTAGAATATAAGCAACAGATCAAAGTGAAAAGACTCTCAAGACTTAAACATGTATGTCAATTATTAAGGCATAGGGTTGTGTTTGGAATTGGGACAGAAGGGAAGGTAAAATTTGTTTGGAATAGCTAGAGCAGTTAGTAAAACACATTCTGAATTGTTAGCATTGGGGAATTGAACGAGTACTAAGTTATAAAAGGGGAAACCATTTCGAGGATAGATTTTTTTCCTGGTATTGCTCATTTTCAATCAAGAAATAAAATCTTCCATTTTTTTTTCTGGCATTTTTACACTTTTGAGCTCTTTGACACTCTGTTTCCCTTTACTTTCTGTCTTTCATGAATACCCTACGTCAGCATTAGTTGAAATGTTTCTCTTCTCTATAATGTAAGTTCTTTTATTATCTGCATACCGACAAAAAACCATAAAGTAGTATCCAACAGAGAGATGAGTGTACCGTTCAAGGTTGAAAATACAAGTCACAAGATGTGAAAATGATCTTGCATTTTTATCTTGCATCCGACATAATAGATCAAGCAAATGGTGGCAATCTCTAAAAATTTTGTCGGTGACAAGGAAAGTCTTGTCTTTTCTGCTGATATCTGCAGGAAGTTTGTCACATGAATGAGTGGTTGAACTTTCTACTGCAGAACAATCGACCAGAATTTCTTTATTTTTATCAACAACCATTGCTGAGTTGTCAAGGAAACTTAAAGACTCTAGCCAATTAGGCAATGACTGAAGATTGACATCAGTACATGGAATGTTACTAAATAATGGCAGCACAGATTTCTCTAAAGCATGGCAAAACATTGAGGCCAGACTCCTTTGAGCAAACTGAAACAAAAGTATGAAATAAATTAACCTTTTCTTGCTCAAAATATCACACCCGAGCGTTAAATAAAAAACAAATTAAAGATTTCTATAGAAAACTGAAATAAGCTAAACACACACTGGCAAAGATTAATATGCAATTCTATTATTATGAGTGTGTTTGTGTGTGAGGGGTAAAAACAAATTGTGTATAACCAAAGGAGAATCTTACTTTTTGTTCATAAAAAAGTGAATCATTCAGAAGTTCTGATGATGTTTGTGATAAAGTGACCCTCTTGAGCAGCTTACACTTGTCAATTTCTTGCACACCTGGCTCTTGAAAACTACTTGTTACACTGTGAAGGTAAGCATGGAGTAAATGTGAGAAGAACGTTTTCAATTGCTTCTTTGAAGCATGGTTGCTCCAAATATCAACATTTTTGCAAAGCTTTGACCAAATGAGTGTTGGCAATGATTTTTTGCTGGCAACATACACTCCTAGATCCCAATCCCATTGGTTGCTTCTTTCTTTGATGTGGTCTTGGATGCTTTGAGTAACCACAGAAACTACATCTTCACAAGTTACATAATCAGAAACAAAGATTGGGGATTGATACACACATGATAAATACTCCAAAATAAAATTAGTAAGGCCAGCCGCCTCTTCCTTCAGTGTCTTGATTTGAGATCTATAAGACTTCTTTTGCAAATAATGTTTCTTTTTTAAATACTTGAACAATTTAATCAGCTTATTCAAGTAAACAAGCCTTTGAAGAGCCATAGACTGAAATATATAGATCAAAGGGGAAGAATCATCTGAGCCAAGTTTAAGATATATGTCAGAAATAAATTGCATAACAACAAGGAGGGAAGAAGAGGGTTGAACAATCCAAGAAAAATAACCAAAGTCTATCTCATCAATCCTCTCCATCAACTCAGAGGCAGA
>PYAF01000922.1:740084-759785 GCA_007407185.1 Glycine tomentella
TGAGAGATTCTGAAATATCTTCTGTTATTTGTCTAATACAACCACATACTTGCCCTTCGGGAATAGATTCAACAGCTTTATAAATGGCATTGATGAACTTCTCCGAAGATAACAGCCTTTCAACTGCTTCAGAATGAAATTCATTTGACAGAAATACCAAGAACCTGGAAGAACCCTCAGTATTACCCTCGTGAGATATAACAAGCCTTATTGCTTTGCACAATGCTAAAATAGCAATTTCCACCTACATCATTTCAAACACGTAAATACAACATAAGCTGAATCAAAACCAAGAATATAACAATTTTTAAAAAAATTCCCCTCACCAAAAACATCATTCCCCTCCCCTTTACCAAACAATCATACCTAGAATTACACCAAGTGACTAGGACATGAAGTAATAAAACCACCAACAAGGCAGAACCCATGCAAAACCTCTAAAACATAACACTTACTGCAGTCTGGGATATGGGATAAAAATACAATATAAATAAACAGTAATCGGAATTTTGATACGAACCTGGCGAAGTTGACTGTAGAGATAAATTGTTTGGCATCCCAGGGCAGATATAGTGGAAGGTAATGGGCATTGGTCAAGAACATTCACCAAATTGCAATTGATGGCAGAGCATGACAACATGAGAAGCCACAGATTTACCAAGTCTTCTCCAATAACCTCATATTCAATTTGCAAAAGATATCCCATAGCAACTAGAATCTCGTTAGCAGGAAAAGTACTAGATATCTCCGTCCTGTTGGTTGTATCATAGTTGGAGAAGTGAAGTACACTAGCAAAACTAGTCATCAGTGTATTAAATATTTTCTTAAAGAAATTAAGACAAGCTCCTCCAGATGTGTCCTCGGTTCTCACATAAACTTTGTCTTGCATAAAACTAGCAAGTAATTTACCAATAGACTTGAGTAAAGCATGAAAATCCAATAACAGGGGATTAGCATCTACTTCAACTTGAATATAGGCATTAATCTTCAGCAAAAGGGGTTCCATAATCAGTACAAAAAAATTAAAAAGTGAGTTTTGAAGGTCTGCAGAAATATTATTTGAGCTACAGTGTTTTCCTGGCACTGGTTGCCTTGAACCATCTATATTCTCCACTGTCTGGTGCCCTTCATCCAGTTTGAATTTTCTTGCTGAATTAACATACAAGTGAAATAACAAGCCTAAGCTACCCATTGCCATATCATTCTTCTTAGCTATAATTTTGTTCACTACATCAAATAAATGTCTAGTATAACTCTTAATAGTTGCCTTTGAGTCATTTGACTTATCATCACATGAAGCATCATCGTTTTCTGAAACATGCAAGCTTAAAAACTCAGGAATATGCACGTGATGAAACAGTCCATGAGAAAGAACTTCTTCCACCTCCTCCATTAATCTCGACACCAAAATGGAATTACTTTCATTAACCCGAAGATGCAACTCGCCTGATAAATGCAACAGTGGCTCAAGAAGTTTATCCACAAAGTTACGAAATCCTTTCTTAGCTAGATGGACCCTCAACTTAGAGAATGGCTGAAGCACCAACCACAGAAAGCGAAGTGCATAAGCACCCACGTCGCTGCCATCAAGTTTATTGCTATACATTTTAAGCACGAGTTCAAGCAACACCCTGGCTGTGTCAACCCACAAGTCCAAGTTTTTATTTGACAACCCACCATGAGACGAGAATACCAATGAAACACAATCAAGAGTGGTATCACACAGTTTATATCTTTCATCAGATATAAAAAGTTCTCCTGAACTGATAGAGGAATCCTCTAGCTGTGACAGAACATTTCTAGCAACGAACTGAACCGTTTGTAGGAGGTTCCAGGGAATACTCAAAGTGACGTGGAACTTCAAAGACTCCTGCAAGCAGAACTTGAATATCTCCCAACAACGAAAATCCATATATGCATCAATTCCCTCAAGCTGCGGCGGGGTCTGTCCATCGCCCCAGTTTTTCTTCCCATTTGGAGGGAATAGCAATGTCAATATCCAATCATTAAGGTAACACAGTAGTCTTGGCAGTTCTATGATTTTACAATCCTCACCATTATAAGACTGCACAAAATTGAAGGCTTGATTGACCTTGCTGCATTTTCACACATGGAAGAAAAATAAAATTGATCTCAGTATCCATTTGAATAGCTTACAAGGAGAGATTAAAACACTGTTCAAAGATTTCTGGAATTTAACCAAACTGTAACTGCTATCCGACACACATTGTTCAAAGCATTTCATTTGATTAGAAAACAGAAAATAACCTGGAGAGATCATGATGTTTGTCTTGGATGCAGAGTATAAGATTAAGGTTGTTCCAGGGACTCTGACGTTCCAAACGGTGCCGTTTAGAAGTTTCTCGAGGTTGGGCGTCGAATGTGTCTTTTCGCTTACGATTTTGCATCTTTGCTTTAGCTGGGAGAGTAGACTTTTCTTCTGTGTGAGAAGGGTTCTTGAGATGTTAATAAACCCTAAACCCTATTCTACAAATGATTGAACATAGGACCGCGCGGCGGCGGCAACGCTACTCCCACGTTGATCGTGGTGGCACGCGTTCAGGTAAGCCGTGTGAGTATGTGACAACGGTTAAAGGAGGTTTTAGTGGGATTTTATTCTAGCTGTGGATTAAATTTTATATATTATGAACGGCTCAGATACATTAATAGAACCTCTCCAGTTTAAACTGTGGGTCTGTGCAACAATGTTGATGGTGAAGATGGTATTGGTGGGGCTTTGTTTACAAACACGATTCAGGCAAAATTGCCACTTGCAATGTTTACGGAAATACCGCCGTCGGAAATTCCCTCTTGCGGTGGCGAGCAGTGGTTGACGGCAGAAGTTTTGGGGGAGAAAATTTGAAAAGGAGTAATCTGATAGGGAGGATGTAAGGTACAACTTATGATATGAGATTAATCTAACAGCTAACAAATAACGGTTCACATAGATCACTTATTTACTGGTCCACCGTAGATGCCGCCTTTAAAAAAACCATTAATTGATAGAAGAACTAGGTTACACTGCTTGACCGGTAAAAAAAATTCATTTACGAGTTTCAAAAATAAGATTCAAACCCAGTAAAAAAAACAATCTTTTTTTAGTCTTTTGTAATTTTTATGTACTAAACCCTAATTAAGGATTAAAATTATGTTAAAGAAATATTATACATTTTTTTAAAAATAATTGAAAATAATATTTCCATGTTATATTATAAAAAAATATTTCCAAGATTAAATAAATAATCCGTAAAATAAATGCTCCTTAAGAAAACCTAAATTTAATTCAAACTCAAATTTTAAAATTTACATTTTACATGCTTGAATCAACCCTACTCATTTTACTACCTCCAAAAATAGTAATAAATATGTTAAAAAAAGTTTTTTTGATTCCACGTCTTCGGACCAAATTAACTTCATTGTATGAATCTCAACGTTCACATTATTCTCCGATATGACTTTATTTCACCTCTAATAATTGATATTACCATTACAATTTTAGGAAATATCCTCTCAATCCACTATATCTTATATTAAGGAAATAAAAACTTAATCTAAACCATATAACTTTAAATATCAAATGTCTAAATCAATATATAATGATTTTTATATGAAATAAAATAAATAATATTTAAAAATTTAAACAGTTTGTGCCCTTTACAAAGTTTAAACACTAATTATTTACATTTTGACTATGTGGGTTAAACAATAATTATTTACATTTTCATTTCATTATACTTTGTTATGTACATAGCTGTCAAAAAAAATTGATCTGATCTCACAAAATAACGGCCTGACAAAAATTAGACCAACTTGGTTTAGCCTAATGTACCAAAATGCCGGTTTGAAAACAACTAAACCAACCTGTTTGACAGATTTATTTGAATCCACACAAAGTTAATTAAGAAAAGATAGCTATAATAATTTTTATATAAATAATTTTATCTTTCAATGAACACATTTCCTTTTTTATCCCTACAAATTGATAAAACATATTAAAAGATTTATAACAACTTACTCACTCACGCTTATATTAATAACCATTTGAACGAAAGTATATAGTTTTTTTCATAATAAAGTGTAAGTAAAAGGTTGAGGGAAAACAAAGTTTACAATAAAAATTACTAAAAGTTGATTAGTTTTTTCTAAAAAAAAATGCAAAAGTTAAAGTGTAAGGAGGGAAGGATATAACCTGAAGCAGAGACGAAGTGGTGCCGTCATGCCATAAACCCCAGAAAGCATAAGCATATGAATATGGCGACTCCCAACCCTAATGTCGTTTTCATAGACACCAACCTCGATACCCACTTGGCTCTCGTCGTTTCCGACCTTGACACTGTCTCCGACCTCAAAAGTAATCTTTTTTTATTTTTTTTATCTCTTCTTCAATTTTTTAGAGACTGGTTCTGGAACAATTATGCCTTACTTCGTTCATAATGCTTCTCTTCCTTTATAGTTTATGCAGATCCTTCTTTCACCTTCTTGTTAACAGTTTTTGTTCTTAGTAGATGGGTTTTGGTTGTTTGTTCTTAATAGTGACCACCTTTTGTTTAACTTTAAATGACATGAATGCATTTTTTATGTAGAGATTATTCTGTCGGAACATCCCTTATGCTTTCCGAAAATTGGGCAAGTTCAGATTCATGGTATAAAGGTAGGTATTCACTACTGTTCAAAGTTCAAACCGTGGTCTTGTCTTGTTCTCTATATACACAATTAAACTTTATTTTTTTATTTGATATAGGTTGAGCGCAAGGGGTACTTTTACCACCTTACAGATTCCATGCCCGTGACAAGTGCCTTCAGGGGCATCAATGGGAGCTGGTTTCTCAGTGTTGATGTTTCTGTGTTGAGGGAGTGTTCTCAGAATGAGCAATTATTTTCTCACAGTTCCCCTAACCAGGTGGCCGCTCTTGGCATTGCAAATAATGCTTTGATTGTCGGTTCTCCATCCAAGAGGATGTCCACCTTTGACAGTTTCAAGTTGCCTCAGTTGGAGAACAGACAAAATGAAGAAATTCATGTTGCTAGTCCATGTGTTTCAAAACATACCGGCAAAGGAGTTAAATCGTCTGGCAACAACGACATGGGAACCCCATTACCTGGTTCTGTTCATGAGACAGAGGACCATTGCTTTGTAAATTGCGAACTGCCAGGTTTAAATATTGAGTGTGAAGTAGATGGATCTGGTAAAGGCATTAAGGATGATCATAATGTATTTGAAGAGACTCCTGTGTCAAGTGCAAAGAAAAAACGAAAGAGTAAAAGGAAAAAAGAAGACATAGTGCAAGATGATAATTCAAAAGATGATACTGCTGTAGACATTGCTCTTAGTTTTCCATCCAAAAGGGCATCCGGTGCAAATAATGAACTTCCAGGTTCATGTATTGAATGCGAGGTAGATGGAACCAATGAAGGCATTAAGGATGCTTGTATTGTACACGAGCAGGGAAATTGTAAATCTGTATCAAATGTGAAGAAAAAACAGAAAGGTAAAAGGAAAAAATTAGGGATGTTGCAGCATGACACTTCAAAAGTAAATGATGCTTCTGTTGTTGGATCTGGTGATTATACAATTCAACAGGATATTGAGGTTGTAGCAAACCCTTCAGAGGATGCAGATAAAGAAGTAACTAAGGAAACTGAAATTTTAAAGGAGCATCAGCACACTGATTGCGACAATAATAACACTAAAAATGACATTGATGTTGCTGCATCTGCAAATAAGAAGCATAGGAAAAGGAAGAGGTCTTTGGCTGTTGATTCTAAAGAAATGTTCAAGGTAGAGACAGCAATTCAGAAGGATGAAGTGCATAAGTCTAATGAAGCACATAAGGAAAGGAAAGAATCAAAAGAGCAGTTTGAACTTAAATATGAAAAATCTAGGGGTGATGTTGAATATAAGCAAGATCAGGTAACTGAAGACATTTTCAATACTGGACCTCCTGCAAAGAAAAAGAGGAATGACAAAGAGAAAAGTGTAGAAGATATTTTGTCCAAGGCAAAGTTGATTAATCATTTCAATGTAGACAATGCTTCTCACCACATTTTGGAGGATCAACAGAAGATTAAAAACAGCAATACTGACCAATCAGCTAAACATTTTGATGACACAGATCCACCGAGAACTAGTGTGCAGGGTAGGAGGAAGAAAGGGAAGATAAATTCATCAAATCCTCATGAAACACCTGTAGTTACTTCTTTCAGGAAAGGTGAAGAAGCAGATTGTTTCAGCATTCAAAGAGGTGTTCAGGAGGAAATATCTGAAGATGCCCCATCCTCTAAAGGTGATAATACTCGGAAAAGGGTGAAAGTAGAAAAGTACCCGCCTTTTAGGTGCTAACCCTGATTCATGATAACATTAGTTTGATATTTTTTTTTTTTGAGATCAAATTAATCAAAGTCATAGTGAAAGAAATATTTTATCTATTACTGATCTCTTTGCCTTTTTTGGGCAGATAATAGTATGAGCAAAGCTACTATTGACAACATGGAGACTGGAACAGGTGCATGCAAAGAAGGCTTTCAATATACAGAAAGAGCAGCAGGAAATTATAATAACCATTCTGACAATGAAACAAAAGCACACACAGCTGATGTGGATGAGCCTATGGAGCTGACAGAGAATAATGAGAATGTTGTCCTTGATCAATGTCATAAAAATGAGGGAGCTGAGGAAGCTGAGGAAGGAAGAGAAGTATCACCACAAAATGATCCTAAGTTAGCACTATTGGAGAAGTCCACATCATCCAGCCAGGATAAAACAGACGCAAACATCAGAGAATTAAATGTGACTTCAAAAGGTGTGGGTGCCAATGGAATGAGTGAACCTATAAAATCAGAGAAGGAAAAAAGAAGGACGAGAAAAGCTAAGAGTTCAGGTGGAGGGTCTGCACTTAGAGAAGGTATTGGCCTTGTGGATGCTTCTGAAAGTGAAACTGTCATTATGAAATCTCTTAGTGCAAAAAATTGTGATCCTATGTCAGGAAATACAGAGACAGAGGATAACCCTTTAAATCAAACAGAAGAGGAAAAAATTCATCAGGAGAAAGTACAAGGGACTTCTGATAAGGAAGATGATTTTGGTGTTGATAATGCTGGTTCCTTGGAACAAATTAAAACTAAATCTAATGAAAGCATGGACAAGAGACAGAGAAAGAAATCAAACAACAAACAGATTTCTACCTCAAAGATCATATCAAGTATGCTAACAAAAGATAAAGTTCTTGATAGTAAGAAGCCATCACCATCTTCTGACAGTGGAATGCATGGCAAACCTTCAGTTGCGGTGACAAAGAAAAGTAATTCTACTAGCACAAAGTCCACTAACAAATCAAGCAAAACAAATTTGGAACCGGTGGAAGACTCTGTTAGACTTGAACTTTCTGATTCTCGGTTTATTTCTGGGGGTAAAGAGGCTGCCCAACAATCAACACGCTTTGGAGAGAAAGATGATGATAACTTGGAAGCAATAAATGGAGAAATTCATGCTGAGGATTTAAGCTCCTCACAGCAATTATCATCAAAGGAAGAGCTTGATGTAAGGAGTCACCCTGGTAAGAAGGTTCCAAATGTACACAGGGCTGGACAAGATTCAAAATTGTCTGGTAGGTCTGACAGGGCCATGTCCTTATTTGGAGAAGACAGAAAGGCTCATGTCAATGCTTC
Organism: Glycine tomentella; assembly: GCA_007407185.1. NCBI lineage: Eukaryota > Viridiplantae > Streptophyta > Magnoliopsida > Fabales > Fabaceae > Glycine > Glycine tomentella. The sequence continues at coordinate 747,750 of PYAF01000922.1, forward strand.
TGGGAAAAGTATGGATTTGGAGAAACGAAGAAAACATGTTCCTGTATCAAACTCAAAGCTGGAAGGTTCCATAAATATGGTTCAAAATAAAGCAGGAAAAGCTTCTGGGAACAACGTTAATGGAGTTGCAAGTAAAACACAGGAGAAGAAGAGCTTGTTATCAGGAGCAATTTTCAAGGATGATAGTAGCAGCACCTCTGTAGATGATGTTGATAATTCTGATGCCAGCACTAGAACTCCATCATATAATCCACTGTTGTCTGATTTTTCTGATGGGGATAGCAGTTCAGGTCTGGATTCACAAGTAGATGGTATCTGTAATATATTTTAAATTTTTAATTCGGAGTGTGCCTTTATGCTTTAATAAGTTGATACAATGTGTATAAATATTCTTCAATCTCTGGGTTTCTGGGTTGTGGGTGGACGAGTGAGTTTCTGTGGGTTAGTTGGAGTTAGCTTTTCTTTCTTTTTTATTTCCTTTCTAAGATCTGGAAATATTCTTTATGATCATATTTATCAAGGTTGAAATGTTGTAATTCCTGAAGTAGAGATGAAAAGTTTGCTTGTTCTCTGGCTAATTTTGAGAATACTTTATGTTTTCAAGTTATTACTTTGTTAGTGTTGGAAGATGAATGAAAAGTCATTAGTCTTGAAATTTGGATTTAGAGCTGAACTCAACTCTACAAATCGGCTTGTAGGGTGAGTACGACTTAAGCCTTTTAGGGACTACATTGATCATGTCTCTTGCCGATGAGGGATATCAACACACTCCCTCTCAACCAGGATTGGACATCTGGAGGGTGGACAAATGTGAGTGACCCAATAACAACACTTCCTTGCTGCCTAGGAATAGACATCTAGAGTGTAGACAAATATGGATGACCCAATAACATTCTAGTATAAACTTTGATACAATCTAAGAATTTGGACTTAAAGCTGAACTCAACCCCACAAAATTAGCCTGTAATGTGATGACTGCCTAAGCCTTATGAGGACTACATTGGCTATATTTCTAGTCAGTGAGGGATCTAACAGTTTATAATTCAGATTTTTCTGATTCTGATTGATGCTTGTTGCCTTGTTCTATTGTATTCCAAGAAATTATAGGCAGGCAGTCAGAATAGTTTATGTAAATTTTTAGCTCACCACTTTCCTCTAGATTCGTAGTGGAAACTAACTTAGTACATTGCTGATAACCACTGGTTTTTGTTATCTCACTTAGTTGTTAAGACTATGGTATTAATATCCACTGTACCACGTTATTTATCTTTATTTTCCTCTAGAATATGTATCTTGTTATGCCTTTTTAATTTTGATGTTGGAATTGATGACAAGCTTGAATTAAAGATTTATATATGGCATGTTCAGTTTATCTTGTTTCTTCATAAAAATGGTGATGATACAATTTGGAACCAATTTCTTTCATTTTTTGATCAGTTTCAAATGGTGGGAGAAGTCTGGAAAATGGTGCAAGAAGTTCTGTAAAAGCAAGGTAAGTTAGAGTATGTTTGGATGGAGTATTTTAAAATTTTAGGAAATTTAAAATTCAGGGAAATTAAAATGCATCAATTAAAATTATTTTATTTTCAAAATTTTGTGTTTGGATAAAGAAATTGAATTTCTTCATTTTTAAAATTTTGAACCTCATTTACGGAAAAACATGTAAGGTGGATGGTGTCTTGAGAGAAATGGAGGTTGGAGTATGTCGATGATTGATATGGAGCAAAAAGTTGTGCATTTATAGCTTCTAAAAAAGAAGAGAATTTCAATTTCTCACCTTTTAGAGAGAAATTCAAATTTCACATTTTTAGTTGTTTAAAATTCTCTTTTAAAATTCCAAAAATTTAAATTCCTCATATATAAATATCCAAACATTGAATTTTAAATTGAAGAATTTTAAATCCCCTAATAAATTACTTTCCCCAATTAAAATTCTTCATCCAAACACACTCTTAATGAATTGCATTTCTGCTGAATGCTGATATTAGTTGGCAAAGTCGTTTGCATTTTGTTTTTGGCCACAAGTTTGCATGCTTGAATAGCCATTTTCAGCAATGAAATTTAATCCCATGTGTCTCTTTTTGCTTCCATTCTCAGCCTTACTTTTTACCATTTGAAATTTCTTTTGACATGTATGAGCATTTACATTCGAACAAAATCTTGAAACTCAAGTTTTTATAATTGATTATGAGATGGACTTTGACTCTAACCTGAACTTATTGTTGACAAGTAACTGTATTTTTCACTTAGAATCAGAACATAGCTAGAACTACCGTGAATATATTCTTTTTGGCCCTATATTTAATTTTGGCAATTTACACGAGTAAAGAAAACTAGAGCTGTAATGTATCTTTAAAAATAAATTGGTCATTTTGTTTAAGTTTATTGTATACATGTGTTTAAACGATAAGATCTGATCACTCAATTATAATGTGAAATCTTTCAGATGGGTGGTTTATTCATAGTTAATTGAGCCATTCACATCCACCCTTGTGGGGGAGATGCAAAATATTTACCTTGTTCTCATGCATCATGGGCCATGATTTGTTGCTCTATCCTCCAAATAACATGTATCTGTATCAAAAGATTTTCATCTACTTCTTTTTGTCTTTAGCCGGTCAAATTTGAAATTTAAACTCCCACTCTTTCATCTTTACATCATTGCAGAAAATACTATTTTTTTGGGGCTTTTTTTTTTTTTCATGATCATTCATGTATCATGTTACATATTTGACATAGCAGTAGGCGAGTTCTGAAATCGTTCTATGGTCCGGTTGTCAGGCACAAAAGGGATGCCAATCGATCATGTTCTTAGAAGCTCAAGCAGGTATAAAAAGGCCAGAACAACGGCCTCTCAATTGGAATTTGTTCCAGACAGCCTCGCCGAGTAATCACACATTTCAGCAGAAGAAAGGAAAAAGGACACGGAAGCACAACAGTGGTATTTTTGTTCATTTTTGTGTCCTTACAGATCTCCGTCTCTCTGTTTTTGTTGCCCTGTTACCTGTAGGTTTATCTCGTTCTTACCATTCCAAAATCCAAACAGATAACTATTTTTTTCCGTGTATGCGTGTTTACCAATCAAGTTGGTGATTTATGTCACGAATCTAGTTAAGGAGAACAATGTGATATATTACGACTACTATATGTATGTTACACTAAATTACTTATATCCGTAGTGTGAATTGTGTGAAGTATCTTTTAATTCTACAGATGATTAATCTGGGTTGAAAAACTTGACTGATAACCTGTAGTAGAGTTTTTTCTTTTTAACCACATTTTTTTCTATCTACAAGAATGAAGCTTGAAACTTCTTTTAAGGAATATGAGCCTAGTCAATAAGAGAGATAATATTTATACTAACAGAGAGCGCAATAGGTACAAGTTACAAGCAAGAAGTGGTACAAGAAAAAAGAATCGGAACGAAGCGGGTGCACAAAATTCCATTCCCTTAGCATTAGCATAGCAAAGTCACTACTCGGATCTCATTCTGTTAAGCTGGTTGAGTGCCGGTTGCAAAATGTTGTAGAGAACCCAAACAATCGCTGGTGTAACCACAATCAGCAGAAGCTGTCCCCTGTTGTCGCTGGCGGCAGCATCAGCAATCATAGCAATCTCACTAGCCGATGCTTCTGGACCGGACAGCATGCCCGATGCGCCGAGCCCGAGCCCGAGCCCAATGATGACCCCCTTGCTGCTACGCATGCGGTTCAGTTGGTTCAGCGCTGGCTGCAGAATGTTGAACAGCACCCACGCTATGGCGGGAATCAACGGCAACAGCAGTGCCAGCCCACGGTTATCGCCTTCCGCTATTTCAGCGATTTGCGACGCAGCCAAGGCTGCGTCACAGTTTGCGAGTGAGGAGAATATTGCGCCTGCGATGGCAGTGCCTGCTGTGGAAGTTGAGACGTTGGAGATTATTCCCTTTGGGAGGTTCTGAAGGGAGAAGAGGGAGAGTGTGGGTTTTGAAGGTGGGAGCTTGGGATTCTTCAACTTGGGTGATGACCCTCTTGTTGGGTTCAAACACTTGGAGTTTATCATAGCCATTGTTGTTGCTATGGTTGCTGCCATTGCGGAACTTGAACGTGCAGAGTGCAGAGTGCAGAGTGCAGAGTGAATACAAGGGGAACTTTACACGTACCATGAGTATTGACTACACTTTGGAATATAGATTGGAAAATGGAAAATCAGGTTGAGAAATTTGGTCCAATAAGATTGTGATATCTGGATTCTACTCTTATCCGAACGGTGTCATTTGGATGTTTTGGACCTCATATTCCTATCTCTCTCTCTTGTCACTTCACATGTTTATACTAATGCTTGGGAGCTTTCTCCTGACCAACTTGTTAAAATATATGCAAGGATCCAAGTAAACTACCCTTTTACCAAGTTCTCAATCACATTAATCCAAAAAATAATGTGATTTAAGTGGTATAATTAGAAATTAAAATGACAATAAGCAGTTAAATCCAAAGATTTTAAATAATTAAAATCTTTAAAGATTTATTTAAAATTGTCTTTATTTAAAAATGTGGGATGACTCACCGTTTAGCTGCAAGCATGTAATATGTGTTGAGTTGGGCTTATCGCAGCTCACATAGAAACTCCGAATCCGAGCCCAAATCATTTGACGGGCTCAAGTCTAATGTATTGACGTTTTACTCCGCTGGAGTATCGTTTTTTTCGTGTATATATCGAGATTAGATTTTTAGAGTCTCATTTTGTCACGTTACAAAGGTGTGATAAGATGTTCGGTGCCGATGTACATCAATCATATACCAGTTTGAGAAAAAAAAAATAGTAAAATACATTTTTGAAGGTGTGATGTATTAATAAATTGGTCTTTTGATGAAAAATATAAATTTAATTTTTAAATATATAAAAAGTACTATAAATTAATATTGTTGTTAAATTTTTGAGATATTATTTTATTCTTAAGTTCTAATGTTTAAAGAATAATTTAATAATAAATTATATTTTTTTAGGATTAATTTGATATTAAATTATAAATTTTAGAAATTAATGTTATTAAATTATTCATATAATTAATTTATCGTATGTTTTATATATTTAGAATTTAAATTTAAATTTTTATGTTTCAGAAACTAAATTATTTGTCTCACATATTTAAGGATAAATTTGAGTATTTAAAAAAATCATTTAAAAGCAAATGATCACGTGAAATTAAGAAAGCAGAATGAAACCTTATTAGGAGAGTTGACCGAATAGAGAAGTAGAAAATATTAGGATTACTGTAATTCTTTTAAGTTAAGTAAATAATATATCCACTAATAATATAATTTTTAACTATAAATTCTTGTATATAATATAATTATTTTACAACTTACATGTTAATAATTATTTTAATTAATTAATAGCACAAATTTATTTATTTTTATCTAAATCCCCCAATTCATTAAAGAAAATATTAATAATCCAAAATTCGATAGAAGATAATATTTCTATTAATGATCAAATTCAAATACTATTCATGCAATTCAACGCTAAGCACATCCACCATTTATCTACCATCACGTGGTTGATATTTTTCTTTTTATGACACAATTTCTAGACTAGTGATATTTTATTTTTATATTTGTTAAATATGATATGGGTGGGCCCTTTTGAATTTCTAAAACCCAGGAAAGGAGTTGAGGAACCCCCCGCACAATCTTTTGCATTTGCGTTGCTCCATTTCCACTGCACAGAGCTTCTGGCATATTAGTATATTCAAGAACTTGCTACTGCTATCTACTTTCAACCGAACCAGGGACTACTTCGTTTTTTTTTTCTTCTTCTTCGAACCGTCCGGTTCTTTGCGAACCGAATACTATGGCAGCTCTGTTACCTTGCCCGCCGAACATAGTCTCTGCTCCGTTGGGGAACCGGAGCACGTGCCACTTCCCGCACCGACCTCACTCCCAGGCTTTCTCCGGTTCAACCTCCAGACACCTTCTTCGCGGTTCGCTTACAGTCGCCCGGTTCGGATTCAAACCCGGTTTCTTGCCCGAGCCGGACGAAGCTGAAGGCGTTCTCAGAGAACTGTTTGGCCGAGCAGAGGGACTTCTTTACACGATTGCCGATGCCGCCGTTTCTTCTTCAGATACGGTTGCGGCTTCCACCACCGCCAAACAGAGCAACGACTGGCTTTCCGGAATTGCCAATTACATGGAGACGGTTCTCAAGGTATTGCTCTCTGAAGCTCCGAACTCTTCGATTTGATTTGGTTTTCTTTATGTGTGGAATCGGAATTGTAATTTGAAGTATCAACTCGCTGGACGGAACTTGTGATTCTGTGTTTGGAGAGAATGTAATTAGAATCATAGAATGGAAAAGTAAGAATAAGATTGTAGCTCTCTACACTACAGTTTGCACTTATTGTTAGTGGTAGGTAGGATAGGGTTCCAGTGCGGATGGTTAGTGGTATTTGCTGTTGTAGCTGAGAAATGCGAAATATTGTTATTTCCACTTTGATTCTAGCGATTGAATTTCCCGTACTAGGTCTAGTTGCCACTGAAAGAACTTTAAAGTTATGATGATAATTTTGCATAGCTAAGAAAGTAATTTATTCCGGTCTAATTTCACCTTGTATAAGTTTTACTGTTTGAACTACTGCTTTTAAGACTACTAACTTGACTAACTTAATCAAAGGAAGTTGCAGTTTATTGTTATCAGTTATGTGTGAATTATTGTTATAGAGTATTAGGATGATTAACAGGAGGATATAGCATTACTTGTGATTTATGGTTATGTGTGAATTAGATAGCTACTTTGGTTCAAAATTGTACTTTTATAAGTACACATGGGTTTACTTTTACGATTATATGCTGTCCAGTAATTCTGAGGGGAAGTAATTTACGTTTTGCAGGTACTCAAGGATGGGCTTTCTGCTTTGCATGTCCCGTATGCTTATGGTTTTGCAATTATACTGCTCACGGTTCTTGTTAAAGCTGCCACTTTTCCATTAACCAAAAAACAGGTTTGTATGTAGTTGTTGAAATATGTTGAAAATGATCAACACAGGCCATGATCTTTTGAATCTCATACATTTATCGTTGTGAACTGACTATTATTGCTATTGACATTAAAAAACTTGGTAATAGATAGAATATTGTTCCATTTATCATATTCCTCATGATTCAGTTAAATAAAATTCTGAGTGATTATTCTCAGGTAGAATCTGCCTTAGCTATGCGAACTTTGCAACCTCAAGTGAAGGCTATTCAGCAGCAATATGCTGGCGATCAGGTATTTTATTTAGCTTTTATAACTGTTACTTTCTCCAATAAAATCTCTTGTATAACAATTAAACTACTGTGGGAACTACCATTGGGTAAATTTTTAGAAATTGCCTGGAAACTTTAACTGTAAAAGCATGGCTCTGCAACCTCTAACCAATGGAATTGTATAAAATAGTTCAAATAGGAAGATTTATATATTGTCTTCTTGCAGGAGAGAATTCAACTTGAAACTGCTCGGTTGTATAAACTAGCCAACATTAATCCTCTAGCAGGTAATCATTTCATTATTGGCTTTATTGCAAATGGTTTATTGATATTTCTTTTGGCTTTGAGGATGGTGCCTTGCAAAGCTTGTCACAAGTCTTGTTGTTTTCTAAGTTATTTCCATAATTTTTCTCCTAATGTTTCTTTGGCTAATCTATGGAACTATAAGCATTATTGGTTTTTTTAAACATGAAGTTGGTAATTCTTTTTTTAATATGTCTTTTTTTTTTTTTCATAGGATGCCTGCCTACACTTGCAACAATACCAGTGTGGATTGGGCTATATCGAGCCCTTTCAAACGTGGCAGATGAGGTATGCCGCTTGTGATGTTGATTTGTTATTTGACAGTTAACTATGCCATTTTTGGGGTATATATGACTCTTCTCTTCCATGGCTAATGTTATGCATTTATCTGATATACAAAGGGGCTCCTTACTGAAGGTTTCTTCTGGATACCTTCTCTTGCTGGTCCAACTACAGTTGCAGCTCGTCAGAATGGCAGTGGTATCTCTTGGATTTTTCCTTTTGTGGTGAGTATCTCTCGTAGAAAGTAAAATTTCATATGTTACGGATATTAATTTTGTAATCTTGTGGTTTTCTGTGTTGCCATTCTTTTTAAGGTTACGCTGTTGGCAGGCAACTTGATATTTTTTTCAGAGGGTTAGGTAAAATATATGCTTGTGAAAATACTCTGAAAGCAAACTGTGGCATATACCTTTAGTATAAGCTGGTGTGTGTGTATTGGTCCACTAGTGTCACTGGTGTGGGTTACACAATGAGAAAAGGCAGGACAGCTGTGTATTTACATTGCACGTATTATTAAGCACTTAGTTGAAGAGTTTATGTTGATAAGGGACCAACTAAAATGCATCTCTCTCCTCTCTTTTGTCAAAGTCAATAATTGAATGAATGTTTATGTTCAGTTTGTCAAGTGGGGCAGATCTTTTAGAATTTTGAATCACCTTCATTGATTTAGATTATTGTATGAAATTTTCCATATATTATTTTGGTTTTTGTTCACATTGTTGGTGATTTATTGCATACTCCAGGTGGATTTAAATGTGAATTTTGTTTTTATGTTTTTTGCTTTACTCCTTTGTCTTCAGGATGGTCACCCTCCCCTCGGATGGTCAGATACATTGGCTTACCTGGTCTTGCCTGTGTTGCTGATTGTCTCTCAGTACATCTCTGTCCAAATAATGCAGTCATCACAGGTCAGACATGTTGCATCATCATGTACAATTAAATCAGATGCATGTAGGTTCTAATGTTAATTTTGTTGATGAACCATATTGTGCTTTATAAGAAGTAGAATGCATTTTCAAGCTGCTTGCTAATTAACACAATATGTTGATATTTTGGATTAATTTTGGCCTTTTTGTATCCATAGTGTGGCTATCTAACCAGATTACCTTTTCATCTAATATGATTTACTTTATGTGTCTACACATTAAGTGCATCTGTGTATTTACATTGGTAGCTGAGTTATTTGTCATTTTCCATGTCAACTTTCAGCCTAATGATCCCAACATGAAAAGTTCTCAAGCCTTGACCAAGGTCCTTCCATTAATGATTGGTTACTTTGCTCTCTCAGTTCCTTCTGGTCTTAGTCTTTACTGGTGAGCATAGGTAAAGCTTACACTTGATTGGTTTTGTTTGTTTGACCTTATCTATCTATATTTACCTATTATGTTTTATGTTGTGCAGGTTAACAAATAATATATTGAGCACTGCACAACAAGTATGGCTTCAAAAATTAGGAGGTGCTAAAAATCCTGTAAGGCAAGTCCCAGATGATATCATGAAGAATGACCTAACACAGGTTCAGAAGTCAATACCTAAGCTAAATTCCACAAAAGCGGAAGAAGCCAGCCAAAGTGAGAAAACATCAAAGGGGCCACAACCTGGTGAAAGGTTAGTAATTGTGGGTAGTTACACTCATTTCATATGCTATTTAGTTTAGTTTAGTTTCATCTGTTGTAATTGTACTCCTGTTTCTGTTGCAGATTTAAGCTAATAAAGGAGCAAGAGGCAAGAAGAAGACAACAAAAAGAAGAAGAAAGGAAAGCTTTGGAAGCAGCAGCTAGAGAAACTAAAATAGACGAGACATTTGAGAAAACAGTTGAAGAGGGAAATCAAACTGGAGGTGATCTAGTTGTTGAAAAATCTCGGTTTGTGGCTTCACATACTGATCCCTCCATATCTGGAGTAGTAAACGGTAATCCATTAAGTAAAGACTTGGAGGGAAATCAGAATCCTACGTCTGAGACAGAAAATGATGAAGGTTCTGCTCATTTCAACAATGTTGAGATAAACGAGAAAAACTTAGACAAGGTATTATTGCACATATGAATATAGGGCATTTTTCCTAATATTTAATTGTTAAAAATACATTTGCTTCATTCATTGATATGCTAGAATAAGTGATTACTTCTTCAAAATAAATTGAATCAAACATGCATATTACTGTAAGAGCAAGCAATTAAATTATTGAGTGACTTTCGTGTGAATTTTATTAAAAACAATAAATTCAATTTTTTAATAATTGTTATATAAAATTTACATAATCAAAATATATTAAAATGGAGGTTGCTAATATACTTCAATAGTAACCTGTTGTAGTTGGAGTATATTAGCATTGTACACCAAAATTTAATGACCAAAAACCTCGATTTCATTTAAATGCAACCACCTCACTAAAGGGGCATTTAAATATATTCTTTTTCCTTAAATTAAAATATTGAAAGCTCTGCATTTTCCCACTTCTTCCCCAATATATACTCCCCTTCCCCCCTATAGCCCTTCATCATCCCAGCATGAACAATTCATTTTTTTTTCAAAAGTTTAAAGAACAGTCTCAGCATTTTTTTCTCCATATCTGGGGTAGTAAATGGACAACAAAAACTTGGCTTATTTGATTTTGTAGCATATATTTGAAACGTATATATACAAAACAAAATAAAATGAAATATATGATGACAAATACTGAATCAATATTTGGATTTTCAAATAATGGAACTGACACTAAATTATAGTGTGCAATATCATTCTGCTAGTCTTAAGTTGTGATTTGTTGATACAAAGTCAATTGATAATAAGTTGTATTTTTTCTTCTTTTTTTTCCTTTATATTGTTTCTCTGGTGCTGAAAGGAACCATTCTTATACCATCAGCATAAGAATAATTACCTCATAAATTGTACAATTCTCTATGTCTTATCCACATTACAGGAAGCAAGAGAAGTATTAACAACTACAACCGCCACAAACAAACAACCTCCTGCAGAAGAGACAAAGAATTGACCAACTAAAGAGATTGATCTGCTTGGAGATCGACTGGTCCAGTTGCCATCTATATGCCATATTGGAAACGCAGCCTCCCTTGCAATTTGGGGTCTGCCTGGTTAACACTGTACATTGCCACAGAAATGGTGGAATAATGAGATTCAAGGTTTCTATAGTGGCAGAGGGAGTGCTTGGATTTGATGGCTGATTTTACAGCCTTATAGTTTTAGTTTGTATAATACTCTTTTCATCAAGTTTCATTGGCAAAGATGGATGAATTCCCATTAGAACAGATGTTTCATAATACCCTTTATAGTCAGCTTGTCATCTTTGATACTATTTTTTGTTTGTCACTGTAATGGTTCAGTAAATGCAGGCCTAGGTCTGTATATCCCGTAGAAACTGTGATCGGAGAATTTCCATAATGTTTTTTTCTACTCTAAATTATCGGCACGTAATGACAGGACTAAATAGTGGGCTTTTTATATTTTGTCGTGATATTTTTAGCTATTGACGTGCACGGTTGTACCAATTTTGACGAGTTAAAATGATCAGGGTAATGCGATTTTATCCAAGCCATACCTTTGACGTGAAGGTATGTTTTCTTTGAGACGCTAGTTTTAAGAAAGTAAATAATAAGCTCATTGTATTTTAGTGTTTTAAGTCGTTGAAATTCTTGGCTGCTTAACGAAGATATGGTTTCGTTCCAAGTTATTTGCCTCGGCAAAATGAAGCTTTTGAATGCCATGTTTCATCTGATGACGCAACTTGTTCAACACTTTCCTTCCTTGTTAATGTGGCCCATTGTGTGTTCAGCACACGCACTTTTGAGGTGGACGTTGCGTGTGCGCTACAATTTCATTAGTTTTGTTGAATTGTACTCGTGTTCTGGTTGACATCTATATCCTGTATAATAAAAATTTTAACTGCCCTATGCTCCTATCCGCCTGTTATATTTTCAATTTGGAAACCTTAATATATGATAACGACATCAAGTGCGTATGGCCTAAGTTCACTCAAAAGTAGGCTGAATTGACATACGTACTTATGGAGACTTCGACCACTGTGCCACCAATTTTAAAAATAATATCCAAAATGCCACGCGGACCAAACTAAATACCGGAATGCCACGCGGCATAGTTCGCTACAACCCATAGCGAACTACGTCAGCTGATGTGGCGCGCTTCTGACGACTTGTGCAGTGCCCCTCCAGGGACGGGCAGGACACGTGGCACGTTCTGCGAAGTT
>PYAF01000922.1:765526-791899 GCA_007407185.1 Glycine tomentella
ATGTATAAAAAATACCATTTTCTATCTTATTTATACTAATAAAAAAATATCTATATCTAGTATACACATTTTTGGACTGTTTTTCTTTTAACTGATTTTGAAAATTATCTCTCAATCATATTAATTATTGTAAAAAATAACTCCTCAATCATCACAGTTATTTATATAAATAGTTATAATGAAAGTGCCAAAATGATAAAAACAAATAAAAATAAGAAATCAATAAAATTGAATGACTTTATTCTCCAAAAATGACTTGATTTAACTGGCAAACACTCTTAATAATTTTAACGGCTTATTATTCTGAAAATAATTAATTCTTAAAATCAATGATTTAACATTTGAATTGAATAATCAAATCAAATATGCTTCATTCGTCACCCATTCAATTCATTAATCTCTATGCCGTGTCTTTTTTCAACGAGTGCGGTGTATTATTTTTTTTATCTATCTATTTAGCACAAACGACAAAGCAAATAAATAAAATACATTTTGATATATCATCTCAAAATATTTTTTCTATGTTATGTTTAACAAATTTAGTTAATTATAAGTTAGTTGAAAATTGGAAATTTTATTAATAGTTAAAAATTATTTACTGAAAATTGTTAAATTAATTTATTGAATTATTAAAAATTAATAAATATATCTATTAAAATACTTGATAAATATATATATATATATATATATATATATATATATATTATATCTTCTTATGTATTATAAATTGTAATTCATAATTTGGAGAGCAAAGTTTTTACTTTTCTCATTCTCTCGAAAAAAAATAAATCTCAATAGTTTCTCTCTAGTCTCATTGAGAGGTACATTTCATACATCATCCATCGATATGAGTAATTTTTCCCTTTTTATGATAAATAATTATAATCATAAAATTTAATATTGGATACGACCTACAACGCATGTGCTAAAATATTAGTCATAGTACGCGGGCTAAAATACTTGTCATATATTGAATTTTCGATAAATAATTTACATTGTGACATAATGTTATTTAAATTTTTAACAATTATTTTGAAAATTTTATTAAAATTTAATTTATAAATAAAGATGAAAAATATAAATTAGAAGTGATAAGTGTAACGTTATCAAACTCAAGAGTCTAATAAATTCGTGAAAGTTTTATATAGTCTACTCATAAGATTCTATTTCATATAAAAATAATAACAAAATACATATAAATAATATATCAATTAAGTATTTTAACAATGTAAAATAATAAATCATAAATTTTTAGTATTTATCATTTGATTCATTTATCACCAATCTCAATTAATTTAGATTAAAGGTTTTGTTAATGTTGATATTGATTATTATTAAATAATAATGTGAATATGATAATAGGGTAGAACATTTATATTGAGGGTTTGAGGTTATGATAAGGAAAAGTTCTTTGATTCAAAAAATAACACATTAAATAAAAATATGTTGAATCTTAAACACACAAAAACTAACACATAAGTTATTTTGTCTTTTTTTTTTTTATAAACTCAAGATTCTATTGAATTTATATAAAGTTTACCAAGTCTATCTAGAATTACTAAAAATGGAGTTTGAAAAATATCAAATCAAAACTAGAACTAATTTTTTAAAATAATAAATCAAAAGAGATAAGAAGTTAAGCTAAACGTTCAGTTAATATTAATAGCATAAGATCATATCTCTAATGCGTGCTAATAGCGTATTTAAATTGTGAAAATAATATTTGAAATTAATTTTTAATATTCAGCCATCACTTGTAAAACAGATTAGTTTATATATTTTTTGTAACAAACGGTACGAAATCGGTTTATATCAAAATTCAAAAGCATACAAGAGTATATCAAATGCATGGAAAGTGGAGTTCATCACATTGATATGAGAATATTCAAATGAGAAAAGATATGACAAAGAGTGTAACAAAGAGAACATAAATAAACCTAAACAAACACACACATATATAAAAGGAGATGTATTTATGTATTCAAGTGTATTTATTTATTATAGAGTTTAATTGTATAAGATAAATATTAATTTATGAATCTACAATTAAAAATATTAATTTATAATATAGAAATAACTCAAATAGGTAGAGTTAAGATATGGTGGTTATTTATTTGTTAGAAAAATGCCAAAAATATACTAAGTTAGAGCTTAGTAAACCTGGCTTGAACCAGGGTTATGGCATAGGAAAGCTAAAAGGGTTAGCTTACGTGTAAGATACCCACACTAATATAAATATTAGGACGCATAGCATTTCCTACTTCATTGCCATAGCGACACATCATCACCACTTCATATATCATATAAATAAATAAAAATAAAAAGTAGATATAATAGAGAAGAGAAGAAAATAAAAGCTAATATCATTCATTCCGTTTCCTTCATTCACTCTCTCAACAAACAAAAACTCTCTCTCTCTCTCTCTCTCTCTCTCAACAAATAAAACTCTCTCTCTCTCAACCTCCTTAACTTGCAAGCACCCAACCACACACTGTCCAACGTTAACCGATCAAAAACCCATCTCTGTCTACCGATGCTGATTGAATTTCAGGAATCCTGGGTGTCTGCGATACGTAATCACCCTTTCCATGTTTTTATTCATTCGATCTGTGATGATCATAATGCCACTCATCGGAAACTTTTTGATCATGTGATTTTGTTCTTCCTTCCCCTGAATCCCCTGTTATTTTCTTTTTTTCCTTTTTCTTTTACCTTTTATTTTTCCTGGTTGCGTATTCAGCAAGTGTACTTGTTGAATTGGATTAAACTGATCATTCTCCGATCTGGGAAAATTACACCCAAAAAACAAAAGCAAACTATATTATAAAAAATGATCTTTTTCCACCTACCTTTGAATAATCGGTTGCAAAAGCGGTTCCAATTACAAGCCCCTGTTTCTGGGTGTTTGGCCATGGACGATGATTTTGCTGGGTCGATTGTTCCTTTTGATTGGGGTCATCCCACTTTGATTAATTATGATGACTTCACGTGAATAGAGATTTTTAACTCCGATAACAAAATTGGCAAAATTCCTTTCCTTTTGTTTTGGAATATCCCATCGTTTGGGGAATGAATACCATACTTCCCCTCAAAGTTTTTATCTTTGTATTCACCTTCAAATATTCTGTTTGTTTTCTGTTTTTGCATGCTTTTTGCTTCATCTGGGGTCATCTAACATCTAAACAAGTGTTTCATACAACGATCGGTGTGGATTTCCTTCTCTGCCTCTGATTTTTCTATTTGGTATTTGTTTTTTTTTTTTTTGGTCTTGTTGATCCTCCTCTTTCAGAGGAGGTTCATGATTTTGTGGGTCTAAATGCATGCCTTGTGGTGATTGTAGCTCATAATTGATAATGTCACAATAAATGGAGACAGTTGGTCATATAATTCAGTTTTTTTTTGTGTGTCACATAATGGGTTTATGTAAGTATGTGTTTGTTTGTAGGTTTGAGACCTGAGATTTGCTAGTCAGTTATATTTTTGAGGTACACACTTTTCGCAAGAGTCTCTATAAATTAGAGAAACAGAGAAATTAATGAATGTAGTAATAAATTTGCACATATTTTTCATAATTCCCAGAACAGTTTAGATCTTTTCTTCTGCAAAGTTAGGGCACTGCATAAGGTTTGGCAGTGCCCATGGATGCCACAACCGGCGGAACCCCAACTATCCAATACCATAACATCCCTGACCAACCAATTACTGCCATTATTGCCACTCCACTTCCAACATTTCAAAGGCAGCAACGCCATTGCTTTGGGGACTCCACTCCTGGAGAGTTTCCCTTGTCTGCTAAGCCCTCCATTGTCCTTCATGTCCTCACTGCATGCAATTTGGACCCTCAAGACCTTGCTAAACTAGAGGTAAGTGATATTATGTTTTGCTTATGTGAACTTGTGAATAGTACCAAACAAAAACAACCAATGTGGCAATAATGTACGCTGGCTTTGTTTTTTATGTGCCTGTTGCAGGCAACATGCTCCTTCTTCAGGCAGCCGGCCAACTTTGCTCCGGATTTGGACTTGTCCTTATCTGAGCTCGCCGCACTAGACATGTGCCAGAAGAGAGCCATCTTCAAGCCAATGACAACTGAACAACGCCAAGATTTGAAGCTAAGGTGTGGAGGTTCATGGAAACTGGTGCTGAGGTACTTGATGGCTGGAGAGGCATGTTGCAGGAGGGAGAAGTCTCAGGCTATAGCAGGTCCTGGTCACAGCATTGCTGTGTCATCAAAAGGGGTTGTTTATTCATTTGGTTCCAACAGTTCTGGACAACTTGGACATGGCACCACTGACGAGGAATGGCGACCTCGACCAATAAGGTTGGAACATGTCGATTATATTGCAACTTAAGGCTAGCTAACTGCAAATTGAACTAGTTGATTTTAAATAATTAATGGAACTGCATTGTGTTTCAGAACTTTGCAAGGCATTCGAATTATACAAGCTGCTGCTGGGGCTGGGAGGACAATGTTGGTCAGTGATTCTGGGCAGGTTTATGCATTTGGGAAGGACTCATTTGGGGAAGCTGAGTATGGAGTTCAAGGTTCTAAAACGGTTGCAGCTCCACAGATAGTGGAGTCTTTGAAAAACATATTTGTTGTCCAAGCTGCAATTGGTAACTTTTTCACAGCTGTGTTGTCAAGAGAAGGCAGGGTTTATACATTTTCTTGGGGCAGTGATGGCAAACTTGGTCATCACACTGATCAAAGTGATGTGGAACCTCATCCCTTGTTAGGTGCTCTTGAAAACATACCAGTAGTGCAAATTGCTGCTGGATATTGCTATCTGCTTTGTCTGGCTTGTCAACCCAGTGGAATGTGAGCTCCAGCTATATTCTCTTTTTTCTTCCTGTTACTATTTCTTTTTTGTTATAAAGAGAAACTCTAATTGGTAGTTATATGATACAAATTAGGAAAAATTTGTATGCTCATTCTTTAATCATACTAAGGTGGTGGAGGAAAAAGACAATTTCTTTTCATAATGTATTCTTTAACTGACGAACATATCTTCCCGCTTTCTTTAATTTTCATTTGTTACATGTATATGCACGAGAAGTCTGGATCATCAACCTCGAGATTCATGACAGTGGTCAAACATTGTTGATTCTTATGTCTAGCTTCATTCTTACTGTGATAATATTTGAATGTTCATTATGTTGTCCTTCCTTGTAAATTTACAGGTCGGTATATTCTGTTGGGTGTGGCTTGGGGGGAAAGCTTGGACACGGGTCGAGAACTGATGAAAAGTACCCTCGTTTAATTGAACAGTTTGGGCTGCTGAACCTCCAGCCCATGGTTGTTGCAGCTGGTGCTTGGCATGCTGCTGTGGTGGGGCGGGATGGTCGTGTTTGTACATGGGGATGGGGCCGATATGGTTGCTTGGGGCATGGGAATGAAGAATGTGAATCAGTACCTAAGGTGGTGGAAGCATTGAGCAATGTCAAAGCTGTTCATGTTGCAACAGGAGATTACACAACCTTTGTAGTGTCTGAAGATGGTGATGTGTATTCATTTGGCTGTGGAGAATCTGCTAGTCTTGGGCATAATGCGGCTGGAAATGATGAGCAGGTCTGCTTTGATTCTGCCTTTTTTCCATGTTTTATTTGAGTTTGTTATTTAACTTGGTTCAAGTGATGAGTTTCACATATTTTCTCCCCTCTGATTTCATTTTGCACAATCATGACACCATGAACTCTAGTCAATTAGGTATTGCAATAAGAGGAATTCTAGCAATGCACTCTCTAGCACACTCTTTCATTCAATAGTAGATTGTGTTCAAAACTATGTGTTAGAGAGCATTGTCAGCATTTCTCTTACAATAAATTGAAACTTGTTGAAGTTCCACTTGGATTATGTGTTAGAATTCCTCTTACAATAATGATGGACGTAAGCATTAGACAACCCTTGGAGCCAGAGGACAAAGAGCACAAACCTATATGAGATGTTGATATTAGTGACTTATGATACTCAATTATAAATTAATCTCTATACAACAAAGTATTAACTATGTTGTGATTGTACATATACAGGACAACAGACATGCAAATGTGTTAATTCCAGAGCTTGTCACTTCACTGAAACAGATCAATGAACGGGTGGTACAGATTAGTCTAACCAATTCCATATACTGGAATGCTCATACCTTTGCTCTCACTGAATCAGGGAAGCTGTATGCATTTGGTGCTGGCGACAAAGGACAGCTAGGAATTGAACTCGTTGCTAACCAGACTGAAAGGGGAAATCCAGAAAGGGTTCAAATTGATCTTGGTTAATTGTCTGTGCCTTTACACACCCCAGTCCTCCACAATTCTTTACACCATGCTGTCCTCTAATTTATGGTCATCATGCATAGCATTTAATATTTAAATTCCTTGTCTATTCTGTCAATATAATCAAAAGAATGCATCTTGAAGGTCCAAGGTAAGGTAACAGCTAACAAGGGCCTTAGTAGCTTCTGTCTTATGGTTGCTCTTGGGCTTTCATCTGTTTGTTGATAGTTGATACATTGGTGAAGGTTCATTTATAGCCTAGTTGTCTTGAATTGTTTTCATAGATCATTTGCTTAGATACAGTTTGTTAACTTTGTATTCAGTCATCATCATAAGTCAAAACCCTCATGGTTTGAATCATTTACTCCGTGTCCCAGTGATCAAGAACCGGTAGCAATTATTATTAAGGCAAAACTTAAGATGATTTGTAGATTTTTTAAAAATAAAATTATATAAAAACATTCTTATATCGGTATTGGATTTTAGAACATGATAGATACCAGAACATAATAAGGAGTTTGATCCATTATTTTAAGTCGTAGATCTATTTGGGAAAAACCGTAAACAGAATGTGGGTGATTCAACCTTACACATTTAACACCACAATCCGCAACAGAGATTCTTTCATAAAGTTAAATTACTTAACATTGGTTCACTAAAGTTGTAGCACATTACTAATTTTTATCAAACCTTGGTTTCGACTTATTCATGATTATAAATATAAGACATTTAAGTCCTTGGTTCGTTTCAGTTAATTTGTTAAAAGACCAATTTTGTTCATTAATTTTTTTAGATTAAATTACATTTAAGGGTACTTGGCGTATTAAAAATAGAAGGAAAATGTTTGCAAGCTTGTAATGTCTGGTTTGTATTTTTTATGCATTATTTATTTAAATTAGGACTATTTTTTGGAAATTAAATTGTGATTTTTTTTCAGGGCTCGGATTAGGTGTTTATTCGATCATATGGTGTTTGACATTAATTATGATTGATCCTTGTTGGTTGTGCACTTGTGCTTTGTTGGTAAAAACTTCGTTCTTGGCTTGTGAGTTAACTCTAATTTCCAATTTGATTGAGAAGTGAGTACGATTATGATTTATGGGGAATAACTCATACCCTGGCCTTGGGTGTTCCTGTCCTTGTCCTGATTGCATTGTGCCTACGACTTCATTCTTATAGAACTCATGTAATCGTTCCTTCACTTCCTTGGACATGGGATCTTATTCAATGGTGGTTGTTTAATGTTGTCCTCTTCCCAAGAGGAAGGCGAGCCTTTTATGAGTTGGGTTAAATTATTCCGAGCTTTTAATTGTATGAAAGGGTTCGATGTCTTTATCTATAATCTATAGTCTATGGTTAAATATAAAAGGATATGAGGTTTTGGTGTACATATTGTGTGTTATTTTATTCTTATAATTATTCTCTCTTTTACGATCTTACTTTTCATTTTGTTTTTGTTTTCTCTCTTGCTCCTTTATGAGTACACTCCTTAAATCACTCACACTCTTCAATTGTACTCTTCAAACTACTTAGTATTATTTAACCTTTATTATCTTTTATTATCTTTCTCTTTAGCTTTATGTGATTTTAGTTAATATTAATGAGACATAATTACAGTTTTTTAATTTATAAGATTTAATAAGGTATTACAAGATTACATGGTCTTTAATCATAGAATAATTAATCGCAAGTAGTATATTTTTCTGTCCAGACAAATGGGGATAATTAATTTTCGTGTCACAATAAATTTATTGATTTATTGAGAATTAGTGTTTTCTATTTGTTGTTTTCAAGAGTAGTTATGTTCTTGACTAAACTTATTGTCTTCAACAATAATGTAATTAATGTTTTTTTTCTTTCTTTCAAAGATTGCTTCAATTTTGAAAATATTTCTAACAATAATGTATGTATGTATCTTATAGGAATAAGGTAAATGATTTTTTTGATAATTTATTTATATTATTTAATTATTTTTATGTACATTTTTATAGAAATAAATTAAAAAAGTTGATATTTTATTTGCAATATTGTTTAATAAGGATGTCACAAATACTTGTAAAGGCTCTTCAAAATATTATTTTTTATTAAGCAAACCATTATTTTTTTAAGAGCCTTTTTTTCTTTGAAAAAAATAAGGCTCTTTAAAAAATATACATGTAAAGGAGTTTTATCACAATATTTTAAATCCTGCCATGCTTGTTGAAGATGCTCACAGCTAAATTGAAGATCAAATGTGATAATGGTTTGCTTTCTTACCTTAGCCTCCATCTGCTATTGCTAGTTAGTTTTGGTTTTTCTTAATTAAGCTTTTGGAACTTTACACTGTTTTTATTCGCCGATGGGAGGGAGAAAAAAATGAGAGAATTGTGTATTTTTATTGGACTGTTTCTATAATTTTCACGTATTTGGTTAGACAAGCCTATGTTGCTGTTGTATTTACTAAAGTAAATTCAAAAATTTAGGAAAAAGACGGAATTTATAAAATAAAAGACTAAACTTATAATTATCCAATTCTCTCCGTTTTCCTTCTCTGGCTTGATATTGAATGAAATACTGCATCTTAGAGAAGACAGTCTCTATACAAATACAATGTACGGTATACCATAATAGCATAATACTTTTTTTTCTAAGTTTATCTGTGACAACGATTAAGTTTTAACAAGAATATATTATTCGTAAAATATTTTTTTAATAATATTTATAATACTATTTTTTTTTATTTCTTTCTATCATTCAACCGTGTTTTCTCACACTTTTCTTTTCATCTTTTTTTTTGGCTGAATTTTATTTTCATCTATATTTCTGTTGTATAACTTTAATAAGATAAAATTGTATAAATATAATTTCTCTTTTAAATAATTAGATATATCTGCAATCTCACGACAAGCCAATGAAAAGAGCTTCTTTAATTTCTTGGGAATTGGTACGGCGTTAGGGTATGTATTCTGTCGTAATGTACGTTTGAAGCTTTGCATTGAACGAGAAACATGCTAATGTTTTAATTACTTGTATTGCCTAGCACATGATCCAATCATTAAAGAGAAGCTTACTTTTCTATTCGCATGATTTTTTTTAGCACAAATTACTTTTTGTTATAGTAATATATATGTTTGACAAGTCAATTTGTATTTATTTATTTATCTTTGACATGAAGTCAGTTAGTTTATGTTAGCTCACAAGCAACATCAGTATATAACTCATAAATTATTCTCCAAAAAAAAATAAAGAGTATACAATTCATAAATTTGCTCGCATTAAACTCCACGGGAAAAACCAGAAAAACTCTGTTAAAGCTAAGATCAAAGATAAAACAAAAAGAAAGAAAGAAAGTCACTACTCACAACAAAAAGAATATATATACTTAACCCCTAATTCCCTCGATTAGGATCCGTGGATATCCCCTCCATTAGCTTATTTCTTCTTAGTTAGCGATATTTATATATTAAGATATTCCTTTTTTAATTGTTCTTCCTTAAGTGCCTACCCGTCCTGGAAAGGAAAAAATAAAGGAACGCCGTGAGTAGCATAATTTGTCAACATTTATCCAAAAATATTTCATATATGCTCAGTGATATATCATTTGATATACTAATTTATCATGGATTTGTTTACTTTAATTTATGCTCAGTGAGCCATAATTGCTCACTTTTCATCACCCCGATAGGCCACAGTCATTTTTATTTTATGACAGACTTACCAGTTACCTCCTTATAATTTAAATTTAGTAAAATAAACTTACAATTTTTTTGTAAGATTTGAAGTTGGTACACAAGTTATGTTTGAACAAATATATCCTTTTTGGTTTGATTTTCCGTTGATATGCCTGCCAAAGATACCACACGGCTTTTATGACGATATAATCAATGATATCGCTCTACCAATCTACATATTGTTCATCAATGGGAATATATTGAATTGGAAGCTGAGGACATGCATGATGCCATGATTGCTCATTAACTATACAAAAGAATGAATATATATACTATGAGATTTGGTTGCATAATGGCAAATGGGAATGGTAGCTAGCTGCGCACATGGTTTTCTCATGATAAGCTATGAGTTATATATCCTAATCCATATCTAATAATGCCATCACATGCACGTTTTGATAAAACTCATCACCAAAATGTGTACACGTCTTGGGTACGGTGCTATACGACCCCATTAATCCTTAATTGGAATCAATGACAAGATCTTTCTTTTGTTAATTAATCCATGTTATCAAAACTATGCTTGTTATTATAAAATCGAGGTAGGTTACACGAGACTATTTATACTAAGGAAATAAACACACCGTATTTTAATTTAAAACTTCTTAAAATTTAGATTTACAATTTTTTTTCTTTTATTTATATGATATTCAATTTTTTATTTCAACCTGATGTCAAATTTCATCTTAGACTTATACTTTAATTTTAAGACTCGTCATATGCATCCAAATTAAGCACATGATTTGTACAAGAAACTGAGAGCAACTACCTCAAGTTTTCGTTATGTACATACCGTTGCCTTTGCCTTTGTACACATACTTGTGAGCACATTAATTGCAATTGCAATTGCTTTCTGTATTTTTAGTTTAGAAAAGTGACGCAGACAGACACGGAGAGTAAAGTGTTGACGCCAAACCAATATCAATCCCAGTCAATATACTCAACCATAAAAAATTTAAATCTGGATCAAATGCATTATTATTCCCTATATTAACATATTATGACAAACTCACATCGTTATATTATTACACAAAGTCACGAATACATATTTGCTTATATAATCCAATCATGCAAGTTAATAATCAAATTGCTCTTTTCTTGACTTGACTGAAACACATCCTCATCAGATTGATGAATTTTGGCGTATGACAGGAGAAAACCTTTCCGTAAGATACCTTTCTTGCACTTATGCATGCCATCAACTAATCATGCACATATGAAAGCAACCAACCTGTTTAAAAAAAAATCAACTAATTTTATTTTAATGTCTTTCTTAAGTCAATTACTTGAACAGGATTTCCTTCCATCTAAACAACGTGCGTGATATTTCTGTTAACGTGAAAGAAACCGCTACTATAACTACTTTAACTAGAAAACAAATTCTTCCGATGATGATGATCATATTAAGCAACCTTATATTTTCCAACTTTGGAATTCATCTAAATTATAGTAATTATCATATTTTAACCACACCATTTTATTTTATTTGTAGAAATACTGTGCCATATGGCACTCTGCGCTTTCAACAAATCAAATCACACTTCTGAGTTGAAGTGGATGAGGTGAGGGAGAGGGATGGATAATATAGCACCTTTAATAATTTATTTATTTGGGCCATGAATGGATGTAGCATTTAAGGCTGAGCTTCGTTGTCCATCATCCAATTGGAATAATGTGCTGGTATTGGTCAGTTTTACTGAAAAAGTTTTCCCCCCAAACTCCAGAATGGGTTAGTTTGGCCCAATTTGTGGAAGCTCATCTGAGCTGAGATGAGGTCAAAGAAATGATGGGCAAGGATTTCACACTGAACCAGTAGGCCCCACTCAGAGAAGTATCAAAAGTAAACAATGTCCACATGAGCTAACATGCATTATGCTGCATGTCACCACATTCACGGATGCTAGTACGGTCCTCCCATGTGTCCTCTTTAAGTGTTAGTGTCTCATATATGATATGATATACCTCTTTTAATTTACTCTTATTTTTCTTTCCCTTTATGACCAAACGTAAATAAGTTTAGCCACTTTAATTTTGAGAATGCAAACATTTTATATATTGTATAGTATAAAATTACAAATGACCATTATGTTAAAAAGTTAACATCTGATCATGTTTAAATATTGACGTGTTTGATGTTAAATTTATCATAGATCAATTGAAAACTTTGGCTTATCTTTTATTTATTATTGATAGGAAATATATTATAAGGAAGAGTAGTCTGAAAACAGAAGGTCAGAAGCAAGAAGGACAAAAAATCAGTCAGATTCCATTTAAGCACATTCCATTTCCCTGCGCAGTTCACGCTTATGCATGTGTTCTGGTCAGATCATTAAGTGTGCATCATTTTCTTCCTTGTAAAAAATTTATGATTGTCACAATTAAATCTCATTCTATCCCGAATTCCTGATCCCATCACTTTGCTAGATAAGTTAGGGTGTCTAGTCTTTTTGCGTACCGCTCATGGATCATGGCACGGAAATAAATGCACATTTTTCATTTCATATAAAGCTTAAAGCCTAAGATTGGAAGAATTGCAAAGCATAATTGTTCTTGAGAAATGAAATCTAAACATATTGAATACCAAGAGTCTTGTTAACGACTATTTTTAAGTCATTGGTTAAAAAAAGAAATATTTATTATATAAATTATAAAAGAACGTAAAAAAGATCACGTGTAATATAATTTTTTACCTCTTCAATAAAATAATTTTATTTTAATTTTTTAAAATAATATTCTTAAAACACTGATTAACATTTTTCAAATAGTACAAAATAATACATGTAAGAGTTGAATTGCACGAGGAAGTAAAGTCACAAGAGGAAAATGGAACAGGAATAGGTGTGCACGGATATATAAAATGCTAGTACATAGATATTGGTAAAAGAATGACCCATCATTAATGATGTTAATTTATGTAAGCAGTAATGTGTAGAAAGTAGAAACCTACTATAACGGCCATAGCGAAATCAGATGCAGCTGAATGAAAGTGACCATGAGTTGAAGTGGGGTCTGGTTGCTGTAACTATTAGAGTAGCTCACTGCATATAAACCAAATTACCGACAAAGATTTCATCTACACAAATGTAAGTGTCGGCGCACAGGTAATTGGTGATTAAACTTTTGAAACAACATTCCAAAACATAATCAATGAAAGCAAACTAGCTAGCGTTTGGAAATACAGATTACATAGAATTAGAGAGCTTACTTAAATAGTTAGCAGAATACTAATAATAATGTGTCGTATAAAGGATGATTGGTGATTACCTTAAATCATGGAAATCTCGGATCTTATGCACCAATATTTCATTTATTTTAATTTATAGACAAATGTTAATCAATACCCTTATAACATTAATTAAAAAATTAAAAGAAAAATATTTTTATTGAAATATGCAAAATTGAGTTTTCATAACTTTTTTACACTTTTTTTATATATTATATAATAAATATTTTCTTTGTATTAGTATTTTCGTACTAGTAAAATACTAGTACACAATAAATTATTCCAAAAACACTGGTTACTCAGACCTTAATTTATATACTATGAGGCACAATTTTCCAGTTTGTTCCCTATATATAGTCTAAAATGTCCTCACATTTCTTCACAAGCGTACTATTCCTTTATCCTCCTTGCTTATTAGTAGTAGTACTACTCCTCAGTTTTTGATTCTGAGGACAGAACAAGCAGTTATGGAAATTCCAATTCCAATTCCACTATCATTTATGTTACTCTTTCTACTTCTTGTACCTTCCTGCATTTGCTCTTCCCCACTTCAAGATCCTGAACTAGTGGTCGAAGATGTACAAAAGTAGGAAACAAGTTTTTCTCACTATCAACATTTTTTAAGATTGCATACATGTACTAGTGTATTTATTTGAGCATCATATTGAAAAGGGTAACAAAACTTATGTCCTATTTTATTTTTGTTTTATTGCAGGAGCATTAATGCCTCAAGGAGGAACTTAGCATTTCTTTCTTGTGGGACGGGGAACCCCATTGATGATTGTTGGAGATGTGACCCCAATTGGGAAAAGAACCGGAAGCGTCTGGCAGATTGTTCCATTGGGTTTGGTAAGCATGCTGTTGGAGGAAGGGATGGAAAAATATATGTGGTGACTGACCCTGGTGATCACCCTGTGAACCCCAAGCCAGGAACACTTAGATATGGTGTGATCCAAGAGGAGCCTTTGTGGATCATATTCAAGCGTGACATGGTGATAAAGCTCAAGCAAGAGCTAATGATGAATTCTTTCAAGACTATTGATGGTAGAGGAGTAAGTGTGCACATTGCTGGTGGCCCTTGCATTACTATACAATATGTGACCAACATTATCATTCATGGGATTAACATCCACGACTGCAAGCAAGGAGGGAATGCCTATGTGAGGGACTCTCCTACACACTATGGGTGGAGGACTCTCTCGGATGGTGATGGAGTGTCAATCTTTGGTGGGAGTCATGTTTGGGTGGACCACTGCTCTCTCTCCAATTGCCGTGATGGGCTAATTGATGCCATCCATGGATCCACGGCCATCACCATATCCAACAATTACATGACCCACCATAACAAGGTCATGCTTTTGGGCCACAGTGACACTTTCACTAGGGACAAGAACATGCAAGTCACCATTGCCTTTAACCATTTTGGAGAAGGGCTAGTGCAGAGAATGCCAAGGTAAGAAATTAAGATCTTTATTTGGATCACATGATACTTTATTAGGGGTACCTACTTAGCCATACCTACAGGCCAAAGTTTTATAAAAGTACTGTGATTTTGGTCGCAATGTCAAGATTTTTTATTCCGATCGCATCAGTTACATTTGTCTACAATTTCTCTCAATACCAAAAACCTTGACAAAATTACAAGTGGAGTTTAAAACCTTGTCTATAGGCATAGCTGTATGAGTGTTTTTCACTTAACTTTGACTTTTTACTAGAAATCATGTTAACTGATTTGAATAAGATTCCATCATTCAACGTAAATTCAAACACGCACTTATGTGGACAATCTATATGTTTGCAGATGCAGGCATGGATACTTCCATGTGGTGAACAATGACTACACCCATTGGAGAATGTATGCCATAGGGGGGAGTGCTGCCCCAACTATTAATAGCCAAGGGAATAGATTTCTTGCTCCCAATGACAATACCTTCAAAGAGGTTAGTTGGACAAAAATAAGATTTTTCCTCTGTTGACTTTTAATTATTGCATACTTTATAAAGTAGTAAAATATAAATTATGTCACATTCATTCACTTTGTGGATTGAACATGATTAGTTTGAGAATTTAGGTAGACATTATTATTACAGTTGGTGGTAATTAATTAAGAATGGAACTTAATAACTAATTTCAGGTGACAAAGAGGGAGAATTCACCGCAGAGCAAGTGGAAGAATTGGAATTGGAGATCAAGTGGAGATTTGATGTTAAACGGTGCGTTTTTTACGGCATCGGGAGCAGGCGCATCTTCAAGCTATGCAAGAGCATCCAGTTTGGCAGCAAAATCATCTTCACTTGTGAGTTCTATAACAGCATCAGCTGGATCACTTAGATGCAGAAAGGGTTCACACTGCTGAGCTGAATGAATGACTCATCAGAACACACCCCAAACTAATATTATATGATATATTATATAGTAATAAAGGCAAATAATGCATGCCAAGTAACTGTATCTACTTCTGGGGAAAAAAAGTGATTCAACTTTTCTGTATATGCAACTCTTTAGACATTTTTTGTTTGTAACGACAACCTTAGCTTGTGTTCACAACACAAAAGATCCGCTTTGTGGTATTGTACATTACTAAATAGTAATGCGAATACCGAGTTGGTTGATGAGGTTGATAAACACAACACAAGCGAAAGAGTTGATTGATATAATTGAATGTTCAATGAATGGAGAAAATTAAGTAGGTTCAATGAAATGTTTAATTATCTTATACTACTACTGTTCCCTATCTAGTTGTGTCTCTGCCTCGATCTGATTATCATCCCATACTGTATTTTATCATACGATTTTTCTAACTGTATCTATAGATATTAGTTTAAAAAGTTAAATACATTTTATTAAGTTTTTCTAATTATTTAAAACAACTTGATTAATTTTTAAAATATTGTTAATGCACTGCACTATAATTTTTTATACAACTCTATAATTTCCCATAGAAAAATTGGGTAAATGATATCTTAGTATCTGAATGTGAAAGTTGGACAGCTTTGTTGGAGTGTTTCTCTTCCTATATTGGGATTCTCCCTTCTATATGCTGAACTTTTTGCGGTCATTCTTGCTCTTGAAATTGCTTTTAGCAAGAATTGGAAGAAAATCTGGTTGGAGTCTGACTCTATGTTGGTGATTCAAGCGCTGAGAAATTCGTCCGTTGTTCCTTGGTCCATCAGCTGGCGTTGGAAAAATTGCTTAATTTTTTATAAACAGAATCATATAGTTTTGCTTTCCTCTCATATTTTCAGAGAAGGAAATTTTTATGCAGATGCTTTAGCTAATCATGGGGCCTCTTCCCAGGCTAGATTTACTTGGTGGGATTCCGTTTCTCTTTTTGCTAAGGACGCATTCCAATGTAATAGAAATGTTCTTCCTAATTATATGTTTCTGTAATTTTCCAAATGGATCGTGGTCTAGTTTTCTCATTTTGTTTATTTTGCTTTGATCTCTTTTTAATGATATTTGGAGTGGTCTGCTTTGGATTCTCATGAGAGTGTCAACATACTTGGAATGCTTATGTTTTTCCATTGGCCGTAGCTCTAATTTAAAAAATAAAATAAAATGTGTAAATCAATAATAAATTTGTATTTTAAAAAACAAAAATTTTAATTTAGTATTTGAATTTTAATTGTTGTATTTTTTTACATATTTAGCAACTAAATTATAATTTTTTTCTTTCAAATTACTAAAGTTTTACATATTTATATATTTAGAGATCAAAATAATTATTTACTTAAAAAAAAACTTTATTTTTAATTCTTCAACAGGAATCTTCACAGGAACTTCTAATCAATGAATATTCATGTGCACGTTAGAAAGATCGTTTATCATATGGTAGACGATAAGCCTCACATGGAGTGGAAGGGAAGGGAAATAGATATATTGTCGTTGGTAATTGGAACCACGTAGTTCAAGGATAGGGCCATTATCTGGGGACAAGCATCTTTAATGACTTGTGAATGCATTGATGAATTTGACACACAGCTTCTATTGTTTAGATGGATTGATTGATTTTTTTCTGACATGCAAGGCAATGAGTTTGAAACGCAACAAATAATTTTTCTGGCACTTAATTATCGCAATTACAAAGTGACAATATTTGAAGTTTAATTTGTGTCTCCGACAAGATACTGTTGCTATAAATGTCATCACCAAACCCTGATTTTCAGAATGCATTGCACAATGGAAGGTTTTGGCATTTAAGCAAATACTATACATTTGTCATCTTTTGTCCTGTGTTTGACTGTCTCCTCTAATTTACTCCAGATTCAAGTTTAGCATCTGACTTATTTTGCTGTGATAAAGTTCAATTGTCTGTGATGATTATATAATAATGGCACAGTTTTTATATTATATCTGTTTATTCATAGTAATAATATCTAACTGTATATATAATGCTGCCTCAAAAGAAAAAACTGTATATATAATGTTAGGATAATTCTAATAGAGTATGCCTCCAGTTAATTGGGTGGGTAAAAAATTCCTCCTTCGTATGGTAGCAGGAGAAAGAAAGAGTTTCATAAAGTCCACCGTTTATATCACATTTTATTCTTATTTATGATATTTATGTCAATTTAAATATATTGTTCCTTTCTTTTATTTTCTAGCACACTAAAACAAGTGGGAAAAAAATATTTTTCTTTCCTTTTTATCTCAAACAACTTTTTTTTTTGAAAAGCATCAAACCACTTAAAAAAATCATCTTACATTTTACTCTTTTCTTTTCTTTTCACCTTTTTTTCCTAAACCAAACATACTATAAAGGTGTTGGTCAGCATTTTTCCTAATACTTATTACAAAATGATAATAAAATAAAATAAAAAATCATTACAAGAATGACAAGAAAAACATCTACTAGAAATATGTTGTGTTCAAATTGTGTAATAGAGATTTTATCAAACCATCAATGATCAAGCACACTAATTCTGCAGATACACAAAACCATTTTAGATATCAAGAAGTTAAGCCAATAGTTGCGGGGAGTCACCTTTCATTGAGTTATTAGGATTAGATTGAGAATCAGTGTTCACTGTGTGCATTTTGGTCACTAGATGCAATAAGCTCTCATCCTCGAGGACCTAGCTTCCTATTTTCTTTACCTTTTTTGGGCCCTAATTCCTTTGGCACTTGCTTTTCTAGAGGCGTGCCCACCTTCTACATTTTACATGTAGGACCAAAATTATTATAAACCCATCCCAATGAGGGGCCCATGATTTAACCTCTAATAATTTGCTCACATGAACAAATGAGGGGTTTCAGTTCAGACACAGTCGCTTGGCTGTATACTAAAGATGGCTTACACTTACAGTATGCTTATGTAGTCATAGTAATTGTTGTTAAATCTATTAGACTGTCTTGTTTTTTTTAGTCAAAGATAGATTATGAGTGTTTTTTTATTTATTGAGTTAAAATTTAATCTTACTTGCAATTGGTAGTTATGATTGACATAAAAAAAATTACACAGGCTAAAAATCAAATACAAGTTTTCTTATTAAATAAATCATTCTCACTGTAAATACAATAAAATCTTACATTATTACATCTTACATTATTACAGCAATTTTTTGAGTTGGTCGTACATTATCATATCACTCGTATATGTTCGACATGAAGGGTGTCTGTTGGATAACTCACATTGTTTAATAATATGGTCAAAAATATTACTTATATATGTTCAACATTAATATATACAAGTAAGAGACAATCTTTACTCTGCGAGCTAAATTTTAAAATTCTAAGAAATATGCTCACAACTTAAAAGAAAATTGATAAATGTCTACAAAATTTGCACATGTTATATATTATTCCTTGGTTATTTAATATCACCAATTCAATAATTAAGTTATGGGTTAAATATATTTTGTAATTTTAATTTTGATCCATATAAGAAAAATATTTTTCAACCATCATAAATATAAAAAATCGTTATTTTATGTCCTTACTGTCATGTGACATTCTTAACTGCTTTTGTATTTAATGAAATGTCAACTTATTATCTCAAGTGACACCCACTAGTATTTGTGGTACAATGTCATCAAATAACATTTTTTAAAAAAGAATTCCTGAAATGAATATTAATTATCTACCTTAAAATGAACACAAACGCAGGGAACCAACAATAGTTATTTCAAATTTGGATGGATAAAAACTAAAGAATTTTTTACAAGTACTAGAATCAAAATTCACTCATTTTAGGAGGCCAAAATGAGTGACTTTAAATTTTTGAAGGATAAAAATTAAAGAAAAGTTTTACAAAAACAAAAAAAAAATTCTCATTTTATAAGAGATAAATACATAATTAAACATTAAAATATTTTTCTTTAATAAATTTAACTTTTCACTTGTGAGAATAAGACAACTCTTTTAATTTTAGTATCAAATTAATTTTAACAAAGAATTTAAGTAATTTTTTTGACAATATAAAGGATTTTAATAGTTTTATCTGATTTTAATAGTTTTATCTGATAATAAATTATCACAAATAATAAAATAATGACATTTATAATTTACTTATAAATTGATTTTAATTGATTGATAGTATATCAAAATTAAGACGTGACTTTATCAATAAATCGTTAGTTTGAGTTGTCATATATTTGATCCCTTAAAGAAGATATCAAGTTCAAACTTTATAAATAAATAAAAAAATGTAATTGGAAGAAAAGATTTCACTAAAGATAAAGATTAATTATTAGTAAAATTAGTGAATACTTCGCACCAATATTATGGTGGGAAAAAAAAAAAGACATAACTTCTCTAAATTAAGTAACTCACTTTAAAGAGTAAATTAAATAATCTGTTGTCTGCATAAAAAAAAATCTTAGTCGTTGATAAAAAAAAATCAACAATCTATATTATACATACATACATAATAAATTATAAACATATTGAAATATCAATAGTTAATTTTCTTGAGATTGCTCTTTTTTTATTGTTCCTTTTAGTTAAAAGAGGAGTTTGTGAAAAAATAATTTATTATAATCAAAGGTTGCTTTTTCGGTTTTTCCTTCCAAAAAAAAAAAACCAAAGGATGCTTTTTATCCTGCGAGAGGCAGGGAACAAAGTATTTCTCACCTATATATGTTATGCCGGCTTTTCATGGTTTTTAAAGAAGACGTTTGAAGTTTGAATTATTTAAAAATTTATTCTTTCTGGTTATAACAATGATTTGTCCATCTAATTTTATTTATGAGAAGGTTTTATAAATGGAAATAAATAACATAATAATGTGAGACAATCTACACCCACAGCATACAATAGTCTCCCGAAAATTATGCTTTTAGCCATTTTTAGTGCCAGACGGCATTTTAGCCTCCAGAAAGTAAAAAGACAATGATTTGTTAATTATTATAAACTTAAAAACAAGACAGCTATGGGACTCTGAATCATGCAGAGCAATTCGATCACAATCCGAGGATTACTGGCAATTCTCATATATTCATTCACTCGAGTTGAACACGCAAAATATATATGTGTGTGTGTGGACGTTTCACTAAGAACGAAGGACACAACAAATTAGTGCAATTGTTTAGCCGGAGGAATCTGGTATGAAAGCAACATGTAACTTTTCTTGGACCAATATTACATTTCATCAAAATAAAATGATAGGTCAATCATCAACTCACACACATGTTTTGTTTTAACCAGTCACCTCGAGTATGAGTTTAAATATGTAGTTGACCAATTAAATTAAGTACTCGAAGAAATTTGTAGTACATATTAATTTAAGCAAAATTGTCTCTAATAAAAAATATATGTGTTGTGAAAAAAGATTATTGGATGGACATATTACATATATGATATGCGCCGGTGAGAGTGAAAATGTGAAATAGATCAATCATCAATAAAAAAACCAAAATGTACCTCATCTAACGACCAATGCTACATGCAGCATAATTGATGGATGATAGACAAAGAAAGTGCCAGATTCTGATGCTGTCAACTACAACGGTACCTCTTAGGCGCGAATACAGACAGGTACTTCATACTATATCTCAAATTTCAGTGTATTGTAATTTTTTTCTTATCAGCATAATTTGCTAATTAATGTGTCTATAGACTCTATAATAGTGTGTAAATTGACCTTGGAATTTATAATGCACAAATCCCGGACATTAAACAAGCTTTTCTAGTTTAATCAGGAATTCAGAACCCTTGATCTATTTCAGTTTAATTACTACCTATATAAGCTCAACTTCTATCACTTTTATATATAGACTCAGGAAGCCATATATAACTATAATTTTTCTCTATTAATGTATTCTTTCCTCCATTTAGGTAGTTCAAGACATTATGGCATTTTCGTTCACATTTATGTTCCAGTTCTTGCTTCTTGCCCCATCTGTGATCTATGCTTCTCCAGTTCAAAACCCTGAATTAGTGATCCAGGAAGTTCAAAAGTATGTTATATATATTCAGTACTTTGTTTTCGACATGTTACAGTCTTACACACTCCCTCCCCCGTGGCTTCTTTTAAAATGTTCTATCTTCAAACAAAATTACGCGCTGTCTTATTCTACCAAAATCTTATGTTGGAAAACAGAAAGATCTTTTATCTTTTGTTTTGATTCATTTTTCTTCTTTACCACATAAACTGAATCTTGCATTACCAGTTGATTTGTACTATTTTATTACAGTCCATTACCATGAAATACGACAAAATGTATTTTGAGATAATACTTCTTGTGTTAAACTTATATAGATGCTATATTTTTTTTGAAGTAACAACTATCCATCCCTGTATATTAAATTAAAATCTTAAGAATTATTTTTTAGTTATAATTTTTCCTCAAAGAATAACGCTATGATTTTTAACTTTTATATATTATCTTAAATTTTAAATTCAAATTCTTTTTAAATAATTATGTTTATTACTTTTATAATTTTGAACATTTTTCTCTTTTTATATACATCAGCATGATGCACTTCCACGAAAGAATAAAGTAGAATATTCTCCGAATGCTTTTTGTGATGAAGCATGTTACAGTGACAACAACTAATTGTAGACATTAGCACTAGGAATAGAACAAACACATGTTAGTGACCGACCACTACCTTTAACCATGAAACATATGTGCTAGCGACCTCAGCACATTTGTATTTTTTTTATTTCCATAGGATCATCGATTACCATAGGAGAAATTTGGGTTTCCATTCTCATGAATGAACAACATTTTTTTAAGACTAGAACACACATGCATCATGTTTAAGAATGACACTGAAAGGAGCATGTTCTTTAATTTTACTGTATAGGAGCATCAATGGCTCAAGGAGAAACTTGGGGTATCTTTCTTGTGGAACGGGGAACCCCATTGATGATTGTTGGAGGTGCGACCCCAACTGGGAAAGGAACCGCAAGCGTCTAGCTAGTTGTGCAATTGGGTTTGGTAAGCATGCCATTGGTGGAAAAGATGGGAAAATATATGTGGTGACTGACCCTAGTGATAACCCTGTGAACCCCAAGCCAGGAACATTGAGACATGGTGTTATTCAACAAGAGCCTTTGTGGGTCATTTTCAAGCATGACATGGTGATCAAGCTACACAAGGATCTCTTAGTTAATTCTTACAAAACCATTGATGGAAGAGGAGCAACCATCCACATTGCTGGAGGAGGGCCATGCATTAGAGTGCACAAGAAGACCAATATCATAATTCATGGCATACACATCCATGATTGCAAAAGGGGTGGCAGTGGATATGTGAGTGACTCTCCTAACCATCGTAGCTGGAGTGCAAGATCGGACGGTGACGGGATCACAATCTTTGGTGGGAGCCATGTTTGGGTGGACCATTGCTCCTTGTCAAACTGTTTCGATGGCCTCATTGATGTTGTTCATGGCTCAACGGCCATCACCATTTCCAACAATTACATGACACACCATAACAAGGTCATGCTCTTGGGCCACAGTGATTCCTATAAAGCTGACAAGAACATGCAAGTCACCGTTGCCTTCAACCATTTTGGAGTAGGACTAGGGGGAAGAATGCCGAGGTAATTAGTTGGTTGTTCTGTACTAAAACATAAATAAGCCTTGTTCTTGTTTAGCTTGTCCTATTCTTTTCATTGGTAAAAGGCAGCAGCTTGATTTAATATCCTGCACAAATTTGCAGATGCAGGTTTGGATACTTTCATGTGGTGAACAATGATTACACTCATTGGCAACATTATGCAATAGGTGGGAGTTCATCCCCAACTATTTTCAGCCAGGGCAATAGATTTCTTGCTCCAAATGATGAAGACCACAAAGAGGTAAGAGATACAAAATAAATATGACGTGCTAATTGCATGCGTTGAATAGAATCAATAGATGGCCTTTCATGGTATTATTTTCAATAAACTGAGAAAGTCATTGGGTGATTTCAGGTGACCAAACATTTTAAATCATCAAAGAGTGAGTGGAGGAAATGGAATTGGAGGTCTGAAGGAGATCTAATGTTGAATGGTGCCTTCTTCACAGCGTCCGGGGCGGGGGCAACTGCTAGGTATGATAAAGCGTCAAGCATGGCAGCACGACCACCTATGCTTGTGGCTTCCATGACAGCAGGGGCTGGAGCACTTAGATGCAACAAGGGCAATCTATGCCACTAGACTACTAGTAGTATCGATAGTTCTTAGAAAACAATTAATTAATTTAAGTATGGTACAACTTTTTGGCTTGCCAAAACTTCCGTTTTTCTAGTGAAAGTGTTAAATACTATATCAGCTGTGACATTCATTCCCATTAAGGGGCAATGAAGGATAGAACCCTGCTGTATGTAGAACAGGGAATCGAACAGAGTATAGTAGATGAATATGCAATAGCCTATAGTCAACAGTCTAAATTCAAGCTGCTGAAAGGCCACTAACATTTGAAACCACTTAATAGACTTAATTCCTCCACTCATTCCCTACAATAATGCATATTGCATTTACACCACCTCAAGGCCTAAAAATTGCTCCAGTACCATTGGATTAAAAAATGTTTAATCCGGTTGCCACATCTAAACTGATTTTTTTATTTTTGAAAGGGACATCATTAACTGGTTTTTTTTTCAGGGCCATGATTACTGCTTTTAACTTGTTATTAACCATTACCTTAGTTCCGATTAGTTTTTCAAGATATTTTTTAAAAAATAAATTGCACTCTCATCGTACAAACACAAGGTCCATGAATACATTAAAAAAAAAAGTGGTTGTTTCCAGCACCTCCAAGTTGTTTCCTGCGCTCTTTTCGAATGTGTTTTTTACCTTGCAAATTGGTCACCCTGGAAGCCTAAGTTTGTAATCAATCTGACGACCGAAATGTAATTTTACATTCCAAATTCGTCATTCCAGAAGCCAAAAAAGGAGGGCAGGAAGAAATGGACTAACAAAAGGACTTTAAAGACCTTAACACTTTCGCCTAGACTACAACCGCTCAGTCGCACAACCAATCAAACAACCATTTTACTGAGCCCAAAATAATACTAAGAACTAAGACAAATTTTCACTCGGCCTACAAACAAAGATTAAAAACAACTAATCCATAATGCTCAATATCAAAAGCATAGCAATTGCATTAAACAAAACAAAAACACCCAACCCTGATACAAACCGGGCCAAAATCTTACATTTCAAGTGAACGTACGAACTGACTACCACCAAACCAATCGAAACAAAATACTATCACCAATTCAGCATCTTGACGTAGAACATGACTGAGTTTAAAAATATCAGAACTCAGATGGGGAAATGACATCATCAATTTTCAGTATCATCTTGACAACTTGAGTAGCAAGTAAGAGCTGTTGCTGCTTTCCGATCAAAGTTTCAAAGACATTTTGCTCACGCATGTCATTAGTGCCAACATCATTACAATCAATGCCAAAGTGAGGGTTATTATCCTGAAGGAAGAGTTAAGGTCAGCGTCATGATATACAGAAAAGTAGATAACGTTTAACATAGTCAAAGCAATCATCATGTTCAATCTATTACCTTTATTTGCTGAGACTTAACAGCAGATAATGTTTCAAGTGGTTGCAGACCACTATTTTCAGCAAGAGCCATTGGGATGGCCTCCAAAGCATCCCCAAATGCTCTAATGGCATACTGCACGTGAAGAAAATAAACAATCAATAATGCTTTGGGTTGGGAATACATAAAAAAAACGTTTAAGCAATGACATTACATTTGATCCATAGTAAATAACTCAATATCAGTCCTATACACTATCCGTGAATAACAAAATGATTTTTAATAGCTTTGGTTCATTGGATTCACTGAAAATGTAAAAACTCTGTTTATTCCGACAATAAAAATTAAACCACGAGTTTAATAATATAATATCCATACCTGTTCTACTCCAGGGTATCTATCAGCAGCTGCCTCCACGGCTATAGAGCAAGAAATCTCAGCTGAACCACCACCATATACAATAGAATTGTTGCGGATAAGATTCCTAGCCACGCACAAGGCATCGTGAAGGCTGCGCTTTGTCTCCTCTATGATCATTTTGTTACCTACCAAACAAGAGGGATACTTTTAATTTGTCAAGGTTGATTAGACATTTATCAGCTTCAAAGTCTATTTTAAAAAGCTCCACAAAATATGCATAACTTGAAAGTTGCAAAGCCTAATACAGGCAATATTAAGGCTACGTTTTATATTGAAAAATAAAGAATGGAAGAGAATGGCAAGTGATGGAACCTATCCATCTGATTCCATCATTTTTTTTATCTTCTTTCTTACCACTCAAATTGAAGGTATTGGAAGGAGCTCATAATTGATTTCTTATTTTGATTTTAATTATGACATTACTGAAATTTCATTGAGTATGAGTAATCACTCGAACCATCTCCAGCAACTAAAAGCCTACTGTTTTATACTCCATTCCAATGTAATCCATTCCATCCATTTCTTTCAATCAATCCATACATAGCCTAGAAGTTCATAATCCACACACGAATGCAATAAAGAAATACATACAATACTGAACAACAGTACACTTAAAAAAATTATTTTTCTCC
The DNA here is from genome assembly GCA_007407185.1 of Glycine tomentella. Taxonomy (NCBI): domain Eukaryota; kingdom Viridiplantae; phylum Streptophyta; class Magnoliopsida; order Fabales; family Fabaceae; genus Glycine; species Glycine tomentella. The sequence continues at coordinate 791,713 of PYAF01000922.1, forward strand.
AAGTGGGTAACTAATTACATGAAATTCAAAGAAAACCAGTTGAATGAAGGAATCAAACAGTATGTCTTTACCTCCACGAATGAATATAGTTACAGCCCTTGAATTTGCACAATGTTCAATGTACAGCATTCGGTCTTTTGTTGTACCAAAGGACTTTTCTCGAACCATACCAGCCTTAAAAAAAAAA
>PYAF01000922.1:791999-806363 GCA_007407185.1 Glycine tomentella
TTATTTTTCTCCAAGTGGGTAACTAATTACATGAAATTCAAAGAAAACCAGTTGAATGAAGGAATCAAACAGTATGTCTTTACCTCCACGAATGAATATAGTTACAGCCCTTGAATTTGCACAATGTTCAATGTACAGCATTCGGTCTTTTGTTGTACCAAAGGACTTTTCTCGAACCATACCAGCCTTAAAAAAAAAATCACAAATCAATGTTGCTTTGCTTGTTGTCAAATGCACAAACAAATGAAGCATGAGACATTCCACCCCCAACAAAGGATACAGTTAAAATGTTATCATTCCTAAATGTTCTGTATTACTAACCCCCACAATTGCTTGTGAATAGAAAATGATAACAGACTGCAAAAAAACTAAATTTGCAGGTCCTGTAATCCCACGAAAGGAAATCAAGGGCAAGATTATACCCTTCCCAACTTTTCTGGAGATAACTCCTGGAACCTAGGAACAATTCTTCCACCTGTATTCACAAATAGATAGTTGCTTTGTTAATAGGCATAGAAGAATATCTAAAACCCACAATGTACAGCCTTACAAAGAATCCACAAACTTTCAAAGCATACATAGTTTAACTAAACCATACCAGTTGCTATAGCTATCAATTCCAACTCTACACCACCAACCCATCTGACAGCGGGCAAGTTCCTGTGCATTAAGAGATGATTTGCTTCATCGTCAAAACCCCATTGGCAAATGACAAGGGTTGCACCCACATCCTGCACATCCATTTGTCAGTTCCTAAATACAAACACATTTTGATTTCTAGGAAGACAAAAAGAGTGCCGAGGGGGTTAAAAAAGATCAATTCAAATTTAAATCCCAAAAGGCTTACACACCAGGCTACAGTAGGAAACATGGCACTTCGATTAGAAGGTTAAAACAACAGTAAATTGAAACCCCACCTTGCATTTCTGAACCATGTCATCAAAATACTTCTGTTCCTGCAACCTCAACGTCTGAAACTTCTCCACTGTATCAATATCAACCTTATGCTTAGTCTTTGGCTTGGGAGGCTCAAAGGGGCAAGTGAGGATAGCAATTTTAGCATCCTCAATTTGCTTAGGCATTTGAGGATGACTCATATCCTTGTCCACAACAATTCCATAGATCAACTCGGTATCCTCCAATTTACCCCCAACTTTCGCTTCCACTTTAATCAGATCCAAATTAACATCCTTCCTCGCCAGATCAGCAACAGCAAGAACAGCCTTAACAGCAATCTCAGCCAAGCTACGCTTGCACCGATTCACACTACACCATCAAAACAATAATAAGCACGTTACCAATGCAAGTTATGCACGGAGCAATTAGGTTAAAAAAAAAAACACAATTGCAGTTACATTTTGGAGGAGAGTGTGGTCATGCAAGTTTGAATGAGGGGCTCCAAATTGGACTCGTCGAACTCGAACTTGTTGGCCACGCGCTCGAGATGCTCGACGGCGATCCTGGACGCCATTTCGTAGCCCTCGGCGATCCTGATGGGGTGAATTCCCCGCTCGAGGAGGCGCTCCGCCTTCTCGAGAAGCGCGCCGGCCATGACGACGACACCGGTGGTTCCGTCGCCGATTTCGTAGTCCTGGCTCCGCGAGAGCTCCACCATCAGCTTCGCGATTTGGTTGTCCACGTCCATCTGGTCAAGGATCGTGGCTCCATCGTTCGCTGCAAAACAAGAAAGAGAGTGAGAACGGCACGTGCGAGGAAGGAAGTGAGGCACGTGCGAGGGAGGGAAGTGAGAAGTTACTTACTGATGGTGACGTCGCCGTCGGGGCTCTGGAGCATCTTGTCCATGCCTTTGGGTCCGAGGGAGGTTCGGAGGATGCGAGCCACGGCTTTGCCGGCGGAGATGTTGGCTTTCTGAGCGTCCAAACCTCGGAGTCTGCTCTTCTGCTCCTGCTCCTTTAGGATTATGAACGGCCTTCCGAACTCGTCGAAAGCCAACGCCATTTTCGATCTTTCTCTTCTTTCTCTTGCACAGAACAATCGCGATTCAACGAAGAAGAAGAAAGTAGAGAAAACACTCTAAAGCCCTAACCCCACATACCTTCTATTATGCTTCCCACCTTTTTCTGATATTTCAATTACAGAAACCCAACCCGAAACCAACATAGGGCTCACCCATGCTTCGGTAAACTGGGCTGGACAGTCCAGGCCCATTTATCTATTATTAGCTAATTATTTTTTATTATTTGGAATTTGTAAATTTTTAACATTTTAATGTCATCTTCATCTATCGAGTATTTTTTAAAAAAAAATAGTAGTAGTACTTTTTCGATGATAACATTTGGTTGACTTTTATCAAATTGTAGGAACACTAAAAAAACTTAGATACGTTCTAAGAATCATATTTTTTTTGGACAACGCATGGTTAAATAAAGTTTTGCAATTTAACTGAGTTTTCAAAATGGCCTAACTTTCCTCTAAAAAAAATGGCCTAACTTAACACAAGTTAATAGATATTAATGAGTAGGACAAGTTTAAAAATTTCACAAGTATAAAATTTGTTATATATATATATATATATATATATAGGAAACCTAAAAAAAAAATCAAGTAATTTGAATATCTTAGTAATAGACAAATATAATACACTATAGTAGAATAGCGTATTTTTCCAGCAAAAAAAAAAAAATAGCGTATTTTATTCATTATTAGAATTTATGGAATAAAATAACCCAAAGTTTATTTGTTTTAATGAAATGTTGTGTTATTTTTATTATCTTGCACAGTAACTATAGGGACAATCAACTTGTTGAAATATTGCCAAAAGTTAAGGGGAATGGTATATAATTTATATATTTTGTCTAAATAAATAATTAAATGGAAGATAATGTATCAACAAGTCATTGATTATAATGGTATTAAATTTGATCTTCTTAAGTAAAATTTTATATTTGAGTATTATGTATAGAAAAATGTGATTGACTGAGGATACAATATATGATGGATCATTGATGATGTTTATCCATTTTTTTATTTGTTTTCTATATTTTTATTTTATGTCATAACAATTATATTTTTTTGACAAGATAAAAATTATAATTAATCAAAATTGAAATCAATTTATTTTCAAATGAGGTATAAAAAAAGTGTCTCAAGTTGAGCTTAAGAGACTAAACAATGATTTTTTTTTGCTCAACCTTTTGTGGATTCATGCTAGTAGTGTATCGAAGGATAATTTGTACAAGTGTTACAATTATAGCTAATTTGGGTTATAAGTTAACAAACATCATTAATTAGAATTCATAAAATTCTTATATCATGAATATGAGAATATAATAGAGGATTAGTGTTTGTAATGGCATTCTTAGCAAGAACATAAGCTACCATATTAACTTCCCTTTTAACAAACTTAACTCCAAAGTCTGGACAACAGGATAGGATATGTTTACATTATGAAATTATGGACCCCAACTTAAAGGCATCTTGAACTGAGCTACTTATTCTTTCAACTACATTCTTACAGTCCATTTCAAAAATGACATGCGACATATCAAAGTTAGATGCCTACATCAAAGCTTCAAGAAGCCTGTAAGGTTCCCTTTCCTCAACAAGCATACACAGTTGAGTGGAACTAGCATAAACAACAACAAACTTTCATTTTTCATCAGGAACAAAACACCCCCAACATGTCTTGGCATTATGAATATTGAACATTGTACCTATATTACACTTGAAGAAATCTCTGAGGGGGAAACCACTTAATCCTATCAAGGTATTTTTACATCACATCTGTTACCTCCCTTGGTTGTCCTCTAATCATGAAGAAACTATTTAGTGTTATCGACAATCTGATTGGGCAAGATAATCTTGTCCTCATACCGTTTAGTGTTTTGACTATTCCAAATATTACACAAAGTCATGCAAAAAAGAGCTCTACTTGATTCTTCAAGGTTCTGTAACATTTTAAAACACACCTCAACAAAACTATCTTCCTCCATCGTAAAATGAGCTAGCATAGGCCATATGCCAATTTGCTCCCAACAACGATTATATTTTTTACAAGTGGGAATTATATTTTTACAGGTGATGCTCAGCGAGCGGATAGTGGATCCCAAAGCAAGAGGCCCAAGTAGGGATATGGTTCTGTTTGAACCTCAGGCATATATTTTGGGAGCATGTTGACTCATTGTTTTGTTATGCCTATATTTTGTACTCCCGAGGGGAAGATGCACAATTGATGTACATTGTGGTAGTATATTTTGAGAGATATTGATGTATGTAGAAAGGATAGAGTATGTGATACCTATTATTGTACAGCCATGGAGTTACATTGATTGGGATATATGAATATGACTCATTTAGTCATCTAGTTGTGTGATGTGAGTGTTCACCGTACTTAATGTAAAGTGGGTATTGTTGTTGACACTTGATGAGTCATTTTGTTATTTGCTCCCGAATTTATTATCTTTAATTAATTGTTACGTTTAACGACCATAATTGAATGTTAATGAACAGAATACATACGAGGCGTTACATATATAGCTTTGAAGAAATGAGTAACCAAAGCATCTTGGTTGTCTATGAACTTCTAACCTTGTTTACCAAGCAATGCTATATTGAATCCATGCAAATTTCGAAAGCCTAAACCTCCTTGATCTTTGCTAATTGACATTCACTCCTAGGATATCCAATGCAAACCTTTATTGTTTCTTCCACTTGAATGCCACTAGAATGAGTTCATCATTCTATGGATTTCTTCACACAAAGATGGTGGAAACAAATACAAATTGATACAAATAAGAGGGAATTAACTGCACTTCTACTTTAAGTAACACCTCTCTATTGCCTAGGAAAGCATGAAAATGGGTAATAATTTAGTTTTTAACATCTGGACGATGCATAATTGTTGATTATTTTCTATGTTATACATAGATGTTAATAAGGTTGTAAGGACCCAAATTAGGTTGACTTTAACATATTTTTCAGCTCAATCCAATTAAATTTAAGTGGGTTGGGTTTACATTTTTTATATTTTGCAACCCAATTCACTCTAACCTAACTTTACTTGGGTTGGATTGAACTTGAGTTAAGATATAAAAAAATTGTCATCTCTTTAACCTTTGAAAAAAAAAGTTACGTCAAACTCAAACTCAAACAATAAGGAGTGTTTTCAAATTTTATTTTACAATTACTATTTAAAATGAGATCCGATAAAGGAAGTGAAATACAATCTCTTGCTTAAACATTGAAATTTACTTGCTTAAACATCTAACCAGTTTAACAACTTAATCTTTATAAAACAATATTATTATTTTTGTTATATGTCTATTTTATATTTAAGTTGGATTTGGTCGGATTCATAACTTCAAATTCATTCTTTAATCCAATTTTAATTGGATCACTAAAATAAGTTCAATCTAATCTAATGATCCAATTCAACTCATAAAAATATAATTGAATTGAGTGAGTTTGGGAGTTAAGTGAAATATGTTTTCGCACCTAAATATTATAATAAGATAGAATGAACTTACAAATCATTAATACTGAAAGCATTTTTGAACCATACATCTTGAAAATAAAAATAAAATTACATAATAATTTTAAAGTTTAAATTTAAAAAACAATAAAAAGTCTAGCACGATTTCTCCATGTTAGGGTCGGAAAACATTACAAAAACCCAATGAAGAATAATAATCTTTTATACCATACATGTACATTCGTGTTGAATTTTTTTAAAACTAATGCTTTATAATAATTAAAAACTCAGAAAGTAAGCCCATATATTGATCTATCTAAATAAGCAATACTACACCGAATCAAATTGAACCGACCATGTTTCTACGTCAAACCAAAGTGATTAATTTAATGGGTCTAATGGGTATGACTAGTTTGGTCGAGTAAGTGGTATCAGGTGGAGCAATTAAAGCCATTAACCTCTTTGGTCCCACTGAAAAGCAATTGTGGCATTCAAAGGTCCAAAAAGCAAATGAAGAATACATTTTTTGGAGGAGGTGCAAGTGCAAAAGTCATTAAATCCGATGCCAGTTATTGGATCTAGGGTGTTGGGTCAACGCTAAAGAATGACATGTCCCACGGTGGATATTAGTATTACCCATTGAACAAACCCAAACATGACCTTAGGATTTAGGAGTAGCATATATAGCATACAGCATCACGATCTATATATCTTTTTACGAGCACCAAAAGGTTCGACCTCAAATTGACCCCAACGGAAATCGAAGGCATCGTTCAACAATCGCTTTCATTGATGCGATATTACCCGGACACCCTGGTTCCCATCGCTATCGCAGAGAGACACCCAAGTGCAGAAACGTCATTTCACGTGTCCCCCCTTCTCATCATGGCCATGGGCCTGGCCCAAAGAAAAAGAGAGGCGTTTTCCCCTCACCCAACGGACACGGCCTCCCCTGCGCACAAGTGCGCACGTTAGCTGTCCCCTCTCACAATTATGCTCTCTCTCTCTCTCTCTCACTCGCCTCGTTCATCAAAACTGAATAACACAACACACAAAATTTCACTTCAGAAAAAAAAGCATGATGCATGCATTTATTAAAGAGGCAATGTTAGCGTTTGTTTAAGGGCTATGGGGGAGTGGGAATGGTGTGAGAAGCTAAACGCAAACACAAGAGTGCCTTAAATGGATGTGTGTGGGCAGTGGTTCAGCTCTTTATAGCTAGCCTGCCACAACCACATAACTGTACCTTACTCACTCACTCACTTCCTTTCCATCAAAACCACACTCATTCATTTCATGCCATTTATAACCAAGAAAACGACGTTGCGTTTCGTTTCGTTTGCATCTCCAATCTCCGATCAGCTTCTTCCGTCTTTCGATCTCAATCTGAATCAAAGCCGTTGCGAATCGAAGCGCGAGCGAGCGAGTGAGTGACTGAGTGAGTTTCTCTTCTTGCTCTCTCTCTCTCTTGCTCGATCATGTGTTGTTGTGAGTTGGTTTGATTGAGTGAGAAGATGAATCCTCTGTGCTGCATTGCTCCGGTTTCTATCGATCGGGACCGGGCGAACCCTGTGGTGGCCAAATCGCCGAGTCAGTGTCAGCTAGGGCTCGATGCGTCCACCAGGACCGTCAACTACGCCTCCAAATCGAGCTTCTCCACGCAGGATTCCTCCCTCGGCGCCGATTCCGTCAAGGCAGCCGCCGCGGATCTCGAGGAGGAGGAGGAGCCTCGCGATTCCAAGGCCTTCGCCTGCGGGAACGGTGGCGGAGTGGCCGGGAGTGTGGCCGGGATCCTGTACAAGTGGGTGAATTACGGGAAGGGGTGGAGGTCGAGGTGGTTCGTGCTGGAAGATGGCGTGCTTTCATATTACAAGATTCACGGACCGGACAAGATCTTAATGAGTCCGGCGAGGGATAGGAGCGTCAGGGTGATCGGAGAAGAGTCATTGAAGTTCGTGAAGAAGGCGAATTGGAATCTGAATCTGAATCGAGCATCTTCTGGAGGAGGAGTAGGAGGAGGTAATAACAGTAACAACGGGAAGCAATGCAAACCGTTCGGTGAGATACATTTGAAGGTTTGTTCTTATGATACTATTTATCGCATATCAGATGCTGACAAAGTTTATATATATATATATATATATATATATATATATATATTTTGCAACACTTTGTTATCTTACTTACCATAAGCGTAACTAAGCTCCATCATGGATGGATGCACACTTTTTTTTTTTCTGGTCCCAATCACTTGCACTAAAATATTGAAATGCCTTTTTGTACTTTATGATTTTCCTGCTGTTTTGTTTATCTGTATCATGAAACCGTTTTAATTTTTATTTTATTGTTTTTTCTTGTTTAAAATTGTATTGTAACGGGTTCTTTTGCTCGGACTTTATCAGAGTTTAAATCACCGCTTTAGTTATGTGTGTGTATGTAAGAAGTGAAGTTTTATTAGTTTCTCCATGCTGTTTGGTAAAATTTTCCAGAAAAGTTGCGAGAAGAGGGATCCGTTATCAGGTCAGAGGACTAGGACATTGATTGTTCGTATGTCAATTAATGCAGGGTGTTGAATGAAACGTCTGTAAGACTGTAACTGACGCTTACACGTTGCTTTTGCATTTACATGCAGGCATGCATCCACTCTGAAGTGTGTTTAAAATGTGTTCTTTATGGCTGTTTAAACGTCTGTATCATTTCTTTTTACCACAATCAAGCAGTGATGTATTTGAAATATTGATTAAACTATCCTTATTTATTTGCCCATATAAATTGATGTGTTTGAGTTAAATTGAGTAATTGACTCTTGGTTAAATTATATCGGGGTCTTACGTATTTGAAGTATTGGGTTCTTCAATGTCTTTCACTACCTTCTGCTGAAATTGGCATCTGCATAAGTAGTATTACTGGGTTCTGATTGTATCCTTGCACTTTTATCATTGACAAACAAAAATGATCCATTGATTTTATTTTATTTTTCAATTTTAATACATATATCAGCTTTCCTTGCTTGTCTGTTCCAGTGAGTGCTAAATCTAAATATGTCTTGTTCACAGGTTTCTTCAGTTCGTTCCAGCAAGTCTGATGATAAGCGGCTTTCCATTTTTACTGGGACAAAAACTCTTCACTTGAGGTGTGTGTCTAGAGAAGACAGAGCCATGTGGATTGAGGCCTTGCAGTCTGCAAAAGATCTTTTTCCTAGAGCTCTAACAAGTAGCGACCTTGCAACTTCTGAAGATATTGTAGTTTCGACAGAGAAGCTGCGATCACGATTGTCTCAGGAAGGCATAAGTGAAACAATCATTAATGACTGTGAGTCTATTATGCTTTCTGAAGTCTCTTATCTTCAAAGCAAGTTGAAGTTTCTTCAGCAGAAACATGTTATGTTGCTAGACACCTTAAAACAACTGGAGGTATCAATTTTTCCTTTTGAACACAGCCTCTTCTAATTGATAAGCTGAAGTTTTATTATAGATGGTTATAACACAGTAATGGTTTTATGGCCTGGCCATGGAAGCAGTTTAAAAGTTTTCCTCACTCCTCTTGTCTGGCTTAAAATTTTAAATATGATTGTAGGAATTAGTACCTAATGATGGAAGGATGTTACATTTACATGGCTTTCAGTTCTGAATTAGCTTTCTAGTGTTTTAGGTAATTCAAAATGTGCAGAAGGATATATAGATGAATATTCACATTTTATTCCATGTAAAGCACATTGCAGGATTAGGATATATTGTTTGAACCTCCCTCAGTAGTTTAAAGTAATGTTTCTGTTTACACAAAAAAAAAGTAATATCTCTGTCACTGATGTGGTCATCCATCACATGGATTACTTAGATTTTGCTTGCCCCTAGGGTCAATCACTGTATTCCCCACTTACTATGGAAAAAAGCACAATCAATGTATTAATTTATACAGTAATGCAAACTGGAAGACTTTTTTCCTCTAACAATTTCTCACTTCAACTTGTTGTCATAAATGAGTGCATACTCTTGGTGTTCTGGAATTGGTCATGGAATTTATTCAATTCACATCCCATTTGCTCCTATATATGCTCTCAGTGCCATATTAAATGATGAAATTCTTATTAGTCTAGTTTGATTTTTCTCTTACAAACAATTCATGCAGACAGAGAAAATAGAGTTGGAAACTACTGTAGTGGATGAAACAAAGGAACGTGAATCATACTGTGGACAAGGAAATAGAAGGTTTAGTGGTGAGTGTGAATTGTCCATTGTCATGTCTTTTGGTCTTGAATTACCATTAAAATCTGTACTTGCAAAGGAAGTCAATATGAATGCCGTTTTAGATTGTTGTGTTTAATTTGATGATTATATATTTTAATTCAAAGATCTTTCAATGGTAATGCCATTCTTAGATTGAATAACTACCTACATCTAAAGCGTTCATTTTCAACATTGTTTATTTGTGGTGGTTGTATCTCATATGAATGAAGCATTAGGAAGTTGATGATGTATCTCTATCCTGTTTTATAAACTGGTTGTTTTGATTATGAAGTTTCCATGTTAGTGGCAGTCCACTTACTCCATGATCCTTTCATGTCTCAGATTTCTATTCAGTCATGTCAGAGGGCAGTGCTACTGATTCAGTGGCAGATAATGAAAGTCAAGATGGAGCAGATGTTGAAACAGATGATGAGGATAGAACATATTTTGACACAAATGAGTTTTTGTATTCCGATGCCCTAAGAAGTGCTTCCTATCGAAGTAGGGAAGGTATGGGCAATGCCAGCATATTTGATAGAGATTATATTTGTTATGATGGTGTGCATGGGTTTGAGAAGGAGATCAAAGATGTAAGTTATCCATATGTCAAAAGAAGGGATAACCTACCAGAGCCAAAAGAAAAAGAGAAGCCTGTTGGTTTGTGGTCAATTATTAAAGACAATATTGGGAAGGATCTTTCTGGAGTTTGTCTTCCTGTCTATTTTAACGAACCACTGTCTTCATTGCAAAAGTGTTTTGAAGACCTAGAGTATTCATACCTGGTTGATAGAGCATTGGAGTGGGGAAAGCAGGTCAGGTCCTCAGCTGTGCTTTCTTTTGTCACAAAGCAGTTTTAAAAGCATGATCTCCTAGGTTCATTTTATCAAGGTAGATAATATGCTTGGTTAAATTTAAGGAAATTGCTGCTTATAAAGATTTCAACATTTCAATAGCTTGATAGTTTGCACTTGATCGACATGTTCTAAACTAGGATAGTTGGAATTCATCCTGTCTAGTATTTAGGCCTATCAAATCTGTCCTCACTTCTGTTTTAAGTTAGTCTCTCTCTCAATTTGCTTTCTAGTACCATTGCCAGATTTGCCATTTCTACAGATGTTATCATAGAAGAAAGAAATGAATTTGCCTCACATTTACTATTTACTATTGTACGACTGCTGCCTGGCTATTCCACTTCTTGACTTGTGCCTCAGTCTGAAAACACTTTTTTGTTCTGTATTTCTTGTTAGTTTTGACTGCCCATAAAAACTCGAGTTTTATAGGATAAATATGTTGGTCAATATAGATTCAAAATTGTTCTCAGCTGCTATATAGCTAAAACATTGGGATTAATGGGTTGGTTTAGAATTTTCATGGGTAAATTAAGGGTTATGGTGGATAGGATAGGTAATGGCAGGAGTGGTCTGTGAGTTAGCTACTTGGCCCTGATCAGTGCCTTCTAAATTACCATTTTTGGCTGGATGGGTTTATGGATAAAATGAAGCTTAATTAATGATATAATAAGGTATTTTGAATATTACAACTGGGCCTGTAATCATAACTCATAAAGAAACCATAATGCTTGGACAATTGGATCTTTAAATTTCACAATGCCAATGCATCCTGCTTCACACTTGTGTTAAAGTTACTTACTAGTGGATGTCTTTCTACTTTGAAGTAGCTCAAGCATGTGGAATAGGCTTATAAGAAGCAAAATTTAGTTTTGTTGCGTTGTGTTGGGTAATCAATTCCCCCAGGAGAGGCATTGGTAGGAAAAATAATCAAACACTTAACACATTAACCATATCCATATATAATGTAGGCTTATAAACTGCTACTGGACCTAAAAGAACTTAAATGATGAAACTAAACATTTTCTGCTATTAGATACATATTGCTTGAACTAGGAACTCAGAGTAACTTGACATTAAAACATGCTCTATGCTGATATTGGAGGCTTGAGTAGATTGTTTCTGCATAGTTTCTGATACTGCTTTCTACAAGACTCTGTTTCCATATAAACAAAGTATGCTTTGCTAGAGCGTGTACAATGTTAATGTGAAATGTGGTACCATCCAGCTATCCAAGTTTACTGTTGTAGAACAAAGTTGAAAAATGAAAAAAAATTTATTCAGCTTCATACTTTAAGTGCATGCTTTATATCTTTCTAGTTTATTGAATTAGCATTGTTTGAAAATTATGTTTTGCATTGTGCAGGGGAATGATTTGATGAGGATTCTAAACATTGCAGCTTTTGCTGTGTCTAGCTATGCGTCAACTGAAGGTCGACAATGTAAACCTTTTAATCCTTTACTTGGGGAGACCTATGAAGCTGACTATCCAGATAAAGGACTTAAGTTTTTTTCTGAAAAGGTAACTGGGTTTTTCCTTTAACTTTTCAATGAAGGTTAATGGGAATGAGTCAAATTTTACAGGCAAATGCAGCAACAATAAACTAATATATTTGTTGCTTCATTATTGCCTTTTGTTATCGAATCTGAAAAAGGGCAGTGATTTGTGTCTGTCTTATGCTGCTAATTTTCATCTGACAAGAAGCTTGCTCCAGGTTAGTCATCATCCAATGATTGTTGCTTGTCACTGTGAGGGAAGGGGATGGAATTTTCGGGCAGATTCTAATTTGAAAGGAAAATTCTGGGGGCGTTCTATCCAGTTAGATCCTGTGGGTGTCCTCACTCTACAGTTTGAGGATGGTGAAACATTTCAATGGAGCAAGGTCACCACTTCCATATACAATATCATACTAGGTAAAATTTATTGTGACCACTACGGTACCATGCACATCAAGGGCAGCAGCAACTATTCTTGCAAACTGAAATTCAAGGAGCAATCTATTATAGACAGAAATCCACATCAGGTAGGATTATAAATGCAACTAGGACTGAGACTGCATGAGTTATTTGTTGTTTACATTTGAATGATTTGATAGACAAGTAATAAACTTTATTTTCCTGAATATATTATGTTTTCCCTTATTTTATCTGGACAAAACATTTTTCTTTATCCTTTTTTCTCCCCAACTTTATCATTCAACTAAATTCACTATCAAAATTCTGATTGTACTTTCTAATTAAGTAAAGATTTCTGTCTAGCAGGATTTTCTTACCTGCTGCACTTTCATTTCAGTTGGCACATTTACCTTGGCTAGATATCCTAATACTTTTATTTTATCATAGCATGAATGTATTGTTTAAATTACGTTTTGCCTCTTCTTGTATGTTAGAAATTTGGCAATTCCAAATGAGTAGTTTGGATTCATCCATCCGCTTTTCTTGTTCTGAGTTTTATGAGACTGAAAGAACTTTTAATCATATATAACAGGTCCATGGGTTTGTTCAAGACAACAGAACTGGAGAGAAGGTAGCGATGTTAATTGGGAAGTGGGATGAAGCAATGTACTATGTACTCGGGGATCCAACCACCAAGCCAAAAGGTTATGATCCGATGACAGAAGCTGCATTATTGTGGGAAAGGGACAACCTACCGAAGACAAGATACAACCTCTCTCCTTTTGCAATTTCCTTGAATGAAATATTACCTGGTTTATTAGGGAAGTTGCCTCCAACTGACTCAAGGTTGAGACCAGATCAAAGACATTTAGAAAATGGAGAATATGAGTTGGCAAATGCAGAGAAACTAAGACTTGAACAGTTGCAGAGACAGGTAAATTACCCACAACTCTCAACTTTTGATCCATGGTAGCTAGAGTTTATTGGAATATGCTACACGCCAAGCTTTTCTTATTGTTGTAACTTATGCTTGATTCATAATTCAGGCAAGAAAGATGCAAGAAAGAGGATGGCAACCAAGATGGTTTAAGAAGGATGAGGATGGTTGTTACCGATATATTGGTGGCTATTGGGAAACAAGAGAAAAGAATAATTGGGACGGAATCCCTGATATATTTGGACAGAGTTGTGATTTACCTTCATGTTCGGAAGAGACTGTATCCCACTGAATACTGATTTTCTTTTTTCACAGCCCTTAAAAATATCATGTTTTGTTAAATGTGAATTTGGTTGTAGGTTGTAAGTTATATAAAGATCCTTTCAAAAAGTGTTAATTAATTCCTTTTCTGGCTGCGCGTTTTGGGTATTTGTCATTAATCTCCGCAAGTAATTTATGTTGATGCTTACTTACTAATATATTAATATTAACAAGTTCTCATGTAACAAGTCTTGGTCTTCATCGGTCATGAATTCTGTCGTAATACATTCAAGCCATATAAGGATGAATGGGAAAGAATTGCAGTCAGCCTATACGCGAGTTTCATTACAAAACTACTATCGATGTTTCTAAATTATTTGATGCGACCTATCTAATTTCCAACAAGGAAGAGTCATTTTACATTGAACTTAAATTTAAATTAAATAAATTAGAAGATAAAGTTTTTAATACTATTATTTAATCATCATCAATTGTCATTTAGGACAACTTTATTGACTTTTATAGTTTGCATAAAAAATATAATCACAATGTTATTTTTTAGAAGAGAAAATATTTTTATACTATTATGTAATTATATTTTATTGTCAATATGACTTTTAAAAGTAATTTGTCATAAAAGTTAACAAATTTATTATTCATGATGAATGATTATTGGACGGCGATATTAAATTTTACAGTAGTCTTTTTTCTCAATTTTTTATATTAATCATGCATAAAAAATAAATTCTATAATATTTTGACATG
>PYAF01000922.1:806463-969223 GCA_007407185.1 Glycine tomentella
TAATTAATCAAATTATTAATATAATAATTTTGCTGATTTTTTATAATAATCACTTCAGTTGATATTTATGATTAATAATTTTTTCAAAACCCTTTTAAATTATAGATAGTGAGGAATTGAGTTTAATTTGTAATTATTGTTAGTATTACCAATTATAGTCATTAAAAAAATTTTCCATTTTCAAAAATAAAAACCCAATTAAACTTGTAATATCATTAAAAAATCAATTGACCAACAAAAATGAACATTTATACTTTCAGTACATAAATTATTTATTTTAAAAAAATAATATAACTTATAAAGTAGTTTTTTTTACATCAACTTTTAAAGTAATTATTGCATACTTATTATCATAATAAACATATGGTCATTTAAAATTGTAAAGTCTGATCAGTATCACCTACTCAAATTTTCGGGTTACCGTTTTGCCATTGAATAATAATTTGTCAGGAGTTTTCTTGTCAATTCACTCAATTGTCATGCGGGTTATGCCGATGAAATGGGAAAAGAAAATATTCTATTAACCAAACGCTGTAACAAAACTCATTATAAAATATGAAGCAAGCAACCATTACCATCAACTACCGGTTTGAACTTTTAACCGGATAACAATAAATAAATAAAAAAGAATGCTGAAAAGGGTTCATTTTAAAAAACACCATATTTATTGCTTCCACGCTTTCTTCCCACGGAACTGTTTGCCAGATCGCTGATTTTTTGTCTTTTTCTCTATCCGAGTTCTTGATACCTCATCTCTCTTTGCAGCTAAGGGCATTTTCTTCTTGTGTTCCTTTTGTCCGTTGCTTAAGCCACCCGTCTGTTCACAGGAAATAACAACACTCGTTCATTGGATTTCATTACAATATAACAGCAAGACTTCGCTAGCCCTTGCTGAGCCAATGCATTTTTTGCCTCGCTTTTTGCCTATAAATTACATAAATAAATTCAACAGACAAAAAGCTACAAATGTTAGAAATTGATCTTACTGAATAAGCCAAGCAAACCTTTGGTTCTTTGATCCTTTTGAAGTCTTCGTTAGAAAGAATTCCATCATTAGATTCTGATAGGACATCCCCCATTTTTCTCCCTGCCAATTTCTTCAAAGTTCGGAGACTTGTATCAGCAGCTATGAGTTGACCGTTAAAATCAGTAAACTTTCTCTTTTTTGCTGAGTCTTTCAATGTACTTTTTGTCTCCACAAGTCCATCACCACTTAAAGAATGCAGATCACCATCTTCTTCATGTTCTGAAACATCACTATCCTCTTCATCAGCCTCACTGTCTTCAATGTCATCCCCCTTAACTTCATAATCATCAGCATCACTAAAACCAGCTTTGTCATCAGAACTTCTCTCATCTTCATCTTCTGATATAACATCACTATCTTTGGCTTCATCATCATCCTCACTGCATAACTGGTTCTCATCATCGTCGTCATCATTTATACTCATCAAATCATTTTCCTGGTCATTGTCAGAGACGCTACATGCAGAATCATCAGAATGATCACTCTCCTGCTCATCAACATTGTCAATAGTCTAGGATAATAAATGAAAATCAACATAGCTTTATCTCTATATTCATGTAGTTGTTTATATATATCTTAGTAAGTTTGGACCTATGGATCTTTTCTCAATATTATCTTTTTAGGTAATATATCTCTAATTATCATTAGGAGTTGAATTATCTCATACTAATTATTTAGTAGTTAATCTAAATCATTTAACCTTCAAACAAGTAGTTATGGGGGAGTTAAAAGTGTTCAGGTATTCGACATGATCGAATATCTAATGCTCGGTTATTCAACAATGTCGAATATATAGTATAAATGTGAATGATAATCAATCTTTGAAAGACAAGAGAACATCCGTGTTAGATTATTTGATCATGCTAAATACCTAACATTGTGAACAATAGCTAATCTTCAAAGAACAAACTAACACTAGTGTCCGAGTATTCAACATGGTCCAATCCCTAATACATTTAGAGGATATACTTGGGTATCCTAAATTTTTTTTACCAGAGATATTTTCGAATTTTCAATGTACTCGAATGCCCACATAATATACTAACACTACTACACTATTAACAAAAGATCACTTTTATTCTCTTTGTTCCAAAGTTTATTCCTGCCAAGAAATCACCGCTCTCCGCTGCTAGAATTGATGTTAGACTATCCCCTCCAATCACTAGTACAAGAAAATTTAAGACCGACGTTAATAAAACAATTTTTCCTATGTTAAAAATTAACATGAATTTTATCTAGTTTATTGCATTTTTATCTTTATTTCACAAATTTAGTTCTAATTTTTTTATATCAATAGATAAATAAAAAAATTATATCATTAACATGGTGATGCGACCAAATTTATAAATAATATTAAAAAGATAAAATCACAAAATGACGATGATAATTGATAATAATAATAATAAACAACTAAGAAGTGGATGTGTATCTGATTCTGATATGAGGCTTCGACTTCCTAGTACTTCAGCCGCCATTATTCATTCCAACACTCTCTTCACAAACAGGTCCTCTTTTATTTTTCTTTCTTGGCTTTTGCTCCTCGTTTCAAACTTTCTCTGTTAACTCATTCCATTTTAAAGTAGATTGTTTCAAGACCGAAACTGGGAAGTGAGGAGTTCAAGCAGAAGGTGTGAGTTTTAAGGGTTTCCGAGATTAACAATTATAGAAAACGAGTAGAATCTTGGAATATATGATTCTCACAGATAATAGATAAACACGTTAGAATTTTCTCAAGTGCACTTTGATTTCTTGAAAGAGACGAAAAATAAGATTTCATTTTCTTGACTATTCTTTCTGATTCTCTACATTCATGATGACTAGGAATTTTTAGAAAGAACACTTTTTTGTTAGGAAGAAGATTTTATTTAAAGTTGCTGTATCACGGTTACTCTCATCAAATAGTTGTTATCTTTAGAAAATGTTTCAATTACAATTTAGTTCTTATTATTAATTATTTATATATTAGTCCCTACATAAGTCAAATATCTTTTCACATGAAACATTAATTCTTACATAACGTACTCAAAAACAGAAGATGGACATTGCCAAGCCCAGAAACAAAAATTCAGCAACTAATACACACACAAGGTCCTAATTTCCTGTTGAACACCCATCTATCTTTTGGTGATGCCAGTCGCGTGAATGAACAAAGGAAGTACTTTTATGTCGTTCGGGATGATTTGTTGCACCCACTTGTTAATGGCAACAAAGCAAGGAAACTAGATGGACTACTTCCTTTGCTTCAACGTTATTCTGTCACTGATGTGGTACAATACAATATTCCACCAACTTATTACTGTATATTGTTGTTGTTTGGTAATTCACTTTATTGGCTTCTTTACATCTAGATTAGATTGTTGTTTCCTGCAATCATAGATATAGGGTATTCACTTGCAGTATTTTTAAGTTGTTGTAAATTATTGTCCTCCTAGTATCTTTTTTCTTCTTTTTACCACACAATGCTTTCAATTTTAGGATTTTCCAAGATCAAATAACATTCAACAGGGACATTTTCTAATTTCTAGGTTACATATGGAGGTTGTCAGAGTGCTCACACAGCTGCTATTGGTAGATAGCTTCCTTGGTTGTTGTTATACTTGCGCTGTGAGTTTTTAGAGTTGAAGTATACTTTTGGTAGAGGTTTGTTATATTCTTAATGGACGTTTGATTTCACGTTGAGTTATCTAAAGTCACGTTGAAATACTAAGTGGCAGATAAAGGTTCATATGTTTGGTCTCGTGTTGAAAAAATTATTTTGTACCCATAATTGTTTTTGAGTTGAAACAACTATAGGTAGTTTTTGTGTTGGATTAAAAAAATATTTAGTACTAACTTGCTTTTAAAATAAAGCACTCAAATATAAATTACTTCATTTCAAAATCAATTTATAAAATCAATTTTCATTCAAATCGATTTTGCAAGTGTTCAACCATGCACACACTTATTGGCAATACAATTCTTTCTAAACTGTGATTTACTTAGGTTGCAGCTGTTCTGTGTGCTGAGAGAGGAATTGTGTCACATCTGCTTCTATGAGGAGAGCAGCCAGATATCTTGACAGGCTATAACTTGATGTCTACAATGTATGGAAATGTCACGAATGTTCCAAGAACTGTTTATGCCAACAGGGAAGAGATGCTAAAGAGCTATGCCGAGTCCGTGGCTGGTAACATGGTTCTGTCCTCTGGTTTGGTGATATCTTTCAAGCTTTTTCAGCAACTGAATTGTCTACTTCTCCAAATTCTATGCAAATGGATGTAAGTAGAAGTGAGGGAAACCATCTAAAGATTTTAGTTGTCAATGAAGGTGCTGGTGATTCTGTTGCACTACTAGGTAATGAGAAGATGGAGTTTCAAAAACAACAATGAATATCTTCAGGAACATTCTCTTTTAACTAGGTCAAAATTCAGATAGAATTGGGCCTGAGCAATCAGCAGTCTTTCTTAGGCAGTGCCTATATATGTTTTCCTAGATAAAAAAATGATTTTTCTTTTATTAGAAAAAATAGTTTCTGTTTGCAGATGTACATATCTTCTCGATTCTTCGCGAACATGTAATAAAGCCTTAACATCAAATGAGGTTTGGATCCTTTTATAATCACAAAGAAACAAACATCTTATTTACACACCAAATTCGGAAATGATTGAATTGGTTAAAAAGGACAGTACAATTCATATGCATCTGTGCAAGTAATAATGTGAAACCTGTCTTCTGCCTGACATGTATATTCATGTGATTTAGTTGTTCATTGCACTGTCTTGTCAAGGCAGGCTATGTTTTTTTGAGAATTTACATCTTGACATCTTTTTCATGTTCAAACTACTGCCTTTTTTTTCTTAAAAAGAAAAAATCACTTGTTGGTATTTATTCGTTTCATTTTCAATAACTTTATGAAAATATTGTTTCTTTGCATAGGTGTTATTCGCTTAGTGCAATACTTATCACAGAGTTGGGTTATGGTTGAACCCTTAAATCAATTGTGGAAACGAAACAAAAATGCGTTAGAGGAGAGAGATAGAGAAAAACACAGTTAATATGTTTAACGTGAGAAAATCTTCCTCAATGTGAAGAAGTAAAAACTCACGGAATACTAGTTCAAAATTAAACTTCCACTATAATAATAATGAGTTACAAAGAATCAAAATACACCAATGTGGTGGTTCACACAACCTTTCTAACTATGGTGATAATCAAACTCCCTAGAGTATTTCACTCAAACTCTCTCTAGAGATCTCTCAAATGCAAAGCACAAGGCTTGCTCAAATGTGCACTCAAGAATGTCACTTGAGGCTCTCAAATTCAGTCTACGCTGCGCTGCGCTCTCTGAGTTCTAATTACTGCCTCCACCCTCAACTAAGGTATTTATAGTGGTGAAATAGGTTTTGGGCCTGGGCCAACATTGGAGGAGGAAGCCCAATCCAACATCATTTACTTGGAAAACAAAAGCCCATGAAGTTTGTTGTAGATGCTGGTACTGGCACAACAGCTATTGGTTTAGGACTTGCAGCCCATTGCTTAGGGTGAGGATCAGCTTGTAGAAAGCCATTTTAATTGAAAATGTTTTTGAATCATTTTACTACAACTGCTTATGTCTTGAGTAAAATAGTTGTTGCTTCCATGCACACTCCCATGGGAGTTATATGCTGGCTGACAAAATTGATGAGTACATAAAACAGGAGGAGCGTTTGCTTTCTGAATTCAAGAAGCATTTTAACATTGACTTTATTGACCACAATCTAAACAGTGAAGATGCAGGGATTGTGAACTGGGTGGAGCATGGCCGTCCAAGAAAGTAATATGTTACACACCTTTGTTTTTTTAATACTATTATGGAATGTTGATTATTACATCATCATTATATGGGTTATTGGGTTTCTTAAATGCCAAATAGACTAAGCATCCAGCAATATGAAGACAAATGACCCCTAGTGTTAGCTGCTACAATACAACAATAGGTATAAATCTCTCTTGTGATGATATCTTGATATCAGAGAGGAAAAATAGTTGTTGTAAGGAATCTTATGATGGCAATTTATAGTTGGTCTCTCTGACTCTTGTTTTGTTCCCTCTCAATCACACAATTGCAAATTCTGGATTTGGTATTGTCTTGGAAGGGGAAGTGGAAGCATGTCAGCAAATTGCACAACAAACTTGGATTTTTGTGGATGCTGTGTATACATTAGCTGCTAGGGAAACAGCAATGCTTCTCTCTAGTAACGAAGCTGAAGGAGGACCAGAAGTGGTGTTGCTTCGCACTGGAGGCACGTTGGGTATGTATGGGTTGGCCCAAAGGTACAAAAAATATTTTGGCATGCTCAAAAAGGACCAAATCATTTATAATAGAAAAGGGTTGTTGCAGTTTAGACGATAGGTTGAGAGGCTTTATGTTTTTTCTCCCATGTATAAATTCCAGTCAGCTGCTGTCCTGTCACTATAGCAATCCAGAGAGAGAATTCCTATTCCTGCTGCCCAGAGCTTTGGCTTGACTTAAATTTGTCTATTTGGAAGAAATTGAACTTCTATTGACACTTTGGATTGATGGATGCTCATTATAATCTGACACTGCTGATGAATTTTATTGTACTAGGAAACTGATAGCATGAAAGTTGTTCTAGAGATTTTTTTTCATTCATATCTTGGAGGAATTAATTAAACTATTTTTGTATCATTCAGCACTGGGTATATTATTGTATCTGTCTATTTACTAGTAACTGGTAAGTTAACTGAGAATATTATGGTGAATATTTGATCTATTCCCAACTATAGGCTTGGATATTTCTGTAAGCTCGTGGTTCCAGTGTTCACCTCCTGCAGTATTGTCATGTGATTCGATGGGAGCTTTAGTTTTCTGGCAACTCAATCTATAATCTCCTCAGATTAATAATAAATATGGATGATTGGGAAACATTAATTTTCACTTAAAGTTAACCCACTACTTATTTATCGGCCGTTGCCCTAAGCACCATTTGTTCCTATTACTAGTCCTGATTCGTGCATGTTTCGATTGAAGTTTTAATGAATTTATTTTGCAAACTTAGTGCATGTTTGGAGTACTATTTACATCCTTCTAAAAGTATGTTGAAAGTACAAGTTACAAAAGAGCTTCTTCTTTTCTAAAACACTTTTAGCACTCTCCAGCAGAATTTCAAAGGTAATGCAAGATATGACTTTAGTTTGTAAAAACAACTCCTTTTCTTCCAATTCGAATCAAGTTTCGAAACAAAAATAAACACCACTCAGTTTACAATTGGACTGAACTGAAAATCAAATAAGGGGCTTTTTCAGCTTTACTTTTTGAATGTACCTTAGGGTTTCCCAATTAAAAGCCAAACATGCCCTTCACTATCTGGTCACGTTGATTTTGGACATGAAATAGTTTCCTTTTGGTCTGAGAAACTAATTCCGTGAACTGGTTGAAGAACATAATCTAATAAAAAGTTATTTTCCTAAAGCTGACCCAAATCTAGCTGGCACAATGCTACTTGCTTCTGTAAATGGAAAGCCTGAGAATATAAGAAAGTTGAAGATCTTAATTGATTTTAGACACAATGTTCCGCAGCCTTATCGTAATTGATATTTTTTTAATAACGAAAAGGGCCGAAGGCCCAAGAAAACATGCAAACTAACCTTATGCACAAACCAAAACGGTAAAAATCTTAATATCATGGCTAGTGATAATTTTTTTTTTTGCTCAAATACGTTTTTGTCCCTAATAAGTTACCTTTTTTTCATTTTTGATTTTTGTAAGTTCATTTTTTTAATTTTACTTTCTATAAGTTGATACTTTTTAATTTTGGTCTCTATAAGATATTTTATTTATTTTTAATTTTATAAATTTATATTTTTTAATTTTAATATTAATAAATACGAACTTATGAAAACTATAAATAAAAAATTATCTGATCAGCTTACCACCTGATTAGCCAAAAATATAAAAGATTGAAATCGGTTCATATAATTTGAAAAATTAATTAATTAGATTTTTTTTACCTCATTTTTAATTCATTAACTCAGCACCACCTTAGTCCCTGAACTTGTGTTACCCAATTGAGTGAATGATTAAATATCCCCATTAAATGCATTAATTATACTTGCCTATCTATCTTAAGAATCATTAATTTAACACTATTTGTATAGTTAAAGCCCTTTTGCTTTGTTTTTAATTGAATTGTACAAACAGCAGACAGACAGAAGAATACAGGAGCAAGATTAATTAGAATTTTATAGTGGAAAGATAACAGAGTGAAATCTATGCTTTTGGCAACACGTACGTGAAGATTGCGAAACGATTTGCCACAGTGACCCGACAGACATGGTAAAAATGATATCTTGGTCCGTGGTCCCGCATCACGCGAACACTCCCCAAGGATCATTGAGACTCGAGACTAGAAAGTTGAAATCAACCTTCTCCTTTCTATCTCAAATACAAAAAAATAAATAAATAAATAAAATTGAGACTAATATTTATTTTAAAATATATTTTTTTCTTATATTTAACACTGAAGAAAATACTTATGATTTATAATTAATTATTTCTAACTTCACCTTAGGACTATATAGTTGGTAAAATATAATTTGAGACTAGTTTAGTAGTGGTACTATTATTTTTTACTTTCATTCAAAATAGAAAAAATATATTTAGACACCCATTATGATATTCTACACCTAGTAAGTGTGTGAGAGTTGATATTGCCCCTTTACTTTTATTTATTTATAGATATAATAATAAATAAATAAATAAAGATAAAAATGAGAAGTATTAATGAAATGTTAAAAAAATGAAGATATTGAAATATCATGATTATTCAAAATATAATTTGAGACTTAAAAACATTTTCAAATTTCAAACACAATGTAATTATTTTTTTAGAGATTGTTCGAATTATAATCTAGACATGTTCATAGTCGGTTAAAATAGAAATTGTGGCAAATATATAGGAGTAAGTCGGTGTCTGATTGTACCCGTTTTAGTTTGAAGTTATAGCCATACATACCTACCTAGAGCAGGCAGCGGCAAACATTCCTTGTAACAAGGTCCAGGGAGCAAACAAGGATGGTTCCTTCCACTGGTGTTCAAAATCCCACTTCTTTTTGTCTCTAACTAACTCTTCCTATTTTTTCTTTTCATGCACTGAACTTCGACACTTCGTGTTCTTGCTCATTAAAAAAATAAAAAATGAACTTCGTGTGCTGAGTGTAATGCTGCCCATTCTCACAGTCACACACTCTCTCTCCCTTTCATATGCTAAAAGTGTCATTTTGCAAAGTTGGTATTTTTATTTATTTATAAGGTCACATAATAGTTAGCTTTTTCTGTAAATGTAAAAATAAAAGCCTAAATATAATTTTGATATCTTATTTTGCTCAACTTATCATTTTGATCTCTCTATTTTATTAAAAACGTTGTCTAAATTACATGCCAACAAGTGAAAAGGTAAAGAAAAAAGAATGAGAAATCTTCCTACAAATTATCATACAGGAATAACAGGAAAACTGACAAATTTAAATAGATTCACCGATTTAATATCTTTTTACTTACTATCTCTTGTTTGGCAATTGCCATTTGTATGAGAATTGTTGATTTTTTTAGTATATTTTTAAGATATCAAATATATTTACTTCTTCCTTTATCCAATACTTTAGGTTATGCATGACATAATATAACTATTTATTTTATATAATTAAAATTTATCACAAATATTTTGCTTAATCTATTAATTATATTATAATTAAATTTACAATAATTAAACATTTCAATATATACATTATTTTAAGTGGAATGGAACAGGTTGACTTTGAAAAGTAAGTTGAGAAATATAATTCATCACATTTAAAGGTAAGTCGAATCACTTAACTTGTCCAACAATTTTTTTAAGGTTAAGTTAACTTGTGTTCAGCCCAGTTTGTCATTCTTACACTTAATAAACTATTAGGTTACACTTGACTTAGTAGTAGCTTGTTATAGTAACAGTAACGTTCTTTAATATATAATAATAAGAAAAATTATATATATATATATAATTTTTCTTATTATTATATATAAAAGATTATAAAATAAAAAACAAATATAGTTAATATGTTGAAAATATAATATATTTAATACTTATTTTACCGAGAAAATAGAAGACTATCGTAGGATGATTTTTTAATACCCTTATATTAATGTCATCCTACGGTTCTACCGGGAAATGGAAATCTAACGGGCAAAGCAGAGTTCTACAATAAGGCGCGTTCGATGAAACTATATTTTATGATTATTATAATACATACAGGCGGAACTTAATTGTGTTTGGATGATTGTTAATAAAATAATTTTAAAGTGATATAATTTATATTTACATATTTTATTATAAAATTTAATAATAAATTTTGAATTTAATATAACAATTATTTTAATTCATAATTAATTTTAAAATATGAAATTAAATTTAGAATTCAAAATTAATTTTTTAACACCAAAACAAACATGCACTATTTTATTTACAAGAGAGGAGAACAAAAGATGGAGGGAACAACCAGCAAACAAGAAAGACAGAGGTTGTTGACTGATGAATTGCCAAACAAATATGAACGTCAATGTGCTTTGTTAGAACGTAGTCTCTTCTTAAAAATGGTGAAGAGGCAGGGAAACATCGCTTTCACTTACTTTTAGTGCAACACATCAAACGGGTTTTGTTTTTTTAGTGGCAACTGCCAAACAAGATAGAGTCATAGAGTGGTAGAGATTATAAAAGTCACGGTTGGCTACTGGCCTGTGCTGTGCAAATGGTACGAATAATGTGGAACAATTTAAGCAACACGTTACATTTTTTTTTTTCTATAAATCTTTTTAATAGTTCATAAAAAATATTAAATAAAAAATAAATATGTTTAATATCTTAGACACATAAAAAATGCTTAATATTACTTTTTTTATCTAACAAGTTAGATAATTAATAAGAGTTTTTAATAGAAAAAATAAAAAGTAAATGGGATTATTGTAAAAGTAAGGGGGATCACAAGTTCAACTAATATTTTTTTTGAATAACTAAAATCACATTTAACTATATTGTCATAAACTAAAAATATATTTTCCTCATAAATTTATATAACTGATAATTTCTTACTTATTACTTAATTCTATATTTAATCATAAACATTAAAGTTACAAACATCTTAATTAATTATAGGTAATTTATTAATTAAATGAGATTAATATAATTAGTTAATATGGAAAAGTTGTGTAAAATTAACATGTATTAGGAAAAGTGTGTGAGAAATTAGTGAAAGAAAAAAAACTTGCATGGAGATTAGAAAAGGATCGAACCATGGGAGACGTGGAAGATGGAGGCAGTGTCATTCATGCAAAGAATCAAATGCTCAGAATAAAATAAAATAGCATTGGTGTGGTGTTGAGGCTAGGAGAGCTTCAAAACTTGAGAAATCTCATCTTTCACTGCAGATTGGAATCCTAACTCAACTCAATGAGACAATTATTAAACTTATTGTAAGGCTATCACCAACCCTCCGTCAAATCTCCTAGTATCTTTAACCACAGAGACAATGGGAATTGAACAGAAATTCGTTTTTCTTTATTAATAATCCAACCACTATTTACAGAAGAGCCATCCGGAGTTGTCTGCACATAACAAGACATGATCACTTTTAATAGTGTCTTTAACAAATATTGTGATATTATTTTAAATTTTCACTTTATGAGCCTCAACAAATAATATACCAATACAAATTATTAGGAAAAACTTAATTACTACTAATAATCATACGCAAGGTAACTTATGGGCTCTATGTTTTGGGCCTAAATTAAATTAATAATAAGATGAGAAAGGAGAGCAGTGAAAATAGATAAGAAAAACTGTGTCACAAAATTCAGTGTGTGTAAGGAAGTGTTCACGGATGAAGCATTATGAGCAGTAGAAAATACAAAAATATGAAATAGTACGGTACCCAAGCAGGCATCGGAGCCATTTATTATTGTCCTCTTTTGGCATTTGTTGTTTTTATACAGAATTGCAAGTTCAACGTCGAATGGAAAATAGCCTAAATAATTGATTAATCGTCATGGTTTTAAAATGTGAATGAAAAGGTATTACAGGAAATTATCTTTGCAAACTCAAATGGAAGATATGACACTAGTCAAACAGTCCATTTATTGGGTTCTGATTTGACTATTGGACTTGTTAAAAAAAAAGACTTGATATTCTTTTAAATAAATACTAGGATGATATTTGAAAAAAAAAAGTAGCTATAACTCAAAACATATTGAATACACCTCATTGAATGTTGTTTAAAATAGTCTAAATTATAACAAATAATTAATTATATTTTAAGTCTCTTTCCGCTCATGCCAAATAACTTGACTTTTTTTCTTAAAAATAATAATAAATATTTATATTTTGAATATGATAAATGCTTTAATATCTAAACATTTTTTATTAAAATTAATCAATACTAGATTAAGTGGTGACATGAACCAAACTATTTTTTTTCAGATGAATGTTAGGAAAAATTATTAAAACTAATTATTAAATAAGATATGAGACCTATTGAATTTTGTCATTTCTAATAAATTTGAGTTATAAATTCCATTTTAGGGTGGATATGGAGGTGGAAATAAGAGAGATAGGAAGAAAAGAAAAGAAGGTAAAAAGAGAAAATAATAGATGTGATAGATGGGGTGATAAAAATGAAAGAGTAAGTTAAAGAGATAATTAGGGTGAAAGTGGAATGGAATAAAAAATAAAATATATTTTTAAAATATTTAACCAATAAAAGAGTATGTTCAAAAAAAGTGTAACTTTTATACTTATCCAACCAATATATTTATATTTAGCAAATTGCTTTAAGATATTGGTTAAAAAACTTAAATTAAAAATATTTTTGAAAGAAAAAAAATTGTATTATTTATAATATATTTTATGTTTTTTTTATAATTTACATAATGAATATTTTTATTTTATAATTTCTTAATTAAAAGGTTAAGAAGACTCTTATATTTATGAGAGACATGCTCCAACTTTTGAATTTATCAGAACAAATTAATAATAATAGTGAATCATAAGTATTTGTAGTATATAAATAAAAGAATGAGAACGATAATGATCCAAAAGCACCTAAATGGTCAGTCCTTGAGCCTGACTGCCCAACTCAGTCTGTGGTGCGCAAAGGGAGAAAAGAGAGGGGAGAGGGGTATTAAAGTAAAAGGGGATGGGGCATTAGGTGGGAAAGTACATTTTTAGCAACTTTGGGTTCGATAGGAAAGGAGTGAATGAGGAAAAGAGGCAGCCAGGCGAGTGAGTGAGAGAGTCGTGTCTCCTCTCATTTTCAGTTTTGAGAGAAGAGAACTAAGCAGCAACGCAACACAACTCAAGTGTGTCTGTCACACAGCATAATAGAAGTGAAAAAGAACGAGATTGTGGGAAGTAGTAGCAGTCCATCATTTGCATGGGAGAAACCGGGATCATTGTCCGCTTCCCGGGTAAATTAGACCCGAAAGCAGAGGAGTTCAGACCCACCAACACCAACCCCATCAATCTTCAATGCCAATGGTACCCTCTTCCTCTTCCTCTTCCACTTCCCCTTCCCCTACCCCTCCCTCCCCCTCACCTCTCCACCTCCTCCACCCGCTCCCTCCTCCTCACTCCGGTCCCACTCACCTCCGACTCCGCCCTCCGCGCAGAACTCCAGGCCTTCGGCGACATCAGAGCACTCCAAACCGAGGCCCTCCGCCACGGCATCCTCACCGTCCACTTCTTCGACCTCCGCCATGCAGAGTCCACCTTCGCCGCCATCCGCTCCATGCACCTCCACTTCCCTCAATTCCACCCCAGCCCGCCCCTCCTCTCGGCCCGCCCCATCTCCGCCCACTACGTCCTCCCTTCCTCCAACGCCCTCCCCGACGCCCACAACCAAGGCACCCTCGTCATCTTCAACCTCCACCCCAACCTCTCCACCGTCCAACTCCGTCGTCTCTTCCAACCTTTCGGTACCTACTTCTCTCTCTCTCTCATATTATTTTTTTGTTGATTACCTGTTAGCATGTTAGTTTTGTTAGCCGAGGAAATCGTATCCGCATCTGTTTTCTCTTCTCTTCTCTCTTAATTCATACATGTTGGAGGAACTTTTAAGGTGATGCTTGCTGGGATGATAATAATAATAGGATTTCACGTCTTTATCTTGGACTTTTTCTGTCTCCACTTTTTTTTAAAAAAAATTGTTGGTGGTTGGTTCAATCAAAATCCATATACAGGTCCCATAAAGGAATTGAGAGATACCCCATGGAAAAAGAATCAGAGATTTGTGGAGTTCTTCGACATAAGAGACGCCGCCAAGGCCTTGAAGCACATGAACGGCAAGGAAATTCACGGCAAACAGGTTGTGATTGAGTTCAGTAGACCCGGTGGTCACACCCGCAAGTTCTTCCATCATTCTCCTCCTTCCAAAACCACACCTTTCAACGTTCCTCCTCCACCACCACCACCGTTTCCTCCTTCCCCGCGACGTCGTTTTGCTGCTCCTCGCTTGCATTCCTCTCAAAAGAAATCACCGGGAAGCCCCAACAAGAGTACGGGATCTATTGATGCGGAAATGGGATCATTGAGTTTGACCGGAGAAGTTGAAGTTGAAGTTGAAGTTGAAGTGAAGCACTCTTCACATGGCCCCACACGGAGGAATCTTAGCAGAAAGCCCAATTGCGATACCACTCTAGTAGTAGGAACCACCACCAAGCAGCAGCAGCAACAACAAGTACCTAGAAGTAGGCACTGGAAAGGAAAACAAGCGAAGAAACACGAAACTAGGTTTCTAATCAAAGAGGGTGCCATTGTAGAATCTGGTCCCAAAGATACTAGAACTACTGTCATGATCAAAAACATTCCCAACAAGTACAGGTCCGTTTTTCATTTCTTTATATTTACTTCATTTTCTTCTTCTATTCGTGCTCCTGTTACTAGAAACTAGAAAAGGGTGAGTTTGCGCAATGACCAATCGAGCTTCCCCCTCTCTCTTTTTTGAAGATACCCTTTCTCTATAATCATACAAACGAAACAGTGCATAAAAGCTTCAGGAGAGAGAGAGAGAAAGGCACTGTAAAATGTGCTAAAGTACAACGATAGTATAAAAAATGAGTAAGAAATTAAATTAAAGTATAAGTAGTATTTGAGAATTATATATATATATATATATATTATTACGAGTTATGTGTTTTGGTTTTGACTTGTTGCAGTCAGAAGTTGCTATTAAACATGCTGGATAACCACTGCACACACTGCAACGAGCAGATTGCAGACGGCGATGAGCAGCAGCCTCTATCCTCCTACGACTTCGTGTACCTTCCCATTGATTTCAAGTATTTTTTCCATTTCCATGCGTGCAATCCTACGTATTTAACTAATTAATTGATTTACCCACCAAGCAAAATGTATCACTTATTATTATGTTTTGAAACAGCAACAAGTGCAACGTGGGATATGGTTTTGTGAACATGACTTCCCCGGAGGCAACACTCAGGCTCCACAAGGCCTTCCATCTTCAACATTGGGAGGTTTTCAATTCAAGAAAAATCTGCGAAGTCACCTATGCTAGAGTTCAGGTACTACTATTTCTCTATTCATATTAATTAGCACATGGGAAAAAAAACACCTTTTCTTAATCTCAAATATAAACAAATTGTAATTAACTTTTATTCATTTAATATTATTATTTTTAAAATATTCTTCGTTTAATTAAAGTTTTAGTTTCAATAATAGTACATTTTTCTTCCTTACATTAATTTCCAATAAAGGATAAAAAATTTAATTTTTAATTAACGTGAATATTTTCTTTCTTCTCATATTTGATAATTTGACACGTAAGTATTAAATGTTAAGTGTGACAGTATTATATATTTCTGAGTAATGCTAAATTCTCGTGTTATATTCTCATACAAATTTTCCTACTATTTTTTTATGTATTGAATGAAAAATAAAAGCATTTATCGTCTTGAAAATATATAATATATTTAAAACTTATCATAAAGATAATAGGAAAATTTATTGGAGGATATAATAGGAATGTTAAAGAATTGTTATTTTTCAATAAAAAATATTTTTATTTTAAGATTTTTAACCAATATTATTTAAGATATTAGTTAGCATTTCTCGGAAATATACTGGAATTTAGTACAATAAATTGATATTGTTGATTTAAAAGTAAATGAATAATGAAATGAAGGGTTTGGAAGCATTGAAAGAGCACTTCAAGAACTCAAAGTTCCCATGCGAGATGGAGCATTACTTGCCAGTGGTGTTTTGGCCGCCTCGAGATGGGAAAGAACTGACGGAGCCACTTCCAATAGTGGGGAACAAGCAGCAACAACAAGCCATCTCAAGTGGCGGCGGCGGCAGCAGCGGCAGCGTAGGTGATGATGATGAGACAAATGAAGAAGTGGGTGGAGGAAGTTCTGAAGGGTAGTAGCTAGTGTTGTGATTGTGAAAGACAAGCATTTAAGGTGGTTGAGCAACGACCCACACCTGTGTTCGTCTTCGTACCTTAACCAACCATTTCTCTATCTCTCAATTGAACCTGTTGCTGCTCACTGCTCACCTTCCCTCCAATATCTCTTCATTTTTTTATAAATATTTTCGTGTCCTGCTTTTGTCTAGTGAAATTGAATTTGTAGCTTTTTTTTCTTTTTCTTTTCAATCACTTGTTTGTAGCCTTGTAGTTGTAGGTTCTGCCGCTTCAGATGTACTGTAGTAGTATTTAGTTTGCCTATTTAATTTTCAAGAATTTCGATGTATCATTTTTTTTTATAGACAGAAAACTTTAAAGAGAACATAGAAACTTTAGTTAGTTCTTTACGATTACTAGGTTTAGAGTGGGTTTGATTGTGTAGTAGAGAAAAAGAGCGGAAAAGAATTAAAAATATATATTTAAATTAAAGTAGATAAAAAGAGGAATGGAATTCACACCATTTTTTATTTTTTTTTTCATGAATAGTATTTTCTCCCTTACAACCAAACTAAATACTAAACCAGTAGTAGCTAGGAGTGGAATAGAAAGGTTTCATGAACATATACGATTGTGTCTTACTGTAGATAATAAACATTTATTTGAATAGGGTCGATGTAGGAGATTTAGATAATAAACATGAAATTATAAGTTTTAACTTTAATGTGAAAACTGTAAAAAAGAAATTGTTCGTCTCTTAAGAACTGAACTTATCAATAAACTATTCAAATTAGAACTGGAAAAGCAATCAATTTTTCATTTCATAATATATTTAATTAAACTTGAACTTTCTTAACAAAATTAGTTGGATTACAAAAATAATTTCTCCACTACAAAGGGAGTTTTCTTTGATTGGTATTTTTATATTTTCCGTTTAGTTTCAGCATAAAGAGCATGGGAGACCTGAAAATAGCTTTAGTTGAATAATATAGGTGTCTAAATTATTTGAATTTTTTAAATAAGTCTGTTTATTTTGAAAGTGTGTAATTGGGTCTTTGAACTTTTAATCATTGATCGGGTTCCTCCTAGATGTATTTTTATTTGAAGTTACATTAAGGTAATTGAAAATTTACAAATAGTTAAGTGATCAAATTGTTAGTTTAATTATTTACTAGGTTTCTAAATTATTTAATTTTTTAATCAGGTACTAATAATGGTTTATTTCGAATAGATGAAATAAAAAACAAGAGGAAAGAAAATTTTGAAAACTAAAAAGGAAATACATTAGTTATTTGTGTTTTTTTAATTACATACAAACATAGCTTTTCTTTAAAAATAAAATAAAATCAGAGACCTATATGTGTTCTTTTACAGGCAGAGACCTACATGTTAATGTAAATTAAATAGAAAAATCAAATAAAATAGTTTAATTATGTGATCAATAGATAATATGTTTCTATCAAAAAGCAAGGAATGAAGTGGCAGAAGTGTCGGGCGAATGCATGTACTATTAACAATATCTGAATTTTCAAAGATGCATCTGAGATGAGAGGACAGTCACAACTCCCAAGTGACAACCTCTTAAAACAGCGATGAGTGATATAACAAGTGTACACTTTACTTTTAGTTGGTAGGAGAAAGAAAGAGATACTAGTACATGAGAAAAAGAAATGGAGGAAAAAAAAAAGAGATATATTTTTTGTGGCTAAAAAAAAGAGATATAATATAACGTGAGAAAAAAGAGATAAAAAATTACGATGGACGAAAGATATTTTTTTTTACATATATATATATATATCAATATTTTTTAAATGCATGTAAAAAAAATTGGTTGATCATTTTTTAACAAGACCTTTCTTTATTATTATGTTTTTTTTTATCATTCCTTTTGTTACTAATTGCCAGATATTCAAGGAAAATATTTTCAAATTTAAAATATTTATAAACAGTACTAGTACTACAAGTAAAGGAGTATGATATTTTAACAGACAAGGTCTAACAAGAGAGTTTGCAAGTATAAAAAAAATTATTAAAAAAGATAAAATATTCTTCTGACTTTAAGTTAAGAGAATAGTCGAGTTTAAATAACAGTGTTTTTGTTTAGGAGAGGGAAGAGACATAGGAAAAAATAATGTTAATTTAATGTAAGTCTGGCACTATTTACTTGTTATTTGAATTTAAATATGATTTAAAGCAAAGACAGCATTGGAGAGTTGTCCTTGTGTGGTTGTGGACCATGATATTCTCCACACCTGTCCTGCATTGGTCACCCATTTAATGCTCTGTATTTCGTTCTGTAGCTTTCATCTGCCACCTCCACCACCCGCTTCACATCTCTGTCAGTTTTTTCACCTGTTCTTTCCTTTGATGCTCTGGGGTTTTGACACGTGGGCCACCTGATGCCGCCCACGTCATCACCGGTCCCTCCCCTCTTCCCAACTCAAACCTCGTATAGTTAATATCATAATTCGATTTATGCTGCCCATTCCCACCTTGTCTGTTTTTGATCAATTTCTCACCGGACCCCCAAATCTCGTCGCATGTGTTAGACTTAGATGTTAGCAATCAAAGACAAAAGAAAATGTATATACTACATGGGAAGAAAATACGTATAATTAAACTATCATTTTTCATTGTTTATTTAAGAAGCTAAATGTTCTGAATGAACTACTGCAGGAACTGCTACAGGTGGTTTTATTGGAGCTTCACTCGTGGTTCTCGACTTCTCGTTCATGAGTTAGAGTTAGAATTGCACTTGCAAAGACTTTGGTAGGTAGAATTTGATACCAAATTGATTTTACATAAGTTTTTATATGTTTGATTTTATGTTAGATAATAATTTAGAATGGATTTTGAAATAAAATAATTTTAAGTAGTTTATCTGTTAGATAAAAAAAAATTATACTAAATTTAACTTTAAAATCATTGAAACATAAATCACATTAGTTCAAAATCAATTATAATCAAAACTAATTTTATCAAAGTTCATTCAAACACATATTAAGTTGAGAGTCCTGTATAAAGGTAATTATATGATTTTAGATATGGATAGTTTGATGATAATTATCCTTAAAATCGTCCTTCATGAATATAAGTTATTTCGTTAGCCACAAAAGTTCTATATCGCTTAGGTGTCGAGACCTTATAAACATTTTTTCTTTCAACCCACTGATGCCCCTTTTACAATGGAAAAAATGTGATGGAGGGGAATTGGTATATGGGATCTGAAGAGAGCTACGCTGGATGGAGAGAGAAATAGGATTTGCGATTTGGGCTTTATGGTTCACTAACTAAAAAGTAAAACAGGAACTATACCATGATGGGGAAGAGAGAGAGAGAGAGAGAGAGAGAGAGAGAGAGAGAGAGAGCTAAGTATGTTTTTATATTTTAACATATTCTAATAATTTTTAGCTTTCAGAAATCGTATTTAACGATTAAGTTATAAAATATTACAGACTCCGTTAACAGTGTTTGATGAAAAAACTGAAAAAATAAATTGGTCAATTTTAGAAACTAAAAAAATAACTTTAAATTTAAGACATTAAAAAATATATCTATATTTAAAGAACTAAAAATATATTTAAACGTTTAATTAATTCTGTATGATAATACTAGTTCTAATGGCGAGAAGGGACTATGGAACAAGGTCCGTGGAAACTGTGGCTGAGGCATGCGCGGATGTACTTTTGATGCAATCAAGGTCACACGGTTGGCCACTTGGAACAATTCCATAAATAAATACCTTACTTTTTAGAAATCGATAAAAATGGTAAGTTTAATTTAATTTAAAAGCTTTACATACTTGGACACCGAACTACTTTGGAAACATCATTTGTACGGATGCCCTGTCTTTTATGTGCCTTGCTCCTTGCCAAAAGTTATTCCACTAAACTACGCTAATTATTTTGAGACTTTGAATAATTATATAACACTTTCTATTTTTTTTATACTAATATCATCAAGCTTTTTTATGGTTAGTTATTGAATTTGGAACTTGGTCGCGAGGATCCACCTCTTCGTTATTTCGTACTTATTTTGCTTATATAAAAGTACTACTAGTAGAACATAATGGTGGTAATTAAGGACGAAGAAGGAAAAAACGAAAGAGGGAGAACTTTCATTCTCATTATTCTATAATAAAAAAATAATAAAAGAAATGTACTGTAACTCAAGACTCAAGAGTCGATTTGTCACTGAGTGAGATTTGATTATATTAGGCATGGCAACTGGGCGGGACGAAGGCGGATATTGCATTTCTCGTCCCCGTCCCACCCCCAAACCCGCTCCCCGCCCCCGCCCCCGTTCCCCGCCGGATTTTAAAATCCATCTTCATCCCGTCCCCGCTTGGGGTCGGATTTTTCTCGCCCCGCCCCGCTATTTGATTAAAATTTAAAAAAAAAATAATATAACTTTTTTTATTGAAAATTCGGATAAAAAAGTTAATTATGTAACAAAAAAATAATAATAACAAACCCACATTTACAATATGGGATCATAATTTTAAAATTACAAAACAAAATCAATCAATTCAATTAAAAAAATTAGAAAATAATATATTTTTTTATTTTTTTAATATTATTTATTACAGGGCGGGGGCAGGGGCGGGGGCGGGGGCGGGGGAGGGGCATGTATCAGTAACCCCATACCCGGCCCCGTCCCCGCTTTTGGCTACCGAGAAAAACTCGAACCCGAAAAATTCGATTTTTTCCCATTAAAATCGGGACTGATTCGGGCGGATACCCACGGGTTCGGGTTCCGCTGCCATGCTTAGATTATATTATTCATTAATATTACATTCAGTCTAGCAGTATCAAAAATTGTGTAGAACACTACAAGACACTATCTTGCCAATGACATAGTAGTCCTAGTTTTCAATTACACTTCGATTGGTTCAATGATCATGATCTGGGGTAGATTCCTTTTCTAACTTATCTTCCTCGTCGTTCATGTCTGTGCATTATATGTGTTCGTTGTGATCAAAACCATATAAGTATCACCAAAATAATATAAGCAAAAAGAGGAGTTTCTTGTTCAAACTATAACGATGTCTCATATAGTGACAGTAATTGATGAATCCATGATTAGCAAACAAGTGCCGGCAAATGTTAAAATCATGTGTATAGCTCTCAATCCATTTGGCAAATGGCATTAAATAAGCTCTAAATAGAAAATCATAGCTTAAAACGAGCAAAGAAAAGATACCTATTATAAATTTATAATAAGGTGTTCAAGAGGTCGAGAATTTTGAGGCATAGAAATCCCACTTGGGATATGGGAAGCAAAGATGGATTTTTCCGTTATGCAGATGGCTTTGACAAATTGCTATTACTCTTTGGGACTTTAGGTTGCATTGGAGGTGGCCTACAAACCCCTATGACAATGCTTGTTCTTGGCAGTTTGATAGATGATTATGCTGGTGGATCTGGACATTCTGTGTCCAAACATGTTATAGACAAGGTAATTAATCATTAGTACGTGAGGTCATTCACTGAAGCCATTCATTCTAGACACATGATAACAGAAGTAAATGCAAAAATTTCAAAGTCATGGTTTTGTTATTCATTCTAGACACATGTATAAATTATAAAATATAGTTTTTACATTCCAAAATTTCATTTGCTTGAAAACATCTGACAAAAGTTCTGTCATAATTCTTTCAGTACGCTCTAAGGCTGCTGGGTGTTGCTATTGGGGTTGCTCTGTCCTCCTTTATAGGTAACTATTGCTCCAAATTTTGGATATTTGGTTTCCAACTTTCCATTGTTAATGATAACGTGGGCCGTTGAACTCTACCCTTTTTTCTGTCTCCTCTAGCAGATTAATCATGGATATGTGTAGCATCATTAATGATTTTTTCTTGGTGTAAGTAAATATATGAAAAAGAACCCTTGTCCAGCTAAAGTAATTATTACCTTTTTAATTTTTTCTTTGGTTACATTGACAAGTGGATATCATGACCGGACTCAATGAACTGACAATTGCCTAAATTCATGTCCCACCTTAACCAATTGAAATATGCTCAGTCAGCAAAATAATTACTTTTTCATGTAGTAAGAGTTCAATATTGATTTCAAGAGAATGCATGCATGATGCATGATATTTGTCCTGCAGAAGGGGTGTGTTGGACAAGAACAGCAGAAAGACAAACTTCCCGCATGAGAACTGAATATATCTTAAATCAGTCCTAAGGCAAGAAGTTGGTTTCTTCGACAAGCAAACTGACTCTTCCTCAACTTTTCAAGTTATTGCCACCATAACTTCTGATGCTCAAACAATACAATATACCATGGCTGATAAGGTATACTTAGTACTTAATTATTTATAGAATAGAACCTTCCTCCTTATTCTTTTCAATCCTTTGTGGTAAAAATAATTTGTATGTGTTTGTTGCAGGTGCCCAATTGTCTTGGTCACCTCTCAGCATTTTTCTCTAGCTTTGTAGTGGCACTCTTCCTTTCATGGAGACTGGCACTAACTGCTTTTCCGTTTTCAATCATAATGATCATGCCAGCTATCATATTTGGGAAGACTATGAAAGAGCTGGGAAATAAAATGAAAGATGCATATGGAGTTGCTGGTAGCATAACTGAACAAACAGTCTCATCAATTCGAACTGTTTATTCATATGTAGGTGAGAAGCAGACACTAGAAGCGTTCAACTCGGGTCTTCAGAAAAGTATGGAGATTGGCATAAAACTAGGTCAAACCAAGGGAGTGATTATTGGTAGCTTTGGGTTGCTATATGCTACTTGGGCATTCCAATCTTGGGTTGGTAGTGTTCTGGTCAGGACAAAAGGAGAAAGTGGTGGCCCTGTGTTTTGTGCTGAAATATGCATCATTTGGGGAGGACTGTAAGCATCATCAGAATTTTCCCCCTTTTCTTTTTATTTTTTTGCTAAGTAATATATCTAACACATTTGTAGGAGATATTCTGCTAAGATAAAGACTCTTGGGGAGAACATGTTGATATTACTACATTACTACATAAAATGAAATATATAGGTTGTTGAATCCTACATATTTTTATTTGTAGGAACCTGTTTTTGTTCTCATTTAGATTTTTACATATGAAATGAACTAATATTGAATTGGAAAAAAAATGTGCTTCTCTTGTCCATTGGACTTCACACTTGCTATGACTGTTAACTTCATTTTAAAATGCACAGGTCTCTGATGAATTTTTTAGATGATTGACCGAGTGCCAACCATAAATTCTTAGAAAGAAAAAGGAAAGGTCTTAACACATACAAGAGGAGAGATCACATTTAAAGAGGTTGAGTTTAGTTACCCATCAAGGCCAGATGCACCGGTTCTCCAAGGACTCAATCTGAAAGTGCAGACAGGTAAAACAGTAGGCCTAGATGGAGGGAGTGGTTCTCGCAAATCTACTATCATCTCTTTGCTTGAAAGATTTTATGATCCTGTATATGGTGAGATATTGCTTGATGGATATGATATACAGACACTCCACATTAAGTGGTTAACGTCCCAGATGGGACTGGTAAATCAGGAACCAATTCTCTTTGCAACATCCATAAGGGAGAACATTCTATTTGGCAAGGAAGGAGCTTCAATGGAAGCTGTTATAAGCGCAGCAAAGGCAGCAAATGCGCATGATTTCATTGTTAAACTTCCTAATGGATATGAAAATCAAGTAAGATATGAATTCTGTCCCATTCCATACTTCTTATCCCACTTAATTTTGATTAGCAAGATCCTACACTGTTATTTTATATTGTTCAATTTGATTACTTAGAAAATTGCAATTTGTTGTTCAGGTGGGACAATTAGGAGCTCAATTGTCTGGAAGGCAAAAACAAAGGATTGCCATTGCAAGGGCTTTAATAAGAGAGCCAAAAATTCTCCTACTAGATGAAGCCACAAGTGCATTGGATTCACAATCCGAAAGACTAGTGCAAGATGCCCTTGATAAGGCTTCCAGAGGCAGAACAACAATCATCATAGCGCATCGGCTATCCACAATTCATAAAGCTGATTCAATAGTAGTTATTCAATCTGGAAGAGTGGTTGAATCTGGTTCCCATGATGAACTACTCCAACTGAACAATGGGCAAGGAGGGACTTACAGCAAAATGCTACAACTGCAACAAGCAATAAGTCAAGACGAAAATGCATTGCATCAAATAAATAAGGGCCCTTTAGCTATGGTAAATCAAACAAGTCCAAATTTTAGCAGGCAAAGTAGCCTAATTCATCATGCATTTAGCTCAACACAACCGTTTAGTCCCATATATTCAATTAGTATTCCAGGGTCCAGCTTTGATGAGTCAGCAGCGAAAACTGGGAAAAATCTTCAAATGCAAGCTTCTCTCGATGGCGTTTACTTAAAATGAATGCCCCAGAGTGGAAACATGCATTGCTTGGGTGTTTAGGGGCCATTGGCTCTGGAATAGGTCAGCCAATTTACTCCTATTGCTTGGGAATTGTTGCATCTGTCTACTTTATAAAGGACAACTCTCTCATCAAATCAGAAATCAGGTTGTACTAGTCCATCTTCTGCTGCATAGCTGTTGTCAACTTCCTTTCAGGCCTCATTCAACATTACAATTTCACCATTATGGGAGAACATTTGCTAAAAAGGGTGCGAGAAAACTTGCTAGAGAAGGTGCTGACTTTTGAGATGGGATGGTTTGACCAAGAGGATAACAGCAGTGCAGCAATTTGTGCTCGTTTGGCAACTGAAGCCAACTTGGTTAGATCCCTTGTTGCAGAACGAATGTCATTGTTAGTTAATGTTTCTGTTATGGCTTTCTTGGCTTTTGTACTAAGTTTAATTGTCACATGGAGGGTGGCTCTTGTTATGACCGCAATGCAGCCGTTGATCATTGTATGCTTCTACTCAAAAAACATTCTCATGAAAAGTATGGCAGGGAAAGCAAGAAAGGCTCAAAGAGAGGGTAGTCAATTAGCAATGGAAGCTACTATCAATCATAGGACTATTGCTGCATTCTCATCTGAGAAAAGGATTTTAATTTGTTCAGAACGGCTATGGAAGGCCCCAAGAAGGAAAGCATCAAGCAATCATGGATTTCAGGTTCCATATTGTCAGCCTCATATTTTGTAACAACAGCATCTATAACTTTGACTTTTTGGTATGGAGGCCGGTTATTGAATCAAGGGCTGGTGGAATCAAAACCTCTTTTGCAAGCTTTCCTCATTTTGATGGGCACTTGTAGACAAATTGCAGAGACAGCAAGCACAACTTCTGACATAGCTAAAAGTGGAAGAGCCATTAGTTCAGTATTTGCGATACTGGATAGGAAAAGTGAGATTGAACCAGAAGATCCTAGACATAGAAAGTTCAAAAATACTATGAAGGGTCATATAAAACTGAGAGATGTCTTTTTCTCATACCCAGCAAGGCCAGATCAAATGATTCTCAAGGGCCTCAGTCTTGATATTGAAGCTGGCAAAACAGTTGCATTAGTGGGACAAAGTGGCTCGGGAAAATCCACCATCATTGGCTTAATTGAAAGATTTTATGACCCCACGAAGGGATCTATATCCATAGACAATTGTGACATCAGGGAATTTAACTTGAGAAGTTTGAGATCACATACTGCCTTGGTGAGTCAGGAGCCAACCCTTTTTGCAGGAACTATACGTGACAATATTGTGTATGGGAAAAAGGATGCATCAGAAGATGAAATAAGAAAGGCAGCACGTCTTTCAAATGCTCATGAGTTTATAAGGTACAGTTTCTAGTATCAAGATTCGGTTAAAATTGGTTTTAGTCCTTGCATTTTAAAAATGGTGAATTTCGTCCCTGGCTAGAGTCAAAACCAAATCCACCACATGCACCATTTTCAAAAAGTAGGACTAAAACCAATTTTAATCAAATCTTGAAGGACTTAAAACGCATTTTACCCTTTTGTATTTTTCTCTCACTCTTGCAATAGGAACATAGAAGAGTTAGTTGCATTTAGTGACACAACTTGTCTGATGTAGTTCAATGAAAGATAGTTATGACACTTACTGTGGAGAAAGAGGAGTGCAGCTCTCAGGAGGACAGAAGCAGAGGATAGCAATTGCTCGAGCAGTGCTGAAGGACCCTTCAATCCTTCTGTTAGATGAAGCAACAAGTGCTCTAGACAGTGTATCAGAGAATCTGGTACAGGAGGCACTTGAGAAAATGATGGTTTGAAGAACGTGTATAGTTATAGCTCACCGTTTGTCAACAATACAAAGTGTAGATTCCATAGCTGTGATAAAAAATGGGAAGGTGGTGAAACAAGGGTCAAATGAAGCTTATTACTCCTTGATTAGGCTACAACATGGCCACTCAACTTGAGGTGATATGTACAAATATGCATATGAATTTGGATTACAATTTGCTCCGCCACTATATCACCAA
This sequence comes from Glycine tomentella, assembly GCA_007407185.1. Classification (NCBI taxonomy): domain Eukaryota; kingdom Viridiplantae; phylum Streptophyta; class Magnoliopsida; order Fabales; family Fabaceae; genus Glycine; species Glycine tomentella. The sequence continues at coordinate 833,292 of PYAF01000922.1, forward strand.
TGTACCAAGCATTATGCAATTCTTTTTGGTGATACATCATTATACAATTTTAAATAAGATAAACAGTTTTGTACCCAAAATATATTAAAAAACATTAGTTTAAAGTAATGAATACTTCTTGGGTTGTGCATTTAGAACAAATGGAGGACAATGTTTCTTAACGAGCGAATACTTCTAACAACTCCAAAATTATCATATACTTCTTGGGTCGTGCATTTGGAAGAAATGGGCAATGTTTCTTAATAATAGTTAGATCTAGCATAAAAAACCAACAAACAAATAGTTACATCATATTCCTCTATCTCGTACTGTTGAGATATCACTTTTTCTTTTTAATCGAGTCACATTTGAATTGGTATCACTTTTTATTGCACACTTTAGAGAGATTTTTAATTGTGAAATTCCCTTTCTCTCTCAAGTCTTACCTAAAAAAGAATAAAAAGATATCAAGACTCACTTTTTTAATGTGTGTTTGGATAAGCGATGATAAAATTAATTTTAGATTAATATAATTTTAAATTAACGTGATTTTATATAATTGATTTTGAAATAAAGTGATTTTTGTTTAGATAACCTATATTAAAAAATTGATTTTTTAAAAAAATAATGTTTGAATATTTTGAGTCATAATTGATTTTGAGTGTAAAATTACTAAAATATGCTTTAATGTCTTTGAATACTTATTTGCTATTGTATTCCTACTACTCTTTCAATGTAGATCCTATGAAGTGAAATGGTAATAATTTTTCACTGATAGAACAAGTAAATGTAATAATAAATTTTCAACTATCAAAATAAATGAAATCCTAAAAATATAATAAATGCAAACAAGAAAAAAGAAAGAATGTATGTGTCCAACTACTCAACTATAGTTTGTCAAAAAATGTGTAGAAAGTACAAGGGTACTGTGAGGAAGCATGTACATAATAATATTTTATATTTTCTTGAATCAATTCAAGTTGAATTGAAAATTCTCCCTAACTGCTTCAAAGTCACCGTAGGTTGGAGCGTTCAACGTGAAATTGAAGAAAATGGTGTTCAAACATATTTTTATATAATCAAATCACGTTTGACCAAAATCACCGTGATTCACTGTGGTTACACCGCCAAACCAAATATGCTCTTAACTTCAAGTTGCATTGATTATCGAAGTAACGCGTAGTTATATATACCTGGATATGATATTGTTTTTTTATATATATGTAGCAAACACAATAGTAACACTAACAGGGGAAAATGTGAAATTGTACTATTTTGTCTCAGTCATTAGTATATAGCATTCATACAACCCCAAAAAAGAAAGTACACAATTAATACGATAAAAAAGAAATAGAGACAAAATCGATTCAAATAAAAATCAAATTGACACTCAATTGGTTTTGTTTCTGATTAGAATTTTCAAAAAGAGTATTGGGCGATTTAAATGACTGCACTCAAACTAAGAGACAAACTTGGTGGTAACACACTGCTCAATTCACCTATTGTATGTGTCCCATTCATGGCTGGTACACCACAAACTTCTTCATGGGACGCTTGCACACTTGACAAATTACAGTTCCTTGACTTGGCCTTTCATTTTCTCTAGAGGAAACAAAGCATGAGTGATTGCAACTCCCTTCAACAAAATGTGGGTCTAGGAAGTTTCTTAGAGCACCAAAGAATCCCAAATTGGTTATATTTTCTCTCCACTCAGAACAATTTCTTACGAATTCCATCACCTGCATCCCTTGAAGCCTAAAAATATCAGTTGAACTTGAACCCCCGCATCCAATCACAGTCCATCCTTCTTCTCTAGCATCCATGTCAAGCAAAGCTGACAACTTAGCTAGTACATGATCAGAACTTGGGGTCTTCCCTAGTCTGAGTTTAGACTTCTCATACTCTCCAACCGAAGCCAAAAGTATTGCACATTTGTGAAGGAAAGTCGATCACTGAGACTTTTTTCACCACTTGCATTATTTGCTTAACATTTCCAGCTGCAGACCTGCTCGTTTGACCTCAGTAATCTTATCATTGAATTGTTGGATCCAAACCAAGTTTTCACTCCCATAAAGGCATATATTTTTGCCTTGTTCGACCTGGCACATAGTACAATGTAAAATCCAGCATTGTCTCAGAATCCAGCCTGCGACCATCTGGATCGTGTGTAAGGAGGAGCTTCTTTATAAGAATATAATGTTGGAGTACAAGTTTGAGTTAAAGTCTCCTCACATTGGATAAAAATAGAAAAGTTTAACACCATATAAGTGAGTAGAAGACCCATAAACCTGAGCCTTAAGGTTTTGGGTTAAGATGTGGTGTTTAATTCACTTATGTGGTTACTCAGATGTAAATCTCTCCGATATTTACCTCTCTCGATTTCTCAACATATAATGTTGCATGTTTGAAATTGAGAAAGGAAGTGAAATGTTTTCTAAGGGAACTCAAGGCTAAAACTATGGTGAAATGCACCACATGAGCATGCCATGCTATAAAAATTACGAGGGTCTGTTCTATGAGTGGATAATCCTGTTTCTATATATACATATTCATCTGGGCAAGCAGAAAGATGAAGCTAGTAGTTTGGTTCATAAATGTGGACAATCAACCTGTCTCTATTCTGCAATTGAAGCATACTTGCTAATTTATATAATCTAAAAAAGGAAAATGCCTCGTTACTTTTTCTTTTTCTCTTTCTCTTTTCTGATTTAATTCCTTGGATTTGTGAAGTAATTAGTGTTACTAATATAAAGTCAAAAAGGACGGAACAAACCAGACATTTGGCATTGCATATGGCCACAGGCCACAATTAAGAGTTTCTTCAACGTGAATGTTAGATTATAAAATCCGGATTATTATGTCAACAACCAAACAGCGTTATCAAAAGGCAATATTCTACCACCTTTTTTTTATGTGATCTTCTGAAAGTAATTAAATCAGTCAAGGGTTACTATTATTGTTTTTTCAATTGGGGGTGGGGGGAGTAAATATAATGAATAGCGGGAATATTTCAAGAATTCTATATAAATTTTATATTTCCAACTTGTTTAATATGTGGCTAAGGGATTTCGGTAATTGGATGTTTTGTCTCTTAAAAAAAGTATTTTGATAACTCATATCTTGAAATCGAGTTAATGTTACCTTTTTGAGTATTTTTTATTTTTATTTTGATACACAATTTTAACTTTTTTTATTGATTTAAGACATGTTATATCTTAAATTCATCTACATTAAAATTATGAAACTCAATTAATAATATCGAATAAAGAGTCCTAAACAATGTAAAAATCACATAAAAAATGAATAACTGAAAATTTTAATTTTTTTTATTATTGTTCGACTTCTTCGAGTGACTCACTTTTCATATCCTTTTTCTTTATGTCCTTTCTTGGTTTACAAATAAGTTGAGTTTCATAATTTATGTAATGAATCTTTTCTTTTAGGTGAAAATTATGTTATGAATTTAATGAGATAAATTTTACAGTTTAAATCAATAAAATAAAAAAGAGTTCAAATTGTGCTCTAAAATTTTAAAAAAATGATAAATATTTCAAAAGGCTAACATTCTCCCAAATTTTAGTTATAAAAGATTAAAATAAATCTTTCAAAAGATAAAGAACAAAACAAATTTAGGTAAAAGAAAAGAGACTAAAAATATATTTTAGCAAAAGAAAAATATAAGAAACTAAGAGATCCTATTCCATGGTTGAATAAGTGATGTTTTTTGTAAGGATTAAATAAGAAGAATATTACCATTAATACCCCCACCAGCAGCAGCAAATATATATATTATTTAATTTCACACAAAAAAGTTATTATTTAATTTTGTTGAAATTTTGAATTTATAAGTATGCAGTACATAGTATTTAATATATTAACTTTTTTTTTTCTTCTCAGAAACGCCCGTTCATATTATTACAGAATCCCCTAAATGTGGGTTCCACGCCAGGCAAGGGTTTCAAAAACTTCTATTTATATTACGGGGGATTATTATTTTCTTATAGGTTGTACTTTTTCTCTTGTCATAAGCCAAGTAAAAGTGTTTTGTCTTCTTTTTTGAAAGATTGATTCTGAAGTTCCCACAACACAAACACAAACTTTACTCGTTCCTGAAAAGGCATTGGTGCAGATCGGGGGATTATTATCAATAGATAATTAGAGACAAATCTACAATAATGACATTGTTGAGGGCAATATTAAATCATGTACGTTTACTTTGTCTATCTGTTTTTCCCTTTGTTGTTGACTAAGTCATTGCAGATTATTGTCAGTGAAATTAGTGGTTTGTTTTGTTGCAGTTATTATTAGTCCCATCCTTTAAGCAGTTTATATATAGAGGTGGGGTTACTACCAAAGTTAGTCGTTAATATAATTAGATGTAGTTGCTGTAATGTTTCGTTTGACATCCAGCTTTAATTCTTAATAATGAAGAGATGCATGTAAAAGTAATTTCTCACTTTTCCAACAAATCTTCCTGTATCTCTATATAAACACTGGTTTATAAAGAATAAGAAAAAAAAAATTGAATTATTGATTCATGACCAAAAATAACTCGGAATCAACAATTTATTATCTAATAAAATTTTCCATTCTAAAACTCTATTTAAGAGTTATCAATATTTATCAAATTTGTTTCTATGTAACTTATTGGATCAAATGGCAAAGATATTATTGAGAAAAAGATGATTTTCATCTTTTTCTCAAAGAGATGATTGTTGTTATTTTCTCCGATGACGAATCATTGATTTAATTGAATAATTATAAATAAAAAATATAAAAGGATCACTTTAATTAAAGTTAAGCATACCATACATATATGTATTCAGCATAGTACTAATACAATTCTTTCCTGTGTTTTTCTATTCCTATATATTTCAACAAGGGCTACTTAATTATTATGTTTCTCAAAGGTTTCCAGAAAATTTTTCTTTCCCTGAGCCTCAACATGTAGTCCAATCCATGTATGTTCAGTTGACTTTCTGGTGCTGTCAACAAGTTTGAACCATTGGCTTGCAGGGCCACACGTCTTATCACCACTCAGGAATTTGCATGCATTGGTAACAATGTTGTTGTTGGCGTCCACATCCAGACACACATCAGAAGCGTTGTTGATTTTACTTGAGAGGTGCAACTTCGAATCAGAGATTATTTCCCATACTGAGCATTCATTTCCAAGTTTTGCTTCCTTCCCTTCTCCCTCTGCTTGTAAACAGGTGTTATTTCTACCCTTTACTGATAGCACCTTCTGGGCTGTGTATTCCCATCCCTCAGATTTAGAACAGGGTCCCAACTTCAATGGCTCTAACCTATGTAGCACCGATACCGATACGGCGTTTTCGATACGTTTCCGATACGAAACTTCGATACGTTCTTCAAAAATTCTAATATTTCGATACGTTCCCGATACGTCTTAGCACTAAATAATATTTTTTTATATAGAGTATATTTCATATTAGTAAAATATAATAAAAAGAAAATCATAAGCATAAATAATAGATTATCCATACAAAATTAATAAATACCTCAACTAGTGTGTGGATATGGAGGAAAAACAAACTTCATTCTATTTAGGGCACCTTTTTTTTTTTTAATTTACAAAAATGTCTTTTGAAAATATTTGACTAAACCGATACGTAAAATGGAGTATCCCCAAAGTATCGGTATCGGACGTGTATCCGATACGTTGAATTTTTTTTTTTCAGAGTATCGGTGCTTCATAGGCTCTAACTTCCCCGAGATGCAAAGACCTGTCAACGGGTGAAAAATCACTTTGTGTGCTTCAACTTCCGATAACCCTGGCCCTGCAAGAGGAATTAATACAGTTACATTAATGGAAATGATAACTATAATATATATTTGCATGCATGTGAAATACTAACATTACACTTCCTAGCTCTTTTCTCTCTTGTCTCATGTATAAACAAAAAAATTATTTCATATTTTGATTTAAATATAAATAAATTTAACTACTTTTACCCATAATATCATTTTTAAAATATTTATCATTTAATTATAACTCTACCTTCAAAAACTCTATTTTATTCATATATCAAATTTCAATAAAAAAATATTTTAGAAATAATTTTATTTTTTACTTAAAATTAATAAAATTAAATATTTTAATTAACTTTTTTAACCAGTATAAAAATAATTATTTTTGTTTATATATAAGTGGAAAGGAATTACATACGTACTTTAATCATTGTCCAATAATTGCCTCAATTTGATCAAGTTTATATTTTAGAAAATGTAAAACATGGTGTTAATCAAGAAAATATGTGCAAGCAGAAAGCAATAATGTTACACCAAGGTTACATTGGTTAGAGTTGAACTTGGTTTTATTAATCCCTCAAGTAAGGTTTCAATCTTATTAAAATTAGTCATTCGAATTTTTTAGAATAAAAATTAATCATCAATATAAATAATAGATATTTTTCACGTGCATATGTATCATGATAACCAAAAATACTGTATTATTTGTTATACCTCGAAAAGGAAGTTGAATAGCAGAGATCCTTTGCAACAATAACCTTGTTGGGTCAGTAACGTCGGTGGTGTTCTCATTGAGAATACCATAAACCTCGATTAATCCAACACTTCCTTCTCTAAGAATATTTTTAGTGGTAGATCTCAAATTGGGATCTTAGACCATTTTTTGGTAGACCCCATAGTGTCATGTAGAATTGAAGATCTCTCAAGATCCCTCCTATTTTATTCTTTAATGGTAGATTTTATTTTGAGATCTTAGAGAGAGAGAAAGAGGAAAAAAATTTATTCTTTTTTGAACAATATGCAGATCTTAAAGGTTCTTCTACAAAAATTCATTCTCCATGTTGGAGATCTCTCTACCTCCTTTATTGGGAGATCTAGTAAAGACCAGATCTTAAGCTCAAGATCCTTACTCAAGATCTTGTACTAAAGTTACTCTAAGATAAGAACTCCCAGCGAGTGTCCAATAGACCCAATCAAAATCAAGCTGGGCTGCAAGTGGCAATAAGCAGTTGAAGTACCTGTTGTCATTCTCGTTTGTGCCTCTCAAGTCCCAACCAAACTCACTCAAAAGCAATGGGTATCCTTGCTCCAACAAGTACCCTGCACTTCTCATCACTCTCCTTGTCACTTGCCCGCACACTTGGTTTGGATTCCCTGTTGTCCATGAGTCACCGTCACTGAAGCTATACCAGTGCAACTCGAATACTAGTTTTCTATTGAAGCTGAGTTTCACTTGCTGGTTTCTAAGGAATGATAGGTCTAGGTCATAATTTAGGCCAGACGTAATCACTAGAACATCTGGATTTGCGGCATGCACGGCCTCTGCTCCTTTTGGCATGTACCTACATAATACAATTCAAAATAATATAATACTATAAGAGTACGTATATAATACTATAAGAGTACGTAATTTCTATACATTGTCACTGTGTTAGATTATTTGTCAATCAGTCAGAGTTCACGCAGTATATATAATTTTTAAAATAATTATTATAAAAATTAACAAATTTATCTATATAAATTCCAATGTAAAAATTCTTAATATGATGGATGTATAGATGATTTTCAATATATTCTCTATATCATATATGTAATTTGGAGAAAATAGATTATTCCTTACCCTAGTTTGAAAGTGTTGTTGAATTACAATATATAATATATGATAAATTTGTTAATTTTTATTATGATTATTTTAAAATTTGTTAATTTATAATTAGATGAGATTATATAATAATGTTGCATTTAACACTATTAATGGTCATTAAACTCTATAATTTATCATGTAAATCATGCCCATCAAGCTAGGCTATGTTTCTATTGAGGCCGTGAAATGAGATCAAATGATGATTAACAACATTATTAATTTGATAATTTAATTTATATACTTACTTGAACCAATCATTGACATTTTGTCTGGGACCTCGTAGCTCGTTTCTCAAGCTCATGGCTACGACATTAGTGACTCCTTTGAAAAGGGTGGCCATTTTGGTAAGGCCCTTAATCCAGAGGTCAGGATCGAAATACTGGTCCCTGAAGAAGCCATTTCCGTCGTCGCTACTGCAGCACCACTGCGGCTCTGACACGTGGTTGTCCAAAATCACCATTACACCGTTGTCTCCAAGCCCTTTCACCACGTCCTGATCGAGGACGTACACAAGTTGTAATATAGAGAGAGAGCAATGAAAGATAAATACACACTTATTTAAAATATTTCAACAAATTCTTATTTCTCTTTATTCATTTCTTCTTTGTTATATCATAAATCTTATAATAGTTATATTTTTTCAGTCTCTCTAAGTGTCTTATAATATCACAAGTGTCCATGAAATATTATATATATATATATATATATATGTATATATTTTGCCTCACTTAAAACTATATACAACCCTGCATGTGGTTGCTGGGCATATGGGACTTAGGATAGTGGCAATTGCTAATTCTAATTCTAATTACTTATAAACACGTACTCTCAGTAAATACATGATTTGTAATTATTGGGTGGTTGAAGAGTTGACAGGCACTGTACCAAAAAAATTATTACATTGACGTAAATTATCTGTGGTAAGTTTGAAATATCAGTTATATATTCTATAATAGAGGGAGTGTATTTAATTAAATTACTCTTTAACTTTTTATTTATATTCTGTCATATTTCACTTAATCCCAATATAAATTAATAATAATATAAATAAGAAAATAATGAATAGTTTTTATGTTCATAGATCAATTTGATATTAATTTATAAAGTTTAGAAATAAATATGTCATTAAATTGTCTGCATTACTAATTTGTCTTACTTTTTTCATATTTATAAATTAATTTTGAATTTTTTTATCTTTTATAAACAAATTTGTTAACAATTTACATTTTCATTTATCCTAAAAAAATAATTAACTAATACTAGAACAGATCATTCAAGGAACTTCAATTAGAGGATATGTCTTTCTTTCATGATTTAGTCTGCATTACATTTAATAATTTCACGTTTTAAGTTAATCAAATACGAAAAACAATAAATTCGGTAAGACTAAGTAAATGACGCAAAGAATAAAGAGGAGTAGTTTTACAACATACTCTATTTATTACACTGCATTAAAAATTATCGAAAACACAAAATGATAAGATGTTGACTCATTAAATATGGAGTAAAACTCATAAAATTGCACGAGTTTCAATAAATTTAAACCAATAATAATAGATACAGTATTTAATAAAGCTTGTTAGAGAGTGTGACAGTTACATATTAATGTATAATAAATGTGAATGTGGGTATACCTGGTAAGCTTTGATGAGGGGAAGATCAATGAGAGAGGGGTTGTTGACTTGGACACCAGAGATGGCTTGAGACAGACCAAGATTGTTGAAAGATTGTCTCACGGTAAGAGTAGCAAGAGAGTCATTGGTGATCAAGTAAATAGGCCATGTGAGTCTAACACAGTTGAAGCCCATGGATTTGATTTCCTTGGCTATCTCATCCAAAGGTCTCTGACCTAACCCCTCGGCCACTATGTGTTCCAAATGGGACACCCAATTTACACATGCTAGCTTCACCCTTGTCGCATTCCCATCAACTACCCACCGATTTTGAGTGTATAGTGGAAAAGCTTTCACTACTTTGGTTTGGAGTGTGACACACAAGAGGAGCACTATTGTTGTCACTAGAGGGATCAATGGAAACGACCAACCCATGTTGTGATCTTGTTTTAGTGGCTAGCAACAATGAAAACTTTTGAGCATGCATGCACTAATGATGAAGTCACATACAAAGCAAGTATTTCTATTTATAAGGTGATGAACACACCACACCATGATTAAGATATGTTAAAGCAATAAAGCATGAAGGAATTTTTATGTATGAATATACGGAAATATCTATATTATATTAAATGTTAAAATTATATTAGGATTTTATTATTTAAAAATATTATTTGAATTTATTGAATTAGCGTTTGTATTTGTTGTAAAAAAAAACTTTTTAAACTCTATAAAATCCAATTATGTTAAAGAAAATTAAGGCTTTTACTAATATCCGATACCTCTTCTTTTTCAAAAACGAGGAGTTCCTTATCTGTCCTGACATCTTTTTTTACTTTTTCTCTCTCTTAGAATGCTTAAATTTAAGTTGAACATCTTATGTAAGCAACTGTATCTTAAAAGAGGACCCACCAAAAATCAGTAAGAAACCCATATAAGCTCCTAGCACTGGAGTGCCCTAAGTGATATCCAACTTTTTTTTTATATAAACCAAATTTTCTTTAAGAAAAGGATTTTAATATATGCGAAATCGATCCCTTCTTTTTTTTTTAAAAAAAAAAGAAGAAGTGATATCTAACTAATATTTTTCTATATAAAAGTACGCTCTTTTGGAATTGTCATAAAACTAGTATAGTTTTTCCGTTGTTGTACTTCAATAGAAAAAAAAAAGACATTTTTCTACAAATGATAAAAAAAATTATTATTTTCTTCAAAAGACTAATCTTTAATTAAATTATTTTGTTTGTCTTAATATCATTTTTTTCCTATTTAAAGTGAAACATTAAATATTACATAAGAGCATTTTCAATTGTAAGTATTGTTATAAAAATAAAAAATTAGTTCAAAATGAATAATTAATGTTTCTAAAAAAAATACTATTCAACCATGCCGTATGAAGATATCTTATTTATTTTATTTTTAGTCTAGTTCTCATCTATTTTTCTTAAACCAAACAACTCAACATTTGATTTTCTTTTCATTTTATTTCTCTTTTCTTTAATTATTTCGTAAAGTACAAATTTAACATCAGACAAAATAACAATATTTTAATTCAGAGAGTCAGAGTCACTTAATTTTTTCACAAATGATTAATTTTATTAATAATAACTAGTTATATCAATTTCTATAAAACATTTGACTTTCTACTCAAATAAATCTAAACGAGCTTTTACATTTTTATCCCACAACATTCAGTCGAATTAATAACTAAAACTTACGCTAAAATTAATTAATTAAACCTTATATTTTAAATAATATTTTCACTTATAAACGATATCAATAAAATTAATTAAAAGATAGTATAAAAGTTGATGTTACAAGTCAGCCCATAAAAAAAGGGTCAATTATAGTGTATACAAGTTTCTCATATGATCTAATCTATATCACTTTTAAACACCATTAAATTCATCTCAACCACTATTTCGATGCAACCTTTATCTATTATATCCCTTTTATCTATTATGTTTTCCAATAAATTTGTCAATGCTCATCACTATCGAAATCCTTCTTTGTTCTTCGACTGATTCATTGTCGCTAATTGTAACACTCTTTACTAAAATAATAACCCGTGTTAAAAGAATATAAAATCTCAAAATTATAATAGTCTTAAAATACTTCATATATAATAAATAAAGTCAAATAAATAAGTCTTTATATAAGTAAAGATATTATCCTCAAAATATGGACATTTAAACTAAATGAACACTAAAAATATAATGAAAGTGACTGCATCCGACATCTTTTTTTGAAGTGCTAATCAAACTAAAATAAATGTAACTAAGAAAATTGTCTTCAAGTCTTCTCAAACTCAACAACTTCTTCACTGTGCTCTAAAAATAATACTTATAATGAGATGATAATCTCATCGAATAAAACAATTAATAGGAGTTTGCAAATAATATTGCTCTAAGTCGACGCAGTAATCCAGAAAATCAATCATGGTATCCACAATAAATTCAAAATAAGATTATATATGTATATATTTACACATAAATAAAAATCATATTACAACAATTACAATTCATGAAATTTTGAGTAGATAAAATATTTAAATAAATCCTAACACCTCTATGGATCCAAATAAATATATCAGATACAACTTAGTGATTTCCAGAATCACCTGACTCAATTTTTTAATTCCTGAAACCAGTGTAGATCTCATATTTTTCAGATGATCTATGAGCTCATATTTCATGCAATGAAATTTCACTGTCTTTCCCATCATAGATGGATGTATCTTTAATCTCTTTTTCATTCCAAATGGAGGTATCTAATATAAATTTCATTTCTATCCCAGATAAAAGTATCTCATATATATCGATAGCCAAATGAATATATAAACGAATATGTATTCAATCATCCAAATGTGAGGCACAAACAACATTGGAAAAGAATCACAAATTATATTGATGAATTTACGTCAATGTATGCCATTTGAATATTATATTCATTCTTTAACTACAAGCACTTGAAATTCTCATAATTTAACTCATGAATATAATATAATCTATTATAAAGCAAGTGCATATAGGCATATATTATATACATCATCACACACATATATTATGTACAATAAGTGTTGTAACCGTAATTTTCTATATAGCGAGAATTTATTGATTTCAAATTCTTTGCATCAAATTACGAAATAAATGCTTTGAGAACCATACCATGGAAGTTTCTAAAAAAGGTAAGTGTTTTACTCACCTTTTGAAACAAGAAATTCATGTTCTTCGTTATTCTTCTTCTTCTCTACCCGTTCAAAAGAATTTCCCTGTTTTTTTTTTCTTTTTCTTTCCTTGAGCAACCCATTGATACCAAGAGAGACTCTTTATGTGTGTGATTCTAAGAAAAAAACTATCTATCCTTATATAATAATTGTAAGTATTTTGAAATTTGTTTAATCAATCTTTCTTTATCTATTATTTCTATTATCTTTAATTATAATTATCTTTAATCAATCTAATATATTATTATACTAACATCTTTTCAAAATAAAAATAAAAATCTAATATTTTAAAACAATTTAATCTATCTTTTCTCTTAAAAGATATATTTAGATATCCTTATCTATATAATTATTGAATTATCTTTGAGATGTTACACTCACCGCTGTTGGAGGCGATTTTCAGCTACTACAACGACTTTCCTCCTTCGATCCCATTAACACAACCAAAAGATACCCACATAAATAAAAAATAAAAACACAAACATTCTCAACACACAACAAAAGAAATAGAAACAACGGCGTTTTCGATACGTTTCCGATATGGAACTTCGATACGTTCTTCAAAAATTCTAATATTTCGATACGTTCCCGATACGTCTTAGTATTAAATAATTTTTTTTATATAAAGTGCATTTCATATTAATAAAATATAATGAAAGGAAAATCATAAGTACAAATAATAGATTATTCATACAAATTTGATAAATACTTCAACTAGTGTATGGACTTGGAGTGCTACTAATAACATTTGCCTCCACAATGGCCTGCTCGAGTTTTCAACTTCAGTTTCCACATTTTGTGCATTAGATTGTATTGAACTATTGCTTTGATTAATGTTTGACTCCATTCTATTATGTTAAAAAAACAAATCAAAATCAAATTTAAAAACATAATATTTACTTTTAAAAAGAAAGAAAAAATAATTCTTTTACAATACAAATTGTTTTTAAATTGCTAAAAAAAGATTTAATAAAATGATGTAAAATAACAAAGCAATATTATAGGATCACACCAAAGAATCAAATGTTAGTAAAAAAAAAAAAATACTAAATACTCACTACCATCATGTCTTAAAAGAATATTTAACTATTATTAATTTGGGCACTATCAAATCAGCACTATAAAATAAGTAAAATAAAATGATATGAACAGGGAGGGAGTTACAAATTGAATGATAATATAAATCATAACCCACAGTACAAATTGAATGATAATATAAATGATACAAATTATAAGCCAAGGTGATAAAATAAAATGTTTAAAATAAAAAGTGGTAATATAAAATTATAAATGATATAAATGAGCTTTGAAAAGTGTTATGAGGAGGAGGAGCAGGTTCATTTACGCAGAAGTTATAAGGAAGAAAGAGTGGCTATGAAGGAGCAGTGCGGCGGAGAGAGAAGCAGTGTAGCGGAGAGAGAAGCGGTGTGCGAGAGAGAGAGCTATGCAGTATGGGCTTACGGAGGTAGAGGAGCAGCGACGGCACGCGAAGGAGTAACGGAGGAGGAGCAGCGACGGCACGACGGAGCAATGGCTTGCGATTTTTAGAATAGAGCAAGAGGAGTAGTTGTTTGAGGCTTGCGATCGAAAGAGGAAGTACATAGGTAAGGCACAGATTAGAACTAATTTAATTTAGGACTTTTTTTATTATTTACAAAACTGTCATTCCAAATTTGGATACGTAGAAAGCCATTTTGTTTTGCGTACCCGTCCGATACGCGTGTTTGATACATTGGGAAAAAAAATTTCCCCGTATCCGTGCAACGTAGGAAACAACAATGGAGCCATGGCAATGGAGTAGCAAGTCCATATAAAAAAAGCAAGCAATTCCGATTTGAACTCAACGGAATCCTTCAAATTAAGGGGCGCCCACACTGAAATGCACCAGATCCATGACGCATTCAACTTTGTCGAAGCCATGGCAGACCACAACACTAGATCCGCACTGCTTCACACTAGATCCGCACTGCTCCGCACTAGATCCATGATGTCATCGACTTCGTTGAAATTTCACTGGTTCATGATTTGATGAAACTACCGAATTAAGATATTGAAATCAAAGGTCTTGTGTGTTTGTTTTTTTTTTTTTTTTTATCTAGGTTAAACCTTGTGTTGGTTAGTTGTTGCTTTGATTGCATAAAGTGGTGATGTAGGTCTTTAAAGTAGCCTCTTGCAGTGGAGGTCTGCCAGAGGCAGTGGAGGAGCGACGATGAAGGGCAATAACAGGCAATGGATGGGTCACCTAAGGCAGCATATAGGCTCGTTAGAGGTGATAAAGAGAGATGGAGAGTAAAGAGAGGAAATGTTTTGATGAAGATGGTGTATAATAAGAATGTACATCCTAAATTAATCTAAGAATTGTCAATAATGATGCATAATGAATCACCTATAAAGGTGATTCATCAAAGCAATGACCATAAAATATGAGCTAACAAATATAACTTAGATATCCAAAAGAACTTAGTTCACCTATATATTTCTAGCATGAGCCCCCCCAAAAAAAAAGATAGGACAAGTTAATCCATTTTGAGTATTAAAAAAAATTAATTTCACTTTTAATCTCACTTTCTTTATTTCACAAATTTAGTCTTTTATTTTTTTTTGCAAATTTGATTCTCTTACTATTTTTTAAAAGAATCCTCTTTTATTTTAATTATACAAATTTGATTTATCTATTAATTTGACACTTATATAAAAATATTGATGTGACAAAGAATTAGAGTATCACATCAAATGTTATATTAAATATTATATATTAAGTTAATAAATGAATCAAAATTACCCAATGAAAATAATGAGGCTTCAAATTGATAAAAAAAAATCACAAAAATTATTAAATTTAAAAAATAACAATAATAGAAGAGGAAAAATCCATTTAACCTTATTGAAACTTTTAGCCCGACCCATTCCTAATTTTCTTAGGATGGGACAACTCCTGATTCCTAAACTTTGAAGTGTTATATCAATTTAAAACTAGTAGTAGGGATAGGGATCCATCTTGGTTAATAAGTTGGGGGACCTAGAAAATTGTTAAAATTTTAAAAATATATATCCATATGTACTAGTATGTAGCTTTACTTTATTGAACCTAACCCGACTTAGTCTATATCTATTGTGCAAGCGTTTGAGATAAGAAAAAGTAGTTGTCCTGGAATAATCAGTATATAATAACTATCTTATTTGATCTTATCACACTTGATTGTCAAAATAAACCCTAAATTGTTTGTTATAAGTAAACCAAATATTGGATTAAAGAAAATACGTTGCGAGCAAATGTTTTTGTTTTTTAATAAGAATATATCAAATTAAGATATAAATTTCCATTGAAATATCTTTATTTGATATTTAATTGATTAGAAATTATTATAAATGTTGGCAATGGTTTGGACACTCCTTATGTTCAAATTTATACTTTAATTTTGATGATAGTTTTCTTTTGTCTTAAAAAAAAAGAAATTATTACAAAATTTGATATTAATTTTTACATGTCATGTTATTACAATTTTGTATTTCTGATAAAAATTAATAATGTAACATGAAAATTGTTCGAGATTAAATAATCCTAAAGGTATCTTTATAGATGAGTTAATCTCTTGTTTTTATAGTTTCTTTTCTCAATATTACCAACAACAAAAAGAACACAATATTTTTTTATACAATACTATTTTCAAAATTGTTCATAAAAAAAATTCAGAATAGGATTTAGAAAGGAAAAAAAAACGCTTTCAAAAAGTAAAATAAAAAATAAAATTGTAGACGCAGGGAGGAAAGGACTGAAGGGAGAACAAGAAGGGGTTTTGGTTTTGGGTTCTTGGAAGTAAACTGCAAACTGTAAAGCTCAAAAACGACGTCGTTTATTCCGTCCAACTGAAGCTTAAATATTAAATGGTCAAGTGTAACTCAATAATTTTGGTTAGGTTAAATAAGAATGAACTTAGAATAAAAGGAGTAAGGCTAGAGCTAAGTTTATACACGATTTCATTATTTATATTCTATATAGATATAAATCGAATTCAATGACTCTACTTTTTTTTGGAGGAAATTATCAAGGGAGATCTAGGCTTAATAATATTTCTGAAACTTTGATTTTTAATCATGCTGAATAGCATTGTGTGATTTATGTAGCCAACCTTATCTAGTGGGATAAGGCTTTGATGTTGTTGTTTGTAAATCAAAAGGTTCACCTAATTATTATTGTTGTATTGTTGTTTATATTGTATCAAAAGTATTGGGTTTAAAAATACTTAATAAAACTAAATATGAATTAAAGAATAACTTTCATATACTGTTAATTAAATGTTGATTAAATGTTGGATTGATTGGACGAGGGGGGGTGGGGGAGACAAGTGCTCCAACTTGTCCCCAACTGGTTGCTTCCATGCTTGAATGTTTAGATCTATCATCTATGTATTGTTATTTAGTTTTTGCATGTTTTAGCATTTGAGAATTCAACTGGCTTACACAATCCTTAGGTAATATATATCGAGCTGCAACAAATGCTTTGAATCTAGAACAGGGGAGACTGCAGAAACTGAAAGAGCTATGTGAGAGAAACCAAGTGATAATATCAAGTTATAATGAGGTATTCTTGAAAGTAGATGTTGGGAATGTTTATCTTAAGGTTTTGTATCCTACATGCAAGAAGCAATACCAACTTTTTCGTTGATTATCGTTATCATATTTTTAAATTTAATATTATTCTATCTAATCTATGTAAATACAACAGTACCACTTGTACTGATTTTACTACTATAATATATATTCTTATTTTGCTGATAAAAAAAAATTCTAGCTAATCTATGTATACTTGTCATGATTTTTATGAGCACCTTCATATCTGAGGCTTGAATTTTTTTGCAGCACAAGAAATTTGCTTGTCCTTCATCTCACTTTGATTACTAACTCTTCCAGTACCATTCTGTGTTTTTGACGTTGTACCTTGTTTGTGTCCACATCTGTTCAGGATTGTACCCGCCACGAGGGTCATATTTCCCGGAATATAAGGCAAATAAGGGGCATAAGTAACAATGTCAGGTGAAGTGAATATTTTAATTTCGCTAATGCATAATTCTATTTATTAATTCATCATTATTTCTTGTACCTTTAAATATTTTTAAGGGACAAAGTTTTATGTTCTATCTGTTTCTGTTGCAAAACTGTTTAAGAAGTTTCAACCTGCCCAAAAGTAACAAGAATATCTGTATGAAATAGATTATGTCCTAGGATTTTATTCCGAATAAAGGCACTCCCTATCCATAAATAGGAAATTAGTGACATATTTCTGTCTACTGTTTTGAACACTGTGTAGGTCAAAAGCAAGTGAACTCACTAAACTTTTGAATCATAATTTCATATCATTGCCAATTCTGTTACAGTTAATTTCTCCTTTAGAGAAATGCGAGTGACACTTTTTCTAACACTCTTTTCAACACTCTCTTTGGTTGGCTTAAAATTATTGAAAATCATCAATTTTGATGATCACACTTATCATTAATGATTCTATCTCCTTATTTAATTATGAGATCCACCAAAATTGATGATTTTCAAGAAATTTCTGGCAATCACAGGAAGAGTGTTGGAAAGAGAGTGTCGCTAGCATTCCTCTTGTGCTTTATTTGACTAGAACAAAGAGACCAATAGAAACAATAGATTAATATCAAAACTGGGTTTAGTTATTTGTTGTGGATGTTATTTTTCCATCAATTCACAGTTAAAATATTACCGATAAGTTATGATTACCCTCCTTTTTTCTTTAAATCCTTAAAAAATATTTATTTTTATTGCAATTTTTTGTGATATAATTTTCAGTATATATTTAAGAATATTTATGGATCACTATATGAGTAAATTAATGTATGTAAAGTGCCAACTTTGTTGCTTTTACATTTTCTAAAATTTGACATTAAGCAAAATAGTGTACAACAAAAATCTTATCCTACTAGATGAGGTTGACTACACAGTTCATATGATGTTATTTGGCTTGGTTAAAGACCTCTTGAGAGATATTATTTACCATGAGATCCCTCTTAACAACTTCCCTCAATCTCCTTCTTGGTCTTCCTCTCCCCCCTTTTCATAGAATTAAATCCATGCAATCTACTTTCGTCACATGTGCCTCCAGTGACCTTTGTACATATCCAAACCACCTTAACCGGTTTTCTGTCATCTTCTCCTCAATCGATGCTACACTAATATCTCCTCTTATACTATTGTTTCGTATCCCATCTTCTCTTGTGTGATCATACATTCATCTTAACATTCTCATTTATGTTACACCTACCTTTTTCTCTTGTTAACTCCCAATGTTTCTTACCATACAGTATTGCCAACATATAGTAGTATTATAGAACTTTCCTTTAAGCTTGGTAGGTACTTTGCGGTTACTAATAACTCTTGTTATCTTTCTCCATTTTAGTCATCCTACTTGTATCCTGTATGTAACATCCTCATAATTTTCCCATCATTTTATGTTATTGATCCCAAATATTTAAATATAGACCTTTAGTATGACATCTTTTCCCATCTTTACTTCCAAGTTATATTCCTCTTTCCTCTTGTTAAAATTGTAATACACATACCTAGTCTTACTCCTATGTAAGCGAAATTATTTGTTTCCAAAGTGTCTTCGAAGTCTCGAGTTTGAGTTCATTGCTTCCCTTGATTCTTCAATTAAAACTATATCATCAAGGAAAATCATGCAATTAGGGACAATCTTTTGTATGTTCCTAATAAGCACATCCAAGATTAGATTAAACAAGGCTCTATGGTTGAGCCTTGACATAAACTTATCCTACTAGGGAAGTCCTTAGACTCATTCCTTTGAGTTCTCATACTAGTAGTTACCCATCATACATGTCTTGTATTGCCTAGATCTAAGCCACATGAACATCTTTCTTTTCCATTATATTTCTTTTGCCACTTGATCATAAATTTTTTCCAAGTCAATAAAAATTAAAAACTATATGTAAGTCACTTGATCAACCCCCATATTTAGTTGTAATCAAATAATGTGGCTAAAATTCATGTAATTGCCTTAAAATGTTTGAAATGAGGAACAAAATCTTCTGAGAAATAGTTGAATTAGGTTACTTGTCTATGGTTGTTAGTAAACGAAGTTAGTTAACAACTGACAACATACTTTACAGGTTGTTGCATACTCTGCAAACCCTGCTAATGTACCCTTTGCAACTGCCTATGTCATTGTTCTTGTTACATCTCAGGTACATCATGTATAATCCCTAGCCTGCACAGGGAAGATAGAATGAATATAGATTTTTTTTCCAATAATTATTTATTTAGTTTGGGGTTTAATCAATTATAATTTTCCAGGCAGGTCCCACATGCTATGGATGTTTTGCTAGCTGAGCTTCACATGGCTTGCATATATGCCGTCCCAAAGCACCTGGTTTACAAGAAGGTAGCTTGATAGAACTTGAAAACACTGCTGAGCCGTTTATTCTTGTGCAGCTTCCTAGCCTTGTGTTATAGAGATTGTGGTATGATTGTGTTGTTAAGGAAGCAATGTATTTTGTATATTTGTATCGTCTTTGAAGTCAATTTGAAGGGGAAAATAAATATTTTTCTACATAATTCGTTTATTGGTCCTTATAATATCACATTTTGCCTAAATAACAGGTCTGAGCCCATTTTTTCTTCATGAGAAAAGCAACATGGTTATGCTTTAACTGCTACAATGTTAACATTAGCTATCCAACTTTTCTGATGTAAAAATTACATTTTCATATAGAATGATTAGTTACTGCTGCCAGAAAGGATAATTTTGCAATGTTGGAGATAGTTACATAAAAAGATCTTTTGTCCTTATTCTACACTGCCTTGAATATTTTGACTCAAATTTTATAACATTAATCATGGCTAGAGGGTAATTATTTATTCTGTTAAATGATCACACACATGTTCTTCGAATATAATTCTATAGATTGGGGTTGAATCTGTATTGTTAATTTTGCCTTTGTCAGTCTGCCTTTCAATCTAAAGAGGCATACTTCAGAAGTATTGGCTATCGAGAAGACGATGGAAAGATGGAGAGCACAGAAGATTATTTAAAGCGGTTAGAATCATACGTGAAGATGTATGGTGCACTCGTTCAGGTCTGTCATGAATATCAAATCGAGAGATTTAATGTGATAGTTTTGCCAACCACTGATTTCACTGAGAAGTTGACCATGTTTGTTTGTATCAACAGACCGAAATTACAAACTGTCAAAATTTTCACGGCTTGAAAGAAGGTTGGGCATGGCTTGCAAGGTTCTTGAATACACTCCCAGCAAATCAATACACAGCTGTTTCGCTTAATGCATTCTTGCAAATAGAATGTTGAGGTGCTTTTTATATATAGATCTGCTAAGTTTAACAAATTCTACTTTTGTCAGATGGCTGGATTTGCTCTCTATAAAAGATATAAATCTCAATTCTTAAAGATGCTGAACGTCGTCTCTGAGAACTTTTTAGTAGATATGAAATGACGGAATACACCAGAATTGGCGAGGACGGTTACGGAGATACAGACTTACATAGAATATTAGAAGTTCCTTCAAGAGCCAGAAAGATGGAGACAGCAGCCTAATTACTCACCAAACGGACGTTTCAATAATTATTGAAAGTTGAATAATTTTATTGCTTATTTTTTTGGGTAGAAAAAAGTTCAGGGAGATCCGCGACTGTTTTCGTTTTAAGGTCTCTCACAAGCCTCAGCAAAGGCTTACTTTACAGTTTACACAAACTAGTTAGTTGAGGCAGCTTTCATTTTACTCCAAGCTCATTGGAAAATATTATTTACAGTTTATTTAGACTTATTTTGAGATGTAATACACATACAACATTTATATAACATCATTTTTTGTATCTATTTCTTTTTCTTCTATCATTTATTATATTTCAAACTTTTTTCTCTCTCTTGGTTGTACAATTTGTTGTATAACTTGTACAAATATCATTTTTCTTTCAATAATAACTTATGACAAACCTTATAACTTATATGAAAATAGTTTATCTTCATTTTTTCTTCAATTATAGAAATAACTTGCATGGAAGTACTTGTATACTCTGAAACTTATTTATTATTTAATAAGCACTTATTCAAGCTATTTACCCAAAATAGGCTTTAAAAGGAATGGGCAGAGCACGAGCACTATAGAATTTATACATAACATCGATTTGGCCGTGCTCAAACTAAGATACAACTCTGTCACGGTAAGTAAACACATGTTCATCCTCAATTTAAGTTATCTTTGATATTCTAACACATTTATAATTTATTATGCACGCGCATGTAACATTGACCATTAATTTTCGCATCAACATTACTTTCATGAGTTGCTGACTTTATTTCCCAGTCATCCACATGAACAGATCAAATATATGGATTCATGCTTTGTAGAAAGACAATCTAGATTCGACCAAAATGATAAATGCTCTTTAGAACAATGCAAACAATTTTAATACAAGCAGTTTATTTAAAAACATGACGCCTTCCGAGACACATGAACTACATATATACAACGGGGAAGGCCAATTCTTTCTGTAAACAGCTCTTCCTAAGTGTAACTGGGAATACAAGTTTCGCCTCGAAATTGCGAATGCAGTTTTTATGGACAAGAAACCATCTGCGAAAAGAGCCAGACCAACTCTGCACATCCTTTTGCAGCCCCTGCGTATGAATCACGTTAATTTATGACTTACAGCATCAATTGAACATTCAGAGGTTATGAAACTTTATGACTAACCTTATTCTGGAAATGACGAAATTTTCATTGATAGGACTTCTGCATCAAGGCTAACTAGTAAAGCCTTATTCTAGTATGGATTGTGCTCCGGCAAATGGGACAGAATTGGAGGTCCTCTCCACACTCGCAACAAGTCTGCCACGAGAGAATGCATGGGAAGGAAAAAACTTAATATATGTTTGGCCTTTTGTAGACATGAGACAACGTTAAATATAAGAATCAAGATTAATAATTGGTTACCTGATGCCCACAACCAAAGGCCATATCCTTTGCATTGGTAAGACAAATGGGGCACACCTGCAGCCAACCAAGTCATATATATGTGTTATGTAAACCACTATTCAAGTGATAAAGAAATGAATCAAATGATCATGAATCATTTTGATGACATTAAGGGTGGAAAGCAAAACTATGTCTTAGTTTAATAAAAATGGCATTCATTACATTAGAAAGCATGGTCTTAATACCTTATTATCATGTAAAGAACTTGATGATGTCTCTGTGTGAACACCGCTATCATAGCTAGTATGTGTAGGTGTCCTCTGCTGAAAACTGTTTGACCTTGTAGATTTTGTGCTGATGCTGGAAGACGTTCTACTATAAAGAGGTGGGGGTAAAGCAACCCTATCTGGTGAATGTCCCCTCCGTGAACTACGTATATCAATGAATACATGAGATTTTCAAATTCAGTTATTGGTTATTTACACCAGAAAAACCCTACATAACAGGCTATAAATACCATGTTTTAATGTAATGAAATATTAAGTTATTACCCCAATATGCCAAGCTCTAGGGTTGCCTTGTATTGAGAAGGAATCTCCATCAAAGCTGAAAGGGCAAAATCTGTCTCTTTTCTGGTTGAATCTACATTCCTCGTCATTATTTCAGTAAAATTCACAAACTACATCCAGCCAAAATAAAAATATCACATTCAGTATAACAGGAAGATTTAAATATGGCAAGTAAAAAAGGCTAGGTGACTTATACCAAACCTGAAAATTGTCAAATGCCCGAGAAGGGATGTTATCATCAAATTCCCTCATCATTTCCCATGGTCCATCTCCAACTCCCACCAAAACTATTGACAGTGGATACTCACTGCAATTTTAAAGGAATATAAGAATGCAGAATGGTACACCATTAGAGAGAAAACTAACAAACTACCTGGCTTTTACTATTGCATCTATTGTGTTCTGCTCTTGCGGACTTAAATTGCCATTTTGTGTATCAACGCTTCTAGTCACCTGTGACACAAGCTGAGTATCAGTTTTTGAAGCCCTAGCACAGGGAAGAAACAATGAATATCTACACCAAACTGATATTATTTATCCAGGTATAGATAGAATTGTGCAGATGTAGTTTTCTTCTGCAATTAACATGTGATATTATGAACTGGTGAGCTACAGTTGATAATAGCATTTCTAAGGAATACCTAATAAAACTATGCTTGAATGTCACAACTACAGCTTTGCAATTTCTTCATTTATGATATGAAACCGAGGATGACTGATACAGATAAAAATTGCTTAAAAGTTAAAAGTATTCAGCTCAACAGCATGAAATATGAATTAAAGAATTACCTGTCCATCGGCAATTATTAGCAAGACATGATATTGGCCACCACTTTGCTCAACAATAGTCATAGCCATTTCAATAATAGGGGCAAATGAAGTGGGTCCTGTCACATGAATGCGGTAAGTTTTAATGAGCCTAATTAAAAAACTTCTAAGATAATAATAGGTAAATGCAACACCTGCGAGTTTGAGGGAAGGAATAATTTGTCTGTATCGTGTCAGAACTTCCTCAAACCCGTTGCAGAATCTCTCTTCTGAATAGAAACTAAATACATCTTGATCATGTGTAGATGCTGAAAGAAAATGAACAAAGGAGAAACACAAATCATGTTTGCAATCTGGAAACTAGAACAACTTTATTGGAAAGGCAGTTAGTTTCATATCTGACATTACCATCTCCGAAACCAAAACAAGGAATCAAGTTATCTTCATCGAAAGCAGATAAAGTTTTCCCAATAATAGAAATTGCTTGTTCATAAGGGTTTTGACCACTTCTAATGTCATGTAAACTTTTTCGATTGAATGACCTCTTCCCTGATTTTCAAAGTAACACATATATTTAGCATTATAACTCATTACAAAAGATTCGAGCATCAAATATTGTAAGAGGTAACACCTGTCCACTCATTGCTCTTAGTGAAATCAATGCCAACAATGAGATTAGAAGATTCCAGCCCAGCATTTGCAAGTGCAGCAGTAACCTGTGTTCATTACTTCATTATTGGACAAAAATATTGTGTATTTTCTCTCTGGAGTTGTAAACATGTTAATCGTTAGTTGACACAATTAATAAATTATTATTATAAACCAAGATAGTAGTAATTCTGACATATCTACAATTCTGTATAAGGTTACTTGTACAATCAGTAGTAAATATTAATGAACCTCACTGCACATTTGTAAAAAAATTTAAGCAAAAGGGTGTGCAGACCAGAGAATCCAGGTCCAGCGGAAGACTAAGTAAGGTACGGTATAAAGTCCAATCAATCTCCTCCAACAGAGGGCTCTGACCTGACCACAGTCAATCACAATGCAAATATGCGCATGACGGGGACCTACATCGAATGTTAACCGTAAATAGCAATAGCATCCCAACAAAGTTGGCACCCCTACCCCTACCTAATATCTGCCGCACCACTGCACATTGGTATTAGTTCACTCACAGTATAGTTATTTTTTTCTCTCACACACCCCTCTCCTTTTAATGTACAATGTACACTGACAGTTTTCTTTGACAGCTAAAGCATAGATGCACAATGAGGAAGCAAGAAAAAGATGGGGCTGCTATCTAATTCATAACCCATACAGCATCCTATCTTTCAGCTGAACTTGTTTGTGTAATTTCTATGGCTTGAATCTAAAGCCCATGTAGATTAATTTGCCGAACTAAATGATTTACTCGTTGCAGAAAGAAATGATATGATTCAAATGCCCTTCTTATCTAGGAAAAATAACAAAAAGAGGCATTTCTTGATTTATCATTACACTAAGTCCTGATTGTTTTAATTATTATTTATTAAAATTAATTAAGAGCTTAAATATTTCAATTCCCATAGTAGAAGAGGCAGAAAAGTGAACTCTGATTTCGGGCAGAACAATTCAAAACATCTCCAATTTAGATGGACTAAATTGGTTCCCTTCCTTTTATCTTAGATTCTATTTTTCCTTTGAACTCTTTATTTAAACTGCTTTCACATTAGCATAGAAGGGAGAATAGGTTTCTGGGTCAATGTTGTAACCCCCAACAAAACAAGAGTCAATGATAATGACAACAAGCAAAATCAAAAGGAGATCAAATAGTTGCTGATAATATATATGTAAATCACAAAGCACTATTACATGCAATGATCTAATCACCTCATCCAAAGAACGGTAATTATCAGCTATCCTGGAATACTTCTTATCCAACTTCCTTTTTGGCTGTGCATAGTCATAAAATGGAGCTGATGCTGATGCACGGGGGTGCTGAGGTGTTTGATGAGAAGGGGATGGTGATTGTGGATGGTATCCACCATAGTTATTATCCCATGAAGATGAAGAAGCACCAAAATCATACCTTCTACCACTCCCTTTTGAGCTCTTCCCTCCCATAACAATCTCCTTCAGAACAAAGACCAAGATGCACACAATAGTAACCAAAATTGTCCAAGTCTCTAGCTGAAACTCCAAAACACATACAGCATGTTTATATAACTTGGTGAAGTGAAGGAATCAAACTATAATAACCAAAAGGGACAAAAGCTCACAACTTTGACTAGCCACACCAATATTTTTTTCTGGGAAACTGAAAAATACTTGAGGGGTATGCAAAATTCAACCCAAAACTGGTGAACGAAATTTCGATGTCACAAACACCGACAGCAGACCAAGAAAGACAGTGAGACTTATTCATATACCTCTAGATGCATTGTTTCAACAAGAATTGCAAATGAATTATGACAGGGAGAAGAAGAGTGCTGTTAGAAGGAATCGAGCAAGGTCAAGTCAAACTGTATTCACCCCTTTCTTCCACTTCAAACTAGTTCTTTAAGATTAGTCTCTGTTAATAATTATTAAAAAAATCAATCGTCCCCTACAAGAAGTATATAAATAGAAGTATAAAAGGAAAGAGAAAATAATAATACATGATATGATAAATGATGTAATTAAAAGATGGAGAATGGATTAAATATAAAAATGAAAAGAAAAATAAGTTTTATACATAATGATGCGTACATTTTTCTATGTTAAGATGGTTCTTATGAGGTATCTTAAGTTTATATGGGAAGTTTCGCATGTACATGTTTGTATCACGTTGAGTCGTTGACAAATAACTAATTATTGTGATTTTGATACTTCTCATTCATTTCACAAAGTTGACGCAATTTATTTATTTATTTATATAAATGATAACTCGTGTTATTAGGATATTAATTAAAAAATTAAATAATTTTTTTATTAAAATACATAAAATTATATTATTTATAATTTTTTATACATTTTTTTTATAATTTTCACAATAAATAATTTTTTTATATTTTTTTAACCGATGACCTAAAAAAAAATCTTTTATTTATTCTATTAAAAAATGCACATTGCAATATATTTATTTTTTCCCGTGGATTATTCCTTGTAAATACATGTGTAATAGTATTGTAAACATCCCACTGTTGACAAGTATATCACGCCCACAATCCGAAACATCCTGGAATAAGAGGATGTTTGACAATTTTTTTTTTGTAGCAGGAGAGATAGAGACACTAATCTTAAGGTGTTATTTTAACGAGGGTGGAGATGAATTGCATAAGCATGTGTCTAGACTCGATGTAAAATGAATCAATGATTCACATATCTATCATCTTCCAACAAGTTAGGTTTTGAGTTTGGTAAAGATTAGTTTAGATTTAGTAGTGGTTTAGCAAATTCCAGTGAACAATATTAAAAGAAAAGCATTGAATTTGCTTGTAAGCTTTAAAAATCCGCCCTGAGGATAACATCAATAAGGAGTCTATTCGGCTTCTAAGTTATTAATTCAATTGAATCATAGTAAATTACTTTGTAAAAGTTTTAATAGAGATAGTGCATACTTGTAAAAAAAAAAAATGCGAAAGTATTCCGACTCCCAAGGGATGATATATGTAGTGAGCTAATAAGCCATATAAGTTAATAGCTTGCCTATGATGACGAATTAAGAGTTTTGGTGTTTTTAGGTTAAGAAACATTTTGAGTTGAAAATAATATTAAGATGAGAGACTTATCTCTTCCTGAAACCATGTGGTAGTTAGGAGTTTGTTATTAGTCAATAGTATTAAAAGCAACTTGCTTAGTTTGTTTGTTTGTTTGTTCAGATCTACATCTACTATTTGAGTTTTGAGTAGTGTGAGTTGACAAAGTAATTACGAAACCGTTACCTGTTTTTTGCTGAGTTAAGAAACCGTTACCTCTCTACAAGGAACCGGTGTTTAGGAAATTAAGAAAAAAAGTTTATCTTAGTTTCATGTGGAAACATAATAGATTAGTGACTTATGTTTTAATGATGTCAACTCATGTTTTTACTTCATAACTCTAGTCCTTATAAATGACACTTTTACTTAGGAACTTTGCCTCAAGGTATGACATTTGATCCATCTTTAAGAAATGGGATCTTTATGCTCTATAGCTTTTGTCAAGGATGACATTATTTCAAGGAAGCTAAAGGATACGGTAGCTTTCGAATTTAGTAACCATCAAGTTGAAAGTTACAGCCATGAGCCATTGTCAAATGACAAGTCCGGATGTAAGAAATAAGAGGACGAATCTGCCCCCACTAAACCAATTTGTCTATAATTAATTTTGATAAGCTCAAATTTTAAAAGGTAGATATCATATAGTTTGAGTATAAGTTTGGATTACATTTGTGATTCTTTTTTGGTACATATTTATTTCGAGTGATTCTAACTTGTTTTACTTTTCTATATCATTTAAAAAGAGAGTATAGTTTTAAAATAATTATATATTAATAATAAAAAGTTGACTTAAACAGATACTATTTTATAAAATATGATATTATTTATTTTGAAATATATTATAAAACATATTTTAATTATATTTTTTATATATTTAATTTATGATTTTTTATCCAAAAAATGAAGACAAATACCAAAAAATTTACAACAATATCAAATTTATTATAAAATGTTCAATTCAAAAGTATATAAGTAATCTGGAAACTTATTCCATAATATATATATTTTGAAATAAATTTTTGGATTACTTGTATACTTTCGGAAAACATGTTCTGGACACCACCCATCATCACCCTCTAACAAACACTCCATTGCTGACTCAACTTCCTTTCAACCAGGTTTTTCTCATCAACAAGCCCTTTCAAATGTTCACTCTCCACCACTTCACCTCCTTCACTTCCATAAACCCCTTCATGTGCTCGTGAACATCTATCGAAGGCAACCTTCCATGTTGTCCTTATCGGAAATGTTGGAGTCCATCACCGACTTGATATTGTGCTTCTCCACGAGTGGTGCTTAACCAAACAATGATGTTGTGCAAGTGCTCCTAGCTCCAATAACTTTGCGTGGTGGCAACATCATCCATGGTGTAGATGTGGCGTTGGGTGGGTGGAGGCAGGGCATGCTGGTTATGGAGGTTTGGTAGATAGGATTTTCTAGGGAGAGGCAAGGGTTCCTAGTGAGAGATAAAGGGCATTTTTGCCCTTTCAATTTATTTTAAAATTTTCATTGGGTGCAAGAAGAAAAGTGGGGTGCAGGAAGCAATAGGCTCTTGGCATTCCCTTCACCAATTGCTAGCAAGCCTTATCCAGATGGCCATGGCCCGGTCCAAATGGAATTTCGTAAGGTTAGCCTGTTCGCTTGGGCCCGTATTCTCCAAGCAGCATTTAAAATTAAAAAACCTAAGTTGTTCACTACTAAATGCTTTATCTCAAAAAAGAAAAGAAAAAACTACCAAATGCTTAAAAATGATATTTTTTTAAAGCACTAACAACGTTATAGGTTTGGCACTTCAATTTTTAATTCATTTATAACTCACTTTTTTATTTAAATGTTAATATGAAACCTGATAATTAAAAATGTCTGAATGCCTAACCATTTCTAAAACAATCAACAAATATTTATTAAATTTGGATACACACAAGTAATTTAAAATTAATACCTATTTACCAATTATATAATGTCAAATAACATCTTTCTAGACCAATATGGATTGGAGTTGACCATACCATAAGGAAAAAATCAATCTTTTGTTTTTCTTTTTCCTTGGGTCAGACATCATAGCCCAGATCATATAAACAAGCCCACCAATGCCCTTGGAAGTGCAGGAAGTAATTCCCTTCACTAAAGCCCAACAAACCCTATCCAAACGGGGTGGTCCAAACGAAGCTCCGCAAGGCTCCTTTTTCACTTGGGCCTGCTTTTCCCAAGTAGCTTTAAAAATTAAAATGCCACATTGTCAATGTCAACTACCAAATGCTTAAAAAATACTATTACATTTTTTTAAAAGCACTAACAACCAAGAGAAAAATAAACGAACATATTTTTTTAAATGAAACCTAGCAATAATTTACATGGTTGGGAAAAAAGAACATGAGACAAAAGGGAGAGGGCACTTGTCATTCATAATTCACTTTATTATTTAAATTTTAATACGAAACCTGACAATTAAAAATGTGGAATGCCTAATCATCATTTCTAGGACAATCCACAATCATTTAAATTAGGTTATGCACAAGTAATTCAAAATTTATACCTATTTACCACTTTAGAATGTTCAAACAACATCTTATAATAATATGTATGTCATTAAATAACTTTATATTCAAAGTTATTTTTGTTTAAACAAGCATAGATTATCTAATGCCTAAAATTGACTTCAATCAATGCAAATTATACTTTCTTTTCTATCTACTCCCATCTGCATATAAACTTGGGAGAGTTTAAGGACACCACTTTTTAGTCTTTACGAGAGAGAGAGAGAGAGAGAGTAAACTTGGGAGCGGACAAAGCTGGGGTCGTTGGATATATTGTAAAGATGCAATAGTAATGAGATCACATAATGCCGTATTTACCAAGATAATAATTCTAAGGCGGCTAGTTTGGAAAGGTCTTCCTTACGGGACCACAAACTTAACTAATTGGCTTCTAGTTGCATCGTCACCCTTTTTTGACCCTTCTCTATTTTTATTTCTTTCCATATACGAATTTGCAATAACTTGGCAATTTCCTATTCTACAATACTAATACTATTCTTACGTTCAACAAACAAACATATTCTCAGTCACAGCTAACAACTCCCTTCCTTTGACCATTACATCTATAATCTCTCTCTCTCTCTGAATGGTTTGGCAATAATATGTGTGTGGTAGATTAAAATTTGGTTTGGCAATGAATGCTGGACTAATTAAAAAGATTGAAGTGTACAATGTGCATTATATGTATGCATTAACGACTAAGTACTTTATTTTGTTCAAACCAAAAACAAAAGGAACTAACGACTAAGTAGTACTACTAGACTACTTAGTATTAGGGTATGCTACACTACTTTGTTGAATTTTGTGGTACCGCTAAACATATGCATATATATTTCAGGTATGTATTAGTATGCATACAACGTGACTGTACCTTAAAGTAGAGGAAGCAGCGAAAGAGTTGCAACTTAGTTGAGACTGTAACTTCCATTTGACTAAAATGAGTAGATTTAGAGACTTATGCGTAACTAATCGACACTGCACGAGCCAAGAAAGAGGCGTGTCATGTCTTTTATCCATTTGCCTTATAAGACGATACTTAGAAATGTTTTTTTTTTTTCTCTACACTACATGGTACTCATACGCTCAACCCTTTTGCAAGAAACAAAAGGCAAAACAAACTCAAAACAGCATGGGAAAGCAAATTAAAAGAATCATGATGTGTTAATAGAGCTTCAGCTTCACCACTGCTCGTCTGGGTAAGGAAAAGAAAGAAATTAAAAAAAAAAAATAGTCAATTTTGTCTCTATGAGACATGGATAAATTTACCACTGAAAGATAATAAAGTTCAAATTTAATTGTTGGATATAAAAAAATACAACAAAATAATCTAACGGATAATTTAATGTCAACTTTAACTTTGTGTCAAATTTATTTTCAAAAATATAATTTATTGTTAAATTGATTCATAAATATTAAAATTAATGATAAAATAATTTTTTAAATTTAACAATTGAACTAATTTATCACATTTTTTTATATTCAAAAACTAAATTTATATTTTAAATTTTTTTAATCAATTTATTATCACAACATATCTTATATAAATTTGACTATTTATTCTTTAAAAAAAAAGTGTGAATGATGATGTCGCAATTTGACTGATTCCCCGTGGTCCAAGTGTAAGACCATGACTTATGATAGTGAGGAATTCTTAGGTGGCAAGTTACTTGCTCTGCTGCAAATGCAATGGTTTCGTATTGAGCCCAACACAACACTCTATCTTTGCCCCCTGTCATGTTCTTACGGACAAGGTTTGTTTTGTGTTGTGGTGATTACATAGGATTAGCAACATGATCCTTAACCTTCCCTGCAGATCGGCCGCGCTCTTTCTGTAACAACCTTTTGCTGTGTTGTCTGCTTTGAATTTTCCTTCTCCTTTCACTTTTTTTTTTATTTTATATTTATCAACATGCATATGTATATGTACCAAAGAAAGAGTCAGAGACAAAGACAGGGTCAAGTGTTTTAGGTGGGAATTTCGAACACAAGGGGTAGACTCAAAGCTGCAAATACCTCCGCTCCCACTTACCACGCTTTTTGAACAACCCTCTTTCTAATTTTCTTTCCCTCTGCACCCAAGAGTGAGTAACAATGCTTTAATGGGTGCGGATCACGTTTCTGTCTTTTTCATCTTATAGAACACCCATTTTCTTTAGAAACATGTTAGGGGAAGAGGGGAAGAAGAAGGACAAAGCCCCCACCGGTGCATGGAAAAGTTATTCTCGTTCTGTTTCATGGACTGATAGGTCTCCTAATAGCCGCAAGCCACCGACAAACAGCAAAGCAAGACCACTGTTGCCATCCCTTCAGCCTCTCTCAATCAACAAGCGCAACGTGGAGGAATGGCCTAGTGCTGGATCTGATGATCTTGGAGTTTGGCCACTTCCTCAGACTCCACGAGGCTCCATCAGAGCCTATGATTCAAGTCAACCCACCAAAGATTTTCTCTTCAAGAGGGACAAATTGGCCTTCTTTGACAAGGAGTGTTCCAGAATTGCTGAGCACATATACTTGGGGAGTGACACAGTAGCCAAGAACCATGAACTCCTCAGGCAGAATGGAATCACACACGTGCTCAACTGTGTTGGGTTTGTTTGTCCCGAGTATTTCAAAGGTGATTTTGTGTACAAGACACTTTGGTTGCAGGACAGTCCCACGGAGGACATCACAAGCATTCTCTATGATGTGTTTGATTACTTTGAGGATGTCAGAGAGCAAGGTGGGCGTGTCCTTGTTCATTGCTGCCAAGGGGTTTCTCGATCAACGTCTTTGGTGATTGCTTACCTCATGTGGAGGGAGGGGCAGAGCTTTGAAGATGCTTTTCAGTTTGTGAAGACTGCAAGGGCTGTGACCAACCCGAACATGGGTTTTGCTTGTCAACTTTTGCAGTGCCAGAAAAGGGTCCATGCTATGCCTGCAAG
The DNA here is from genome assembly GCA_007407185.1 of Glycine tomentella. Classification (NCBI taxonomy): domain Eukaryota; kingdom Viridiplantae; phylum Streptophyta; class Magnoliopsida; order Fabales; family Fabaceae; genus Glycine; species Glycine tomentella. The sequence continues at coordinate 866,228 of PYAF01000922.1, forward strand.
TCCAAATTCTGTTCTCAAGATGTATCGGATGGCTCCTCACTCCCCCTATGACCCTCTTCATCTGGTCCCCAAGATGGTTAACCAGCCAGGTGCACGAGCCCTTGATTCTCGTGGGGCCTTCATTATTCATATTCCTTCTGCTATCTATGTTTGGAATGGGAAACATTGTAACTCTGTGATGTCTTGCAATGCAAGGAGTGCAGCCTTTCAGGTGATACGTTATGAGGGTGCAAAGGGTCCTATTTTGACCATCCATGAAGGGGAAGAACCACCGGGGTTTTGGATTGCTCTTTCAGGTGATTCTGACAAAGAAGAAGTGCTCATGGTCATGGAGGAACCCTCTGAAGGCATGGAGAGTGCTGAGCCGGTTGATTCGGGGACTACTGACCCAAGAAAAGTTGATACATACGATTTGGATTTTGAGATTTTCCACAAGGCACTTGCTGGTGGGGTTGTTCCACCTTTTTCCTTGTCTGATCCAGGATCAGAAACTTGTCTTCCTGTTAGAGAACAAGGTTGGGCAAGACTGAGGAGGAAGTTTGCTAGTGGATTGCTCACATCCCCCAAATTGAACTGTGATGCTGATTCAGTCCCAGGCAATGATCATCAACCCAGTGTAGATGTGGAGGCTGAAAAACAAGATTCTGCAGATGAGCCTTTGTCACCATCATCAATTCCTCCCTGTGGTTCACCGGATTCCTTTGAATGCTATCCAAATAGGGGAAAAGGTAGTCCTGAAGCCATGAACTTCTCTGTTCATGGTGTTGCTTCATCATTGCCCCTGTCTCCTCCCGGCACATCAAATCCTTTTCCCTGTTTTATAAGCTGCAGTCCAAAATTCAATTCCAAGTCACCAACACTTTCACCTTCAAGTTCTGATTATGCCAGTTCATTTACTTTTTCACCTTCCTCTACCAACTGGTCCGACTTGTCGTTTGTGTCTTCTCGGCAGCCATCGCCATCCGGACTTGAATCAGCCGAACCCTTTTATGTTAAAGACACGTCTTTCTCAGAAAATTCCTCTTTACTTCACAAAGAAGATGTCTCTTCACCCTTGGAGGAATTTTCGGCTAATCACACATTCGGAGGTGCGAACTCCAATTTGCCAATGAAAGGTTCTTTCCTCTCCATTGCAGAGCGCAGAGGGAGTCATCCACCGCTTCTTATGTTGCCACCCTCAGCCGGTGAATCCTCTCACGTCCCCAAGAACAACCTGGTAAGATCACTGTCTTTCTCTTTGCCTGAATTAGATGATAATGCGGTGAAGGGTGATACTTGCAAACAATCTGCCCTTGAAAACAAAGGAGAATGGCTAATATCAGATGACTACATCATTAGTTCAGGTGTTGAACCGCAGAGTGAGATTAATGACAAAGAGGATCGTGGTACAGAGTTATGTAATATAATGGCTGAGCTTGACATAGAGGAGAAAGGAAATGGGATGAGTTGAGCTCGAATTGTGTAAATTTTGGATGTAAATTTGCTCTCACGCTCAGACTATTCCGTGCGTGCCCAATACTGATTAGTGATTACATGCAGTCGTGCCTTACAATTGCAGTTGAAGTACGTAATAGTTGTTAAACTTAAAGTGAATATGGAGTCCATCTTTCTTAACTTTAAAGGCTCTAGTCGTTTTTCCAGTTCCTGATTATTTGGAATACTGAAACGAAGGCAAGCCATCAACTCGTCAGGAACTAATGTTAAAATTGATGTAGCTTGCGGTGTTGTAGAATGATATATCATCTGTCATTAGTTACTGCTTCCATTAATAAACAAAATTAAGCTTCAAAAACCCATGTTTATTTAACTTTTGAGTATGAAACGCTGATTTCTTTTAGTCTGCCTGGTTAATGAGTCGCAGACAACTGTTAGTTTGCAGGGTTTGCATACAATACGGTCTGCCAACTAACAACAATAGAATTTTAACAGTAAATTGTGTGAAAAGAAGCGTTATTATCTATAATCATAATATTTTTTGTTTGGTACTTGGGATGGTGAACAATGGTCGCTCATGTTTTGTGTAGCAGTTGATTCAATTTTCTGCTTGGTTTTCAGGAGGACTGCAACTAATAACATCCGAAAGATGGATAATAAGAATAAGCCTTCAAATAATTTGCCTATAAATACTGAAATCAGGACATAAAGCCTGAATTGCTGATGATGGTTCGGTAATTTGTTCATATGTACCAAAAAGATGATAGTTTCTGTAATTTGTTCATATATACCAAAATACTGCGGATAGGTGACACAACAGATGTAGGCTTCTATACATAGTAACAAAACTTTCGCTTCTCCCAGCTTCTCCCTGCTTCGGAAGGTTCGGCAGCTGCTGCTCGGCTTCTCCCAGCTTCGGCCTCACCTTCTCCCAGCTTCGGTCCACTATCACACCTCAGCTTCTTCAAGCGAACGTGGGGCAGAAGCAAAAACCCGCAAAAGGAAGCGGGAAAAGCTTGGGACAAGGAGGCCAAAACTTCCTGACCAACTCTGCTAACATTCACCTGCTCACCTGCTCACCTGCTAACTTCCTGCATCTCATTCTCATTCTCATTCGTTCACCCACTCCTAACACTCTCTCTCTTCTGTCTGTATAATATTTTTGCTTCCTCACCTCCACGCTCCAAAAAAATCTCCTTCGTTCTCGCTGTTTCTCTTCTACAGGTAATTCTTCTTCTTCACCCTTCTTTTCTTATCTGTTTTGAGTTCTTGGGTGTACCAAAAATATAATCTTTTTTATCTCCTGTGGCATATTCTGTTCAATATTATATATGTGTGTTTTTTTAGTTGGATTGGTCTTATTTGTAGTTTGTAACTGAGGTGTTTGATCAAATGCCTGAATGAATGAATGAACTTTTAATTTTTTTATGATAAGCTTCATTTTATTTTTTTTGAGTAAGTAATATTGACTTAGAAATTAAGGCAGAAACTCTCTTTCTATATCACAATAACCTGCAAGATAGAAATAAGATAGATGATGGTGTTTGGTTGGTGAGAGAATGAAGAAAAATAATTTTAAAATTATTGAAATTCACCGTATTATTTCTTACTTATTTTTGTTCATCTATTTGGCTATTTGTTTTTTATTTATTCCCAACCAAACATGTATACTTTTTTATTTTACTTTTCACCTATTTTCATTCTCTTTTTTTTTTATTTTTATCTATTTTTTTTATCTTCGTTGTACCAAACACAGTCTTAGGAATTAACGGAAAAACTACCTTCATAACAAGTAATAATAATTGTTAAGATTAACTTCTGTTTATTCAATAAAGTTGTGCTCTTTTTTATGCTTCCTGCCATTACATATATTTTATTGGTATTGTTAAAGCATCGTTTGCAATACAAACTTATACATGCTTGTGATATTGAAATTATTTTCTATATATGAACAGCTAAGGCTGCTGGAGTGAAGCACATTGTGTTAGTAGGGTCTATGGGTGGAACAGATCTTAACCATTCTTTGAACAGCTTGGGTAATGGGAATATACTGGTTAGTAATGTTTTCTCCTTTACTTCTGAACTACCTCCTTCCATAGCATTCTTCCATTTCTTTTATATGATTAGAGCTTGCAACTCATCTTAATGCAAAATGCAAGTTTGGTAAATGCCTAAATGGATAGTATGTTTTACTTCCCCTTTGTCCTTCGATATTCCTCCTTTGATAGGATGAATGTTGTTTTTGTGTTGATTGCAGGTTTGGAAAAGGAAGGCTGAGCAATATCTGGCTGATTCTGGCATCCCATACAATTATAAGGTACATCAACTCTTGTCCATACTGAGACATATAACATTCCTAGCTAGGTTTCTTCTGTTTTACATGTGTATTAAAAATATTTCCTTCAATAACAACAGTGTATTAAAAATGTATACACTGTCAAGTTTGGTTTTAGGTACAAGTTTGGATTTCAAAAATATTTAGTATGTTGTTATTGGTGAGTTTCATTTCATCTCTCTTTGTTCCCATTTTTTTCTTCTATTGTTACTGGTATCCATGATTTCAATTTTTTTGTCCTTCACTTAAGCATAGGTATGTCAAGTTCTTATGCCTTTAGCAAATAAAATATGTACTAAAATTCCTTAGCTGGTGATATAGGTATGCCTGTTTGAGACAAAACTTTATCAGATGTACTTGGGTTGTTTTGTGTGTTATTACTTGCTCAGGTACTGTATTGCTCTGTGTGTTAGGCCTGTTTCAGAAAACTTCATGACCCAAATTTTCATAATATCATTAGCTGAAATCCATTTTCCGTTTAGTAGTCCCAACACCCAAGCAATCGAGGGTTCGGTTCAAAATACCACTTTGTTTTCACTTTAATAAATGGGTACCTCTGCTTGTGAGGAACTTGGTCTCCCTTATTTCTACTCTTCCTGTTTCTATCACAATCAGTTCTCAATCAAGCTCCACTTAATAACCTAAGATTAACTTGTTGTTAATCACACTTGCTTTTTAAGTCACAGGGCTTGCCTCAATAGATATTCATGATTCTGTGATCTTGGTGTTTTTTCCTCTCTTTCTCCTCTTGTGGCTTGCTTCTGTCTGGTTTGGCAATATATACTTGGTATATACATCAATTTATTCATTTTATTGGATCTGTAGTAGGAATTATTGCTGCTACACAAGCCTACTACTTCTCTCTGTTTCTCCAGTTTATCCTATTAGGATTATGTTGGATTCAGCTTATAATGTCTATATTGGATGCAGCGTTTGAATAAGAAAGGCGTAAGCTTTTGTACACGGACCACACATGATGATAATGCTATAACAAATGCAATTGAAATATATGACGGCTTGAGATATTTTTCATACCAAATTTATTTGTCTCAGTTTGGAACATGAACATTGCTTGACATGGAAACTTTTGCAGTGGTGCAACTCATATTATTGCCTCCAATAATGATTGTGGTGTGAGGGAATATGACACAGAAAGGTTTCAGCCTTTGAATAACTTTCAGTTCTCTTGGCCAGTGAATGTGAGCACACTCTATGCAATCTGACTGATGCAGTATATTTTTTTATTTTCTTTTCCGTTTTAGCTAATTATTCTCCCATTCAGGTTCATTTCATCTTTGCTCTCTTATATACTGTTGTATTTTTTTCCCTTTCTTTAGTTGATTAGAAAAAAAAAAATTGTATTAGAGATATAAAGAGAAAACAAATCAAAAAGATGCAGGATAGAACTCTTAGAACTGATAAAGAAAACCAAAACAGAGACACAAAAACTGAAGTCCTATACTAAAAAATTAGTTAGTGTAGAAAAGCTGTCTAATCTCTTTGTATATCTTAGATGTTGATACCACGAAATAATACATGTGCTGAAGACCAAAGAGAAGCCACATACACACTTCTATCTATAGCAAATTTAAAGGAAATGATGCACCCTTATAGATCAAAGTATTCCTTTCCAGTCACATACACTACACATCTCACAAACCACACAAGGCCATATTGTTTTGATTTTCATCTTAATTCTTATTTCCAAACCCTTGAAAGTGGGCATGAAGAAACTGATCCAACCAACTAGGACAAATTCATTTCTAGCCAGAAAAAAATGACTTATCTAGGGAAAGCTTTCCCTTGTAGGAAAATAAATGAGAAATTGAAAATTTACATGAAAATATGAAAAATACCAGAAGAATCCAGGATCCAAATTCCATATCTTGATTAGAAGGAAAGGGAGCTTAATCATGTTTCTTGTGTTTTAGGATATTGGCTACAATTGTTTGCCAGTTTACAAGTGTTTTATGAGATAAATGATCCTATGAATCATTATTTAACAAGTCTTTCTTTTAGTTTGATGAGATAAATGATTTAATTAGTGATATCAGAAAGAAAGAAGAAATGTGACCAATTAACAAGATATGGATGTTGAGATTTGCTTATCTATTTGGTTATCTATTATTCATTCTAAATGTTATTGGCATGATTAGAACCTAACTAGCATCTTATAACTTCATGACAATTATGATTATCATTAAGGTTAAGCATATCTGAAATTGTCTTTTGTTATTCTGACATTAATTTGTTAGGTTCATTTGGTATGAGAAAAATACACTGTCAAGTTTGGTTTTAGGTACAAGTTTGGATTTCAAAAATATTTAGTATGTTGTTATTGGTGAGTTTCATTTCATCTCTCTTTTTTCCCATTTTTCATTTCTCATTAACCAAATCTGAATAGATACCCCTTTTCATTATTACTAATATGTCAAAGAATTACTTTTTTTGTTGTGATTTTAATTTGTGTTGTGTTCGGGACTACTTTTTTCCCTTCTTCAGGGTATCTCATACCAAAATATGGAAATTATACCCACTTTTTAGAAATATCCACCACAGTCCAGACAAACTTCAAAGAGCCAGAGAAGTTTGATACTTCAAGATTTGAGGTAAACATATGCAATCCTTACTTTCCTTTTTTTAAAATTTTTTATTTACTTTGCTATTCATATTATTGAGGGCGAACCCTGGCACAGCGGTAAAGTTGTGTTTTGGTGACTTGTTGGTCATGGATTCGAATCCGGAAACAGCCTCTTTGCATATGCAAGGGTAAGGTTGTGTACAATATCCCTCCCCCAGCATGGAGCCTCCAAGCAATGGGTTACGGGGTTTTTTTTTTGCTATTCATATTATTCATACGTGTTTCTAAGCTCAGACTTCTAACAGATTCTGTTAAATTATTATGCTAGGTTGCTACAAAACCCAATACTTTTATGCCATTTGGCAATGGGACACGTGCATGTCCTGGCAATGAATTAGCCAAGTTGGAGATTTTGGTGTTTCTACATCACCTAACCACAAAATACAGGTTGGTGAAATGGATTATTACCAAAGACACTCTAATTGTAACCTTTTTCAGTCTCATGGGAGGCATATTTCAAAATTAGAATGTTTTGAATGATTCTAATTGTAATGGGATTCAATATGAAGAACTGTTTTAACATATTGTGCCAAACTTGCATTCCTCCCCACATCTCAAATTCAGTATCCAAACCATTGTTTGTGTTTTTGTCTGTCACGGTAACAGGCACTTAATGATAGAGTAAAAACTTTTTTTTGTTGTTATAAGAGTTTTACTTTAGAGTTTAGTTTAAATCTTTTATGACAAATAAATGGATCTAAGTTATAAAATCTGGCATGTGGCTTGGTTTGGTACCTTAAAAGTTGTTCCTTGTGACTTTACAGGAAGAGCAAGAGTCCTTATTAAGAGGCAAGGAAGAAAGTGGAGAAGAAATGGGTCTGAATTGGTCAGACACAAAAAATAACAATGTGACATCCAGGGTGATACAAGAGGCTCTAAGAATAGCATCAATTTTGTCTTTTACTTTCAGAGAAGCTGTAGAGGATGTTGAATTTCAAGGTCAATAACCAAATCTGAATAGATACCCCTTTTCATTATTAATAATATGCCAAAGAATTCCTTTTTTTTTTTTTAGGTATTTTAATTTGTGTTGTGTTGGGGACTACTATTTTTCTTCTTCAGGGTATCATACCAAAAGGGTGGAAAGCATTACCACTTTTTAGAAATATCCACCACAGTCCAGACAACTTCAAAGAGCTAGAGAAGTTTGATCCTTCAAGATTTGAGGTAAACATATGCAATCCTTACTTTCCTTTTTTTATTTTTTATTTTATTTACTTTGCTATTCATATCATTCATACCAATCCAGTTATAATCTAACTAAGTCACAACACACACAATCATCATGTGCCTCTTCTGACCTATCTGTATGTATTACAGTGGGTATGCTGATCACATTTATGAATTAATGGCCGTATCAAGGGAGCTAAGCTTGGTGAATGAGAAATCTTCCCTGCAAAGAAATGCAAAGTAGAAATTTCATAAGTGAAGCTAAGTAGCTAACTACATTGAATTTGATGGTGTCAAGGTAAGTCAAGTCTGATCAACTATCTATTAACCTTGACTTCATATTGTGTATTTCATGTTTTATTAGTGACGGTGTACCCAAATTTAGGTTGTAACACCCACTGGTAATGTCTTGGTGGATGATCTGACTCTTAGGGTTGAATCAGGATCTAATCTTTTGATTACAGGTAGCTATCTGAACTCTCTTTTTAGTGGGCTTTTTTATATTTTTATTTATTTTTCATGGGGCTTGAGTCACTATTGAAAGTTGATGTTATTTACTATCTATTTCTTTGTTGTAAGAGTTATTGTTAAACTGATTTCAGATGGTTGACTGATTTCCGATGGTTAATTGTTTAAATGTTATTGAATTTATAGTTTTATTATTTAAATTTAAGTCAAGAGTTTAAATTGTTAAACTCTTTTCATTTAATTCAATTATTACACTTACTAGCGTAATAATTTTTAGTTAATATATTTATAAAAAAAATTATAATTTGATTGGTTTCATATGACAACTAAAGTTAATTAATTTAAATTACTTTATTAATAATATCAAAAATAAAAAAAAATTAATCATGATATAGAAAAAAAATGATTAACTCACAAAAAAAATGTAACAAGAAAGTTTTTAATTACTTATTTACTATATCATAATGTAAAAATATGATTTATTAATTTGTTTCACATATCTTGTGTCAATTACGACAATTAAGTTTCTCTATCATTTGTTCTATTATTTGTGTTGCATTTTTTATCTCATTCTTCCTTTGAACTTGTGGTTCACTCTAATGGTATTATTTGAAATATTTTATGACAGGTGTGTCCCTCTCATTCCAAATTTTCATTGCAATGGTTCCTCTATTCAGTATTCAGCCAATTCTTTTCTCTAAGAAATTTTTATTGTACAACATCATTTAAACTATCAGATTGCAAAACTAAGCTTACAAATTGGCTTTATATTCGAGTACATGTGAATGACAAGATTACCTCTCCATCCTCATGAAAAGGACAAATACAAAAATAATAATAACAATTTTGGTTATTCGATCCTTTCAACTCATCATGTGTGAGACATCTCATCAAAATTGTTTATTTTCTTCAGTTGTTATACTTTTACTTTTTATCTTTAACTTTCTTTATTCAATAGTTCTTAATCAATTTGGGTTGTGGATATCAAGTTCCATAATCAAAGCTTATATTTTAACATGCATATGAATGTGAGGCCTAAATATCATAAATACAAATATTTTAGTTATTATAGATATAAAAAACAAAATTAATTTATAAAAATGTAGCGGAGCGACCAGTGCACGCACACATGGGTAAAAAAACTGGTGTTTCTTAAAGTCCATTGTTGGATCTTAACAATGCCATTGTGGGACCCAGCGCACTGCATCTCATGGCTCTATGGGACCACGACCTCGTGCTTGAGCTCTCTTCTCCTCTACTCCAACCATCCTCCCGCGACAGCTTGGCCTTCTTTGCTTTTAATGCCTCGTTAATTTTGTCCCACATGTTTACTTCCCCATTTTCTGTAAAGAAATTCCACATGTTCAGTGCATCAAAATGTTTTCATTTTTCTATAGACCATACACTCCAAGAATCGTAAAGTGTACATTACCTTTAGCAGTGATATGACCTCTTTCTGGCTGGCAACTTCCCACAGTAGTTTGATCACCCGCGAGTTTCTCACCAGTGCTACCATTAATTGCTTTTGCGGCAAGTTTTTCATTCGTAATATCATTAGTTGCTTTTGTTGGATTAACCAAAGTATCACTTTTCAAATCAGGAATGCCATGCTTAACCATTCGAACATCAGCCAGCGATGTATACTCTATCTGTAGAAGGAAAACAATGTCATGATCTAGATTAAGATAAAATTAAATACATAAATGCACCAGCACAAGATGTCTGGAGATTAGTTGTTTTATATATCTGCAATTTATCAACTTGTTGGATTAACATAAACCAGGCACCACTTAAATATTGTTTTACCATAGTGGGTGGACATACTGACTTTACCTCTAAAGAACCATCCTCCTGATAAGGGGATGGATCATACTGTACAGAAGATGCATCCTCATCTATTTTTTTCTTAAAATCAAATGGGTATTCTAAAACTGGTTCCAGCCAAATCCTGTTTGATTTAGCATCATACCAAGATATTTTCCCAACCTGCAAGGACATAGATGTAATTCGTATTTAACTTCTGATGCAATTTTTTTTAATAGTGTAATCCAAAAGCAGACTTGATAGTTGATATGCACCCTAAAGGAGGAAAGTTCCGGAGTCCAAGATGCTGTTAACTCAATCAATCGATAAGCAATTACATCACCTTCCTGCAGTGTATACATAAGTTATTAAAAAGCACCAAAAGAGTACCATGTAACAGAATTTACAGATTCATAGCACTGAATACAGATAAAATTTGAATGGTATAACCAAATACAGCTGAAATGACTCCTAACATGTTGCAACAGGTTAATTAACTTCTAGGATACTAAGCAGAATAAGAAATGCCATAAGGACACATTAGGGGAAAGGAAACAACACCACCTTAGCCAAGCTTGTATAAGGTTTAAGCTTATCAAAATCTATCGCATTGGATGTCTGTTCCTTTTCAGCATTCTCAACTGTAGGACAATCTTGACCAGAATATTCATACCCATCCTGCTTATGGAAAGGCATTCTCTCTTTACCCCATTTCTGGCCCTTCTTCTTGTTGGTTATTCCATTCCACTGAAATGTTTCCTGAAACATTCAGTTTACATTTACAAATCAATTGAAATATCATGACAAAAATAATAGCATATCTCCTACAATACCAAAAAGATGAATCCTTTGCCATCTCCAAAGTTTTCACCATATTACAGAACTGACATGGAATTACAACTGTGCACCAAACTTTGATCAGTTAATCAATATAGTAAGTTTTACAACTTCAAGCTATAATTAAGAAGGAATTTTTTTTAATTAACATATTTTTTTAACATCATATATATATATATATATATACATATATAATATATATATAAACTACGTATCTCATTGTCAAGAGGTTCCTCACTACGAAGGTAATCTTACCCTTGCATATGCAAAGAGGCTGTTTCTAGATTCGAACCCATGACCAGCAAGTTACCAAGGCATATGAATTACACGAGCTGTTCAAGTGCTATCAAATTTATATCACATAACATTGATTCCTTTCAAAGTATCTCTTGAGAATAATCCTAAAGAATTTTGTTAGGTCCCTCCCACCTATCTTCATTACCCATCACAAACCCAAGAAAGGACTAAGTGAAGAAAAGGCTGTTTTGTAAATTATGTACTTTACAATTACAAGGCACTTCTGACAGGAACATTCTTTATTCTCCATCAAGCCCTATAGTCTAAAACCCCAGAAAAAAAAAATTAAAGTAAGAAGTTCAAATGCAAATAATAATAACCATAATGCTTAGTATAATTTTCTGCAAAATTAACATATTAAATATTTGATATTGACTATTTATGATTGAGAGTAAAACACCACAGAAATTGTGAATCTTTTACGGAGGAAAATCAAACCAACCACTGGAAACTGATTCTGTGGCACTGCCTGATCCTGATCTGCATCAAATAGACCATGGACATATATCAGATCATGAAAGCAATTATTCCTGAAGCCCAAAAACACAACTGCTACTTTAAAAAATTTATAGTTGAGATCTGCATGCAAACCCTTCTTAAGGGGCTCAAACCGAATGTGCCCTGGCCTAATTTCGACAGGAACAATGTCATCATCTTCTTCACTTTCTTCATCTGGTTGTTGATGTACATCAGAAACAACACAATTATTATCTTTTATAGGTAATTCTTGTCCACCTTTTTCAAGCACTGGAGTCTGATGGAGCTGACAATTTGAACAAAAGAACATTTCCTTTCAGAAAGAATGACTAAATACATTTTTGCAAATAGTAAGCTTAGACAAGTGATCCAAGAAAACTGACGAATGATTTCAACCCTTGCAAGTGCAATACTATGACCTGGGCATCTTTCTAACCAAACAAAAGTCTAAAACTCAACAAGTCAACAATATCAAATACAGCTAGTAAATTGTCATTCACAAGCAATGTTATCAATTGCAGATCGCGGAAAATGGCAGAAAGCTGATAATTTGCTGTATCATATAAGAGGATAGAGTGCAGGCAAATAGTGGAAGCCGAATAATGGTTGAAATAGTAGAATACTAAGTTGTATGCAAATAAAAATAAAATGCATAAAAATTGGCAAAATATAAACTCAGGTTCAATTGGCCGGAGACTCATTGAAGATGACAAGAGGATGCAGGAAGAGGTGAACAAACGTTAATGGAGGAGTGGAGGAGTCCTTCCTTGATCCTTACATGAAGCCATGAACAAAGGTTTACATATGGGACAAGTTTAACAAATTTTACATGTGTGGGAGGAGTGGGACACCGGGATTGATTGGGAAAAAGGTCACATACAGTCCCACATCCATCTATTGATTGAGATGCCGAAATAGCAAACAAAGTCATGATTGCGAACCAAGGAATTCCACAACACAATAGCACCGTAGCACCACTATAGTGGCTATTTAACAACACTGTTCATAAGATCCTATCTCCATAAATACATCTACAGTAGCATTACAGAACCAGATTACCTTCTCCTTCTCCTTCTCTAATTTTAGTTCCCTCAGCCATCTTCTTTTAGCTTTCTTTCGCCGAGCACTTCTGCTAGGCAACTGACAAAATAAAATTAAAGTATAAATACTTGACATCTCCTGTTCTTTTGTGAAGTGATGGACTAGCAAAGTATTGACTACTGAAACAGAATAAAATTACCAAGTGAGATGAAGTGTCCAGAAAGATATCCATAAAAATGGAAATTCCTAAATCATTCGCCAACTAATCTTCACAGACCACAGTATACTATCATGAACTAAATAAGAAAGCCATCCTGCTTTTATTATCTCTGGACATTTTATTGACCAAATACTCAAATTGGTCCTCTAAATACATGAGACATGAGTTGGTTCTTCAAAGATTTTTAGATATCAATTCGGTCCTTCATTGTTTAACATGAATATCAATTAATTCACTCGATGTATTGGTATATTTGGACACCAATTTAATCCCCAAATCCACGCTAATTTAATGATATGAAGGACCAAATTGGTGTACAAAATCTTTAGAGGACTAACATGATGTCACAATGTCCTATATATCTTTGGAGGCTCAATTTGAGTATTTAGTCTATTTTATTTCAAACCCTATTATTTGGCCGCATCAAGTCCTATTAAACACATGTGAACATATCCTGACACACCTCACTTTACCTTTTTAGGGAAGGAAGGATGACATGAGAAAAGTCAGAAAGTCAATTACAAGCAGAAGTTTCTAAATTGAATTGAAGGAATTATATATTTTTTTACTTGCTATATCATACCTCAGCATTGATAACCAAAGAATCCAGCTTAAAGCCTTAAACTGAAAATATTCTCCATATGTTTACAAGTTAGATTTGGTAATTTTCTTAATAAAAATCAAAATGTGAACGGGTCATTATGACAACATGAAACTTTATTACACTTAGTTCAGTGCAAACAAGAACTATATGTGTATTCAAAAACAGTGCAAACAAGTGTTACCTTTTTAGTTTCACTTTCATCTTGAGGCTGGACAAACCTGTACAGCATATTAGAGAAAAATAAGGAAAATATATATATATATATAAATATTTTATTTTTTATATTCTGGAAACCAACATCCTCATCATAAGGTAACAGGGATTTCAAATTGGAAGAAACAATAGGAGGAACTCAGGAATTAAACAATTTATACATAACAGAAAAAGGCATATTGTTTTCTACTCCATCAAAGCACACCTCTTAATTCACAAACACAGACAAATAAACAAAAATAACCAAGATAAAAAAATCACCGGAAATGCGCACACAAAGTTGTCCATAAAATTTTATCAGTTAATTGCCATTCCCAAAAAGGACCAAATATACACAGCAATGCACAATCAGTAAAGGAAAATACATCATATGAATCACAAATGTGATCAAAATGCACCTTGTTTCATCACTTGTATGATCACTTTTGTCATTCTTCTGTTTATTAAGATTGCTTGACTTATTTGGCTGACTAGATAAGTTGGAAGACTTCTTGTTCTTCTTGACAAGACTCGATTGGGGATGAATATGGCCTTCAGAGCTTCCGTTTTCCTCCTCATGGACCTCAGGAATGACTGACAAGTTTTCGGCAGTAGACAACTTAATCTTCTTCTGACTAAATTTAAAAGATAATGGAATCAAGTTAACAACCCAAATAATGTTTACATGCTCCAATAACTACTCAAAGTTCCAAACAAGGGAAAAGATAAAAAGGTTTTGGAGGAAAAAGAGAGTTCCCTAGGTAACATACACTAAAACAAATTAAGTTAAAAAGGAGCAGAAAGATTAATGTCATTGCCCAACTTACTCCCGCAGACAGAGATTTGCCAAAATATGTTACATAGAACAGAAAAGCAACCTCACAAAAAAGTTACTTGTACAAAACTAGATTCTGAAACACTCAGAAGAGAAAATACCTCCAAAACAAATAATGCTGAAAATCTCTTACAACTCTGTAAGCTTTGTTGCACTAACAATTAAAAATTTGAGGAAAAAACAAACCTATCGCTCTTGAGCTTCTTTGAAGCTTTTCTTTTCTTGGAGACAACATTCCCATTCGATTTAGATTCCACATAAACTGCATCTTCAAGTTGGTCATCATCATCCTTTTGGGACATGGTTTCTTCTGCCCCAGACTCCTCTTGAAGGCCCTCAATTGTGAGAAGTTTCGGAAGCTCAATAGACTGATTCTCACAAGTTGCGGGCGGCAGCATTGCAGGTTTATCATCAGTTGATACACTTCCTTTTCTTTTCACACTACCAAAAATACACAAGCATTAATGCATTATAAAACTGCAAGCAGAAACTATATTGGCAGCAACAACACAGAATGTGAGATAAAACTGAAAACTGAAAAAAAAAAAAAAAAAAAACCCGAAAATTGCATAAACTCACCAGACAATGTCCTTATCCTTCAAAATGCAAGTGGACTCAAAAGATGGCAAAACAAAACCATCCATCTGCATTAAAATCCCCCCCCAAAAAAAAACAGAATCACCACAGTTATCCAAAATTTCAATCGCCAAAGCAATATACTCAACAGCTCAATAAACCAATCGAATCATAAAATCAAGATATGCGAATTTGATTCGTGATTTTTAAAATTGATGATGGAAAAGAGTAATCGAACAACATGCATAAGCATACACACCGATAGGACGATGCCATGGGGACAGGTGCGGTGGAGGCGGAAAATGTTGAGTAGATGAGAGGCGACATCGGAAATGGTGGTGTGTTGGGGTTTAAGCAGTAACCAGCAACGCTTGAGCCCTTGCTTCTTCTTTGACTTGCTCAACATGCCACGATCCTCGAACACCACGCGAAGTCTCACCGTCTCCGCCATCGCCGTGAATGCGACGCTCGCTGACACGGCTTTTCCTGCAACCGCTGTTCAGTGCTCGCTCGTTCGACTTCTTAAACCATTGCTAAGCTTATAAACGGTCTCGCACACACTGCCACTGCTGTCTTGTAATAGTTCTTAAGGCCTGGCCTGGCTGAAAAAGACCAAAGTCACCCTGCTAGTATACTTTTTTTTATATCATTTTTGTAAGATTAAAGTTTAAATAAAATTGTTTTCTGATCATTTTATAAAAATAGCTCGATTTTAAAAAAATTAGAAACTTAAATCCACATTATACTAATTACTCTTTATTTTATATCATTTGACCACGATGAGGATGTATACAAAGGATAAAGAGTAAAGGTGATAAAAGTACAACAACGACAATAATAAATTTATAAATGGAAAATATTAGCAACAAATATGGTGATTATGATAATTATAATAACAATGATACTTGTGATAATTAGTAGTGACAACATTGATAAGTGATAGTAAAATAATGACAATAAATTATAATATCATTGGTAATAGTGATAGAGTGATGTTTGTAATAATAATAAAGATCTTGATTAGTGATATTATTCAAGACTTAGTATATCATTGTCATAAGTATTGTCATATATGTCACCATTTTATTATTCTCATCATTATTATTGTCATCATGGTTGTGAAAAATGGAACAAATCAACTAGTCTAACCTATTAGATTGGAAATTGATATGTTGTTTGATAGTTCCTTGAAATTTGATGTGAAAAAAATCCATTGAAAAATTGTTAAACCGATCTAAAATCGTAAGAACTAAACATAGATATGTTTGTTTAGTTCATCTTTTTTGACGCATTTTTACATTTTCTACCCAAATTTGAAATTTACTTTTAAATTTCAATGTTTACAAATTTGTTGAAGCCTTTGTCGATCCAAGTTCTTCCTTCTAACAACAACATTTGGTTTACACCTCTCATTAGGCTAAACAATCCAACCACTACCAAGCCAAAGTTAGTCGCAAGCAAAAATGAAGCATTGGACACCTAGCCAGACTTAGCTAACGGCTAAACCATTGACCAATTACCAAGCCAAACATAGTCAATGACTAAATCAAGTATCGGCCACCAAATCAAACTTAATCACAAGTCAAAATTAAACATTAAAAGTCTCACGCATGCAGTTAAAAGAATACTGACAAAAATAAAGACTTAGAAGAATAAAGAAAAAAGTTTGTTGCAGGATGAAAAAAAAGGAAAATTTTAAACTCAGATTAATTTTCTTCCATTTCACTTTTATCCTATTTTTTCTCTATATCTCTTTATCTTCTAAAAAACATATTGATTTACACCTCTTGTATTTACAATTGGGAAAGAGCAACAAGAAAAAACTTATATGTATTTTCTCTTTCATTTGGCTTTTATCCCAAATTTTACTTTTCATTTTTTTTCTTATCATATCAATTTGTTGTATTAATTATTTTATTCTCTCTCTCTCTTCTATCCATACATACCAAATTTGGAATTATGCTTGTTTGAAAGAAAATATTAAGTGCAATACAGTTGTGTATCAATTTTCAAGGTTAAGGAACTCTGCTAGGGAGTAGGGACGTTTCATTTAATCATGCTGCAACGTATTAGTTTTTTTATTTGATTTTAATTTTTAGGTGAATTTTACATGTTAAATATGAGTAGTGCTAGCAACCACATATATTGGTACTTGTTTGAAAGAAAATATTAAGTGCAATACATGTTAATGTGCTTGCTTGCTATAATATTTTGTAACCATAATAATAATAATACTTCACACAAAAAAAACTTTTAAAAATAATGCAATTACATTTTTATTTAAAATTATAAAATATTATTTAATTATTATTAGTTGAACCATTTTGATACTTTTACCAATTTAATATATTTAAAATATTGGTTATCATCACTATGGTAATGATTACTCCTCTTTCCGCAATGACTAGAATAAAAAAAATATCAATGCATCTGAAAAAAAAAACATTGATCTCTATCAAGAGATCCATCATAAATCTATATTACTATTAATGTAACTGGCCTTCATATGATCATCTCAACAGTCACGAATGTTACTACCCTTAACTCTTCATTGTAGAAATAATTGATTGCTTACACTCTGTCTGGTAGCATCAAAATATTGTAGAAAGGATACAGCATGGACGAAAGAACATGGAAGTATATCAACTTCCTTTGTTTGGTAAGTTGGGAATAAACAGGACAAAACCTACAAAATAATGAGACCTACACGACATAACTTTCCCTTTTAGATAAAAAGAAAATAATAAAAATAGATAGTGTGCGTTACACTTAATAAATTGATTTGCTCAAATTTTTAGTGGTTAAAATCAATTTTGTGTTTAAAAAAAATTATCATATAGGATATCACATAAAAACTTTGTCGGGTAAAATAGTATTTATTAATATTTTTTTTCTTTCAAATAAAAAAATCTCAAATTTTATTTTCATTTTATTACTCGTGAATCAAACAACCAATATTTTTAACTCAATTTATTACATATTTCACTTTTTTTATTTTCTCACTTATATTTTCACTCCCTCTCTGTATCTAACACAAAATAATTCTGTTCCAAAATAAGGTGGGTCAATGAGAAGAAAAAAAAAATCTACGGTTTGAGATAAACATTAAAATTCAGTTTAAAAAACATAAGAATTTAAAAGAAAAAACGCAAGCTTATATTTTGATTTTGATTTTAGTTTTAAACATTTTTAAAACTTAAAATTAACAACTAGCCCTAGAAAGACAGAACTGTACAAGTATCATGTTTAATCATCACACAAATCGCTTTTCATTTGTCATATGGTAGGACATTTGTTTTGAGCTATATTAATTGTTTATTTAGGATTCTCAAAAAATATTAGAAAATATATTTGTGTTTTGTACAACTATTTTTTTAATTTAAGTAAAATGATACAAATAATTTAGATTCAAGGAGAAAAGGAAGACTTGAAAGAATTTAATTTCTGGCTAGAAGTATTTTTAAATGCAAATTGAAACTTTATTATAAAAAAATTCAAACGTGATTAAAGTTAAGATTAACAAACTTGAATTCGTGACACACACACAAAAAATTATTTTATAAGAGTTTATTAATGTTTACGGCGGACAGTATAAAATATTTTTTTTTCATCCAATTATAAATTATAGTTTAAATTATTTTAAAAAAATTATTTAAAAAATTAATAAATTTATTATACATGTACGGGTTATATGATTAGATGATTTTGTATTTTTTTTTTACATTATTATTATTAATGTATACTTTTTTTTCTCAAGTTATAATCTAAAAAATCTTCAAAATTAATTAATATTTTTGGGGATTCTAAGCCACCCAAACACATGGTTAGCCTTTTGTTATATATTTAATAAATTTTAATATCATGACATTAAATATCTACATGATCACTAGTATGTTGCTTGCTGCATATGCTAATGTGACTTGATTATGTTTTTGGTTTCTTTAGTATTACATGCTCATAATCATGGAGTTAAAACATGTAACTAAGTCACATTATCATATGTGTTATGTTACGCGTTAATTTTTATGTTATTATTAAGTGTCATTTCACCGAAATTTGATTAATATTCAATTGGAGATGAAAAGAGGAATTAAAACCATAGATTTGTGATATTTAAAAAACTATTCAAACATATATTTAATTTGCATAAGTATTATGTGTTTTTTAATCTATTAAATAAATAATAATTTCCCATATGAACATTATAAGACCTTATATTATTATAATATTACATTGGCTTGTAAAAACTAGTCTATTTTCTTTATGTAACTTGATACATATAAATTACGAATGCCATTCGTTTTGTATCTCTCTATCTGAGATAAGGCGAGTGAATATCAAAAATGAATTTTTGAAAGAGTAAACAAGGAGGCTCCACTTGCAGAGGCAGGGAAGAGCGGAACAATGGTCAAAATACCATGAATTTTAAAAAAATTTGGCAAAATGTCACGCAGTCCATAAAATTTATCGAACTGTCACGGGGTAAATTCGTTGGCTATTTGGGCGAATTAAGCAAGGACACGTGGTGACTAGAGATTGGACAGACTGGGCGGGCAGGTGCCACACGTAGTTCGCCGGGGAAGATAACGAATTTCGTCGTGCTGACATGGCGCGCCATGTGTAATTTGCTGGGAGGCGAGGCGAAGTACGTGGCACGGACCACACCTAAGTCATTAGTGAGCCAGCTAACTATGCCACACTGGCCCACTATTTAAGCAGCATGCGGCACGTGGCAGGCATGTACACGGTGTGAATGTAAACTTCAGAAGACTATAACTTTTGACTGGGATGTTCGATCGAGGCGAAATCGGTGACTACGCGCTCGAAATTGAGAGGAGAAACCACCGGTTTCACCTTGATCGGACATCTCAGTCAAAAGTTATGGTCTTCCGAAGTTTACATTCACACCGCGCCTCCTGTACATTCACAGGAAGTTGTCACGTGTCAAAACCACACGTAATTCGCTGGCCATGAAAGCAAATTATGTCACCAATCACTGATTGCCACGTGTCCTACCCCAAAAAGCAAATCCAGTCAGCACCTAATTCGCTGACATGTCTAGCAAATTACACCTCCATTGCATACTTGCGACGTGGCGGAAAGGCATGCCACATCAGGCCACCTAATTCGCCCAAATGGCCAAAGAACTTGCCACCGTGGCAGTTCGACAAATTTTATGGACCGTGTGGCATTTTGCCAAATTTTTTTAAAATTCGTGACATTTTGGCCACTATTCGAGTGCAAAGGGTGTTTGTGGGTGAATGACGATCATGCCCTCAAGAATAGAAAAAATAGAAAACAGTACCTAATGATATGATTAGAGTACAAAAATACAGAGTTGTTGCTTTGCTCGTTGTGGAAAAGAATATAATGAATTGCACAAACAAGTGGATCTGAATTCACATGGGACTCACCCACAACAAGAAAACGTTGCTTTCTCCTAGGATTAAGACCCAAGCACTTGTTACAGTCATAGAAAGAGAAAGACAAAACTCACTCCATCGCGAATCGGAGCATGGCGGAGCTCCGGCACTCTGCCTCCCTTGGCACCCGAGCCTCCAATTCTCCGATGAAACGCGACGCCGGCGGCGGCGATTCCTCCCCTCTTATTCCCGACAACCACCTCGCCGACGACGACGAGCACGATCGACACTCGTCCAAGGACCGCGACCGGCACATGTGCTCCTTCTTCACCGACGACCCTAGGGTTTCGCCTCACAACACCAGGATCTCTCTCTTTTTCACATTACTTCTTCTCCTCGTTGGTTTAGTCTCCCTATTCACAATCTTCAATAATCTCGTGAGTCCTCATCTCTCTGGCTGCATTTTCAGATTCACTTCTAAATCACTAATGCATTGCATTCTTCTTCGCCTTTCGCTGTGTGGAAAACAAAATTCCTTATCTTTAATGTGTAGTGTTATTCTGTTTATCTTAAATTGAATTAAACCACCTATTGTTTTGATTTGGTAATGTTCAGCTATTGTATAACTTCAGTAATAATGAGTAGATGTGCAAGTAATGCATGGATTTTTTTTCGATACAGAAAGAAACAATTCAGCTGCAGTTATATTTCTTACTATTATTTTTAGCAAGTTCTTATAATTGAATTTGTGTTCAATTTTTTTTGTAGAATGCGCCTTACTTGTGTAAAAAAGATGGGATTGTTCTTCACTGCCCGCATGTAAGTTCTCTAAAGGACCAGTGTTTTGGAGTTTCGTTTCTACTTCTATATTGTTCAATGCCTATGGTGTTCTTTTCCCATTCACATGGGATCTTTGCTATTATTTTTAGGTTAAAGAATCACCATCACTTTGGGAAAATCCTTTCTCTTCCACAACATCTTGGAAGCCCTGTGCTGAGCGCCAGGATGGTGTTTTACCAGGTTTCCTTTTGTTTTTTTCTTCTGTCCTTAATATATATTTAAGACCTCATTAGCATTGCGAGCCATGCTAAAACAGGGAATTAACAAATAAAGTAATAAGAATATCTTAACCCAGAACTTAACATATTTTGCATTTGCCAGTAGCATCCACTAAGAGCAATTATAAGTGGTATCTCGACAAGTCTGTGACTGCAATTCAATTCTTGTTTATGGAGCGAGTGGACCGTTTAACTTTTTTATCACCTTCATCTTCATTAAAAAAAATACTCTGCAAAATCCTTAGGTTTGAAGATTTTTAGTTGTAAGTTGTAACAAGGGAGTTCTGTAAAAGTGATCTATAATTTTATTTTTTTTTTGTTTCTTTCTTCTGTTATATATGTTATTGGGGATTATGTTCATACTAGTGCTGTGTATGTTGTAACAAGTGAGTACCACTGCTATTATTGATAGTATTTTTATACTTCCATGTAGAACTTCCTCCTGAAAATGAAACAAATGGCTATATATTCATCCATGCTGAAGGTGGTCTAAATCAGCAAAGAATTGCGGTATGAGATATGTTCTTTCATTTGCGATACCCTCTAGCTTAGACTGTTTTTCTTTTCTGAAATTCACCTTGAATTTAACATTCTCTTGCATAGCCATCATTCTCTTGTAGACTGCTGCACTTTAGTTCGAGAATTTCCTTCCACTTGTAAAATATGTGAACATAATGTTCTTCAAACTGTCTGATGTAATTAAAAAGTAAAAGAATAAACTGATTTAACTGTTAAAGTGCTGTCTCAATACTGTACTATTTCCAATTTGGTGCACTAGCAAATAGCAAGCTAGAATTATCGTTTAAAATTGGTTTTGATGCAAATTCAATGTTGCATTTGATCTATGGTGCTGATTTTACTGTCTTGTACATTGAAATGGGCATTATATGACAGTCTGTGGAAAGTTTCATAGAATTATTATATAATATTTATCTATCAATGATTCACTTCTGCACATCTTTCAAAATGCAGATATGCAATGCAGTGGCTGTGGCAAAAATATTAAATGCCACTCTTATTTTGCCTGTTTTGAAACAGGACCAGATTTGGAAAGACCAAACGTGAGATCTCTTGTCCATTTTTTTTCATGTTATTTAGATAAGTTTAATTAGGTTAAATTACTAATTCGGTCCCTACAGTTGACACCTTTTGTTTTAGTCCTTTCATTAAAAAACTCTACATTTTGATATTGGTCCTCATGAAAAATCATTTACGTCTTGGTCCCCACTGTTTATCCCTTTTATCATATTTTAGTGGCAATTACACTTGACAGAAAGAAAAGGACATGGTTAATGAGTCAGCTTCTTCTTCCAACTGAAATCCCTAATCCATTAAAAATCTAATCATTAGTAAAGCTGGTGTGTTCTTGTAAAGAACAACCTTCCACACTTCAAGTTCTAGCAACAAAACTTTTTGTATGAACTTAATGACCTTTCATTCCAAATTGTAGAACTACACTGCGTCACAAACCAAACCAACTCTGGCATCCTACTTTTGATTTTATGGCTCAAGGATGCAAACTATGGTAGTGTGGCTCTGTATTGGGCTCAAAAGGAGTGTAGAAGCACCGAGGCAGTGTGGTCGGTCGGTAATGTAATGTCAATGAAGATTAGCTGCCAGCCTGCCACAGTGGCTATGTGTTTGTGGTTGGGTAATTTGGAGACTGACAGTGTGGGGGAGATGTTACTAATGGGGCAGTTTGCAGGTGATTTAGGGTCATTTGATCTGTTGGTCTCATTGGGATGATGGTCTGAGATATTGTGGCTTTGTTACTAGGGAAGAGATGGAGATTATTATTATTTTTTAGAATTGCTAAGAGAACAAAATTGCTATTTTCTGGGTTATGGGTCTTGGATAGTTGTTTTGTTGTTTGTAGGGTTTGTGGAGAAAAGTATCATAGAGAGTTTCAGGAGTTTGGTTAAGCAGTGAATTGCAGAAGTTTTCTGGGTGAAGTTTGGGATGGTATTGGTTTTAATTGAAGATGTTTTTTTGGGTTGTAGAATGGATTACTATTGATCGTGATTTGGAGAACTTTGGTTGATGATTTGCTTGCTATTTTTCTTGGTTATGGATTGGGATGATATTTGATGGGTGTGGTGGATGCAGAAAATGATGTACTTGGTGTTCAAATGAATTTTTTTATGGATTGATGATGCCATTTCTTTGCTGTAAACTTTAATTGCCAAATAAGGACACTGTTAGACAACTTAGCATCTCACTAACACTGCGATAACTGGGACAAATGGCATAGACCAATGCATGGATGATTTTTTCTATAAGAACCAAAACATTTTTTTTTTCATGTAGGGACTAAAACGAAAAGGATGTCCGCTATAGGGACCGAATTATTAATTAAATTGTTTAAATTTTAATTATTACCACTGTTTTGCTAAGCATATGTATCATGTATGACATCAGATCACCAATATCATTTTTCGTTATCCAATAGTTCTGAAATTTTTATTCACTTGGCCAATTCTTTTATCACTCCACTAGCTGTACTTTCCTCTTCTATTAGTTTTCTGCCTTGTGGTAGATTTCAATGATGGCCCTCCTTGGCTCCTTGCTGACCATGATGATGCGTTTCATGTTTGCAGGAAATTTGAAGACATTTTTGATGTGGATCACTTCATTGACTACCTGAAGTATGATGTTCGTATTGTCCGTGATATCCCAGAATGGTTTACCGATAAATCAGAGCTATTTACTAGCATAAGGTTTGATAGATTTCTGTGATTTTTTTATTAATTTGTTGAAAACTTAAATCCCAAGTCAGTATAAGAGATGGATAAATATATTATTTTTTCCCTTAAAATTGAGATGTGGAATATGTCCTCAACCAATATCTTTTTTATTTCCTGTTTTATCAGTTTACTGATTGACATGTATTGAACAGCATAATAATTATGAATTTAAAGTTAGAGATTCCCGTTCTTTTTTATTTGAGTCTTTTGAACACGTGCATCCCAAGTTATAGCTTGTAAGAGACGGATAAATATGTCAAGAGCCAGCTAGCTTTTTGTTGGTTTTCTGTTTCATCAATAGACTTATTGACTTTTGGTTTTGGTGGAAGTTCTGGGTCTTGTGATTGAATGCCATGATAATTATGAATTTAAATTACTTGTTATTTAAACATGTTCACAACTGGTGATGATTTTTCTAACTTCTTACATGTTTCTCTTAGCTTTAGGATGTTGTTACCAATGATGTCAACCAAGATGTTTCTGATAGTTGGGATTTGTTATTGATGCCTTTTGTGATTGGGTACACTTGGTTTGACTAACAAAGCAAAAATATATTCTCTTACAGACGGACTGTAAAAAACATTCCCAAATATGCACCGGCACAATTTTACATCGATAATGTTCTGCCCCGAGTCAAGGAGAAGAAGATTATGGCTCTGAAACCCTTTGTTGACAGGCTGGGGTAGGCCAATGATAATATATATGCTAGATGCCACTTTTTTTTTTTTTATATGTAATGGATCTTGTCATGATGTCTTGGTTCTTGTTTCAGATATGACAATGTTCCTCCTGAAATCAACAAGTTGAGATGCAGAGTTAATTATCATGCGCTGAAATTTCTTCCTGATATAGAGCAAATGGCTAATTCACTAGCATCAAGAATGAGAAACCGAACTGGCAGTTCAAATCCTTACATGTATGTCACATTTGTAGTCACGATCTTGCTGTAACTGAGTTTGGGTGAATTTTTCCAGTGTCAGTGATTTAAGAATTTCACTGTAAACAGGGCTCTGCATCTTAGATTTGAGAAAGGAATGGTGGGACTATCATTCTGTGATTTTGTGGGGACAAGAGAGGAGAAAGCCAAAATGGCAGAGTATAGAAAAAAGGAGTGGCCTCGACGGTACAAGGTGGCCATACTATTTTTTATTTGAAATAAATATGAGCAGTAAGAACCTTCTATTGGAGCATTTTGGTCATATTTGTCTTTGTTGAAAATGCAGAATGGTTCCCATCTGTGGCAATTAGCTCTGCAGAAGCGAAAGGAAGGACGGTGTCCTCTAGAGCCTGGAGAAGTGGCTGTTATTCTTCGGGCCATGGGCTATCCAAAAGAAACTCAAATTTACGTAGCTTCTGGACAGGTGTATGGTGGACAGAACCGGATGGCTCCGCTAAGGAATATGTTCCCTAATCTGGTAAGGCCTCTTCACTACCGCATGGATTATAAAAAATGAACATGGTGCTTCCGTGAAGTCCTAAAGATTTTGAACCTTTCTCTTTCTCTGTTTTTGATGAAAATCACACCCATTATTATGTAGTGAATGAAGTGATGTCATGACATGACATGGGGTTCTAATGTCAGTCGAGGCTATCAAGCATTCAAGCCATGATGCAATGATCTCTTGCTCTATATAAAATTTACTTATCTATTATAATTAAGTAAACATATTAAGTTTATTCCTCGATAACATCACAATTCATGTATTGATATTTTTGATTCTTTTGCAATGTGGTTATTATTCCCCCCATTTGACAACAGGTTACCAAGGAGGAGTTGGCAACTAAAGAGGAGTTAGATGGTTTCAGAAAGCATGTGACAAGCCTGGCAGCTCTTGACTTCTTGGTGTGCTTGAAGTCAGATGTATTCGTGATGACCCATGGAGGCAACTTTGCTAAGCTGATCATTGGAGCACGAAGATATATGGGTCACCGTCTAAAATCAATTAAGCCTGACAAAGGGCTAATGTCCAAGTCTTTTGGGGATCCATATATGGGTTGGGCTCCTTTTGTAGAAGATGTTGTTGTTACTCACCAGACACGGACGGGATTGCCAGAAGAGACTTTTCCTAACTATGACCTCTGGGAGAACCCTCTGACACCCTGCATGTGTAGAGCCTGATTACAGCAATTTTATCGATAACAATGGGACTTTACTCAAGATGCATTTGGGAGAAATATGCCATCTAAGTTATGAATTCTATCTATCTACAGGGTAAACGACGGAATCTGGGCTCCTGTCAATGCAAGCTTTGAGGTAGGAGGGGCAGTAAATAGAAATTTGAAGCAGTGATATTGGCTTGAAGGGAATGAGATTGGAATGTTGGTTATCATTTTAATGAACAGATTTCCTATTCTGAGTATTCTTTGCCGAGACACCAGGTGGATCTTGTCTTTTCGTCACATGTAGCAATTCCCCGCCCTCTTTTCTTCTTTCAGGAAAAAAAATTGATCAATTTTTTGTACCAAGAAAAATGTGCAAATCATTAATGAATTTCACGTTGCTAGTCTTCTTTTGTGATTATTATAGGAGGATTTGGCTCCTTAAAAGTGCAGTGTGTACCTGAAGATGCTTTAGAAATTGTGATAAAACAGATGGACATGTAAAATAAATTATAAAATTATTAATATTTTAACTTTTGATTTTCCAAAACCATCGATTCTTATTTTACACTACATTTAATAGAGGAGCTAAAAAAAGTAGTATAAAGTATGTTCAATAAAAAAAAGGATCATTCAGTCCATTGTGAAGATAAACGGTGCAGTTTTAATTCAGGGCTCAAATACCACATGCAGGTTGGAAACTGGAAAACCAGAGATGGTTAGAAAGAATTATATGATGGTCGACAAGGATGGAAATGGTGAAAAGATAACATTAGATCCAACTGAAAGGTGGGTGGCTGTTTTGGGGAGGGGGGACACCAAAATTGCAACCTCCGATCCTGATATGCAAGTCTTGGGTATTAGATTGAGAAGGAGAAAGAAAGACAATGAGGAAGTAATCGAGAATATAACAACACATGTTTGAAAAAAAAAGAGAGAATCGAAGTACTATTGAGAAAGCCTTAAACTTGTCTAAATAGTTGTAGTAATACGTAGTAAGTAGGTAAAAACTATGAAATATGTCTCAGTTACTTTTAAGTACGTATTATGGTACTATGTGTCTACTATTGGATGAATGTTGATTAAAGAGAGGCGAACGAAGCCTTTAATTCAGGGGCGTATGCCGCGTTTCTGTGTGTTGGGCGAGGAATCTAGGTACACCAACAAGACGAAAATGTCATGTTCCGACAACGACAACGATAACGATAACGACAACGAGGCTGTCCTTGAAACAAGACCGCACGTGCGATAGAAAACCAACCTCATTCAACTATCGCATAAAGTAGTTGTTACTACAATTCATTGTTCTTATGCTCCCCTCCCTACCGCAGGAGACAAGAGTTCAAGTGATTCTCGAATTGGGATTGCGTAAGCAAACTGAACCGTCCTTAACTAGTTAACGACTTTCATTAAATATGTAGTTAACCGAGTTAATGTAAAATCAAGGGTTATTGCTCACTATTTTGTCGATATATGCATAGGTTTGACAACACAACACGTCTCTTCTTTATTTTCCTTCTTCAGTTTAACAATATATAATTCTTAAAATTTAAACATTAATAATGGAATATTTAATATACTCTATTAATTGCTTAAAAAAATATTTAAACATTAACTTTTTTTTAGTAAAAATTTTTAAATTCTTTTTCAATATAATAACCTTTTCTTATAAATATATTTTAGTTTTTTGGGAGTGATTTGGTACGAAGCAGAAGATAGAATTGAGGAATGATTTGGTAGGAAAGAAGAGGAAGATATATTTTTTCAAAAAAAAAATACGGATCCTACTGTATAAATTTTCTTTTTAAAAGTGACGAGATTTGCAAAGAAAAAAGCACCACTGTTCACATTTTTTCCAATTTAGCCCTCGTGATGCCTAGTGTGCTCCTGGTCATGGTTGTTGTTTTAACTGCAAGGTAGAATAGTATTTTCATAAATTATTAATTTCTTTACTTTTTTTCCTTATCAATTCACTTAATTTAAATATTTCGCTTTTTTTTCTATTCTATTTCACTTAAAGCAATTCTCATTTTACTTTTCACTATATTTTTACTCTATTTTTCTTCTCATCTATTCTCTTTGTTTTCTTGTCAAAACCAATCACAACCCTTAAGGAGGATGTCAAAGACAGTCTTCCAAGTCCCAATTAATGAACTAAAATAATGGAGATTTGTGTTAGTAAGTTGTAGTCTCTCTAGTCTCTCTTCAGGCTGTTTTTATGGTTTTTCTTGGGTTTATACAATTCAAAGATAATCTTTCTTGTGCATCCTACTCTTTTATAACCTTTAGATATGCATTTATTTATTTTGATATGTTTTTGTGTATTCTGTTAGAAGCTGATCTTTGGAGTCTTTAACAGATGTGGGTGTTGAACCCTAATGGGACCCTGGTGAATAGTTATTCTTGCTCGTGTGCAACAGTAGAGTCTAGTGAAGGTGAAAATTTGTATATATGTACCTCTTTCTTTTAATGATTTTGATTCATGCAATTTGTTGAGTTTATCTTGTTTTTTCCTCTAAGTTAGTATCCATGATGCAAATTGTCCGTTTATGCAGATACTGTAAATTCTGGTGGCCTGCACTCTTGGATAGCTACAGGAAGAAAAGGTATGTTGCTAACAAAACTACAATAAATTTGGTCTTCAAAATATTACTCTCTTTCTAAATAAGTCTTTAAACTAATGAACTTATATAAGTAGTTCTTAAAGTATTGAATATCCGTCAATTAAATTGGTTTAATTTGTCAAGCTCATCGGGTTGATCATCCATCCAATCCAATGAACACTTATGAAAAATGTACATGTTATGTGTAAAGTTGTCTAGCAAATTTAGCCAAACTACATTTGTGTATATTTGCAAGACATTGAGGGTGAACTAGCATGTCACAACAAATAATTCTTTGAAGTTATTCTCTTCTAACTCCTAGAGTTGTATCTCTGTGTAGGAGAAGGCTATGTTGCTTTCTTCAATCTAAGTGAACAGAAGACGGTAATATCTGCACAAACATCAAACCTGGCTAAGGTTCTTCCTGGCAGAGATGCTATAGGAATAACTCAGGGAACGTTATCAACGGCAGTGGAAGTGCACAGTGCACTAATTGTTCTCAATTGCAACTAGTCCATCTCCCTTTCCCCATAAATAGAAACAAAGAAAGAAAAAAAGTAAAGCAAAATGACATTTCACTGGCTTTCTTAATGTTTTTCTATTCTACCCCACTTCCTATGTTTGAGGTGGGTAAAATGTGAATGTAAAATGAGATGCCGTGCACGAGTGTTGGACTTGGACCAGCATTTTGCAAGATAAAAAAAAGTAGGTAATAGTAGTGCTAGTGGGGTGATGGCTGCTTGAGAAAACAAGTTAGCATATACTTTGTTAACTTAAAATAAGGGTGAGTGAGTTGCCTAATAGGAACGCACTTAGTTGTCACTGGTAGGTGGAAGTACCAAATAGCTTTACACTATACTCAACTAACTGTAAATTTGACTCGATCGAGTTGCTATCACAAAGAAACTAGTAGGTTATTTTGGTGTGCTTCAGTCCAAAAGGGCAAGAGCACATTGCACACTAGTTTCTACTTTCTACCCACTAGCCCAAGAGGGTGGGACGGAAACATTCGACTACAGTGTTTTTTTATGTAACTAATCTTTAATATAATTATTTCTGTTCTTGTATAATGAAAAAGTCTCATGTTGTTTAGAAAAAGATAGTTTATAAATATTTTTTCTCTAAATTCACCAAGGATAGTTTTATCAAAAAAATAACTGTTTGCAAAAGTTTTTTCATAAAGAAATTGTTTGCCGTGTTTTTTTAAATTGACTTGTCGTTTTAATTATAAAAATAATTTTAAATTGGTCTCTGTGAGACATAAATAAGTTAATCTATAAAATATAAAAAATATAAATTTAATTTTTAAATATATATATAATATGATAAATTAATATTGTTGATTTACGTCCTATATAATAGATGAGATGCGAGTGTAAATTAAAATATTGAAAAAACAGCTGTCCAATTTTTTAAAAATAAGATGAAATCTCAAATTTTTTTTAATTTTTATATTTAATAATTTTAATATAATAAATAGGAAAAGCAAGTATGAATGTCCAGATTTTTAAAACTGAAAACTCTCCTGTTTCTCTTAAGTGGAGAGAATTCATGCCCATAAAATTCTGTTAATCTATTTACATTAAATTTATATTAAATATCTTCCTTCTATTTTAATTTTTTTTCACTTTTAATTTCACAACTAATTGCTGATGTTTACCGAAAGCCATAATAGAATTGGCGAGTTGGACATGCATTAATCTGTCCTAACATATTTTCACCGCATTATACCATTCGCTACATTTATTTATTACAGTATTTGAAAGAAGAATAAAATGTAGAGAAATATTATTTATTATTTTTGTTATCTCATAATAATTATGATCTTCGGTTATTTTTTTAATAGTTTTTAATAAATAGATGAAAAATAATTTTACAAAATAAATTTTATTATTATTATTATTAATTTATTTTTAATTTTTTTCGGCTATTATAAAAGATGTAAGTGAAAATAATTAATATTATATTAAAAAATTAAAATGATAGCAATTGGTTTTACAAAAAACTCTTACACAATTATTTTAAAAGAAAGTGACGCAAAAATAACGTAATGAATACTCTTACCATACATTTTGTATGAGTTGAAATGTCGAATTTAACAAGAGACACATAAAATTTACTTAATAAACAATAAATTTGGTTAACGTCATTACATACGTTTGATTTTAGACATTGAGTTTAATTTTTTATACTCTGTCCTTTTAAACTATGTTTATACTCGATTGGTTAATAATTACTCAATTTAGACAAATTTTTTAAACAATTGGCATTATTAAAGTAAAAAAGAAAGACTCTACTCTATATATGATAATTTTTTATTAAATGATATATATTATTATATATTTTAATTAGAGCATTAATAAAGTAGTTTCATATATATTATTATTCAATCATAAATAATTTAGCACATACAATCATTCAATCTAAATCATAATTTAAATTATTTAAAATTATGATTGGATGATTAGTATCATAATCAAATTAAATTGTTAAAAGTTAAAAGTATAAAAGAGTTGGCAGGCGGCCATATAACATATAGATATGGCGATGGGAAAGTCTCTTCATCTCCATCTCTCTCTGTTTCTTACCCTTCTCCTTTCTTCTCATTCTTCATTTCCATTTCCGATGTTTTCTCCCTCTGTTCTGCAAAAACATAAATGAATAAGTTGTTTTTTTCTTTTTAAATATTCTATTCAACTACAATGACAAACATCACCTTATTGAATATGTCGTCCTTTTCTTCTGCTAATTTCTCTTTGTTCCGAAAACCTAACATTTTTACTCTCAAATTCAACTTAAGGAATACCAATTCCAATGTTTTATGCTCAGAATCAAAAGTCGCCGACAAGCTTAACAACCTGACTTCAGAATTCACGTCTCTGTCGGAGCCAGTAGATCGCGTGAAGCGCCTCTTGCACTACGCGTCCCTTCTACCTCCCTTACGCGACTCCGAGCGGATTCCGGCGAACCGCGTGGGCGGCTGCGCCACCCAGGTGTGGATGGTGGCGGAGGTGGACGAGAGGCGGAGAATGCGGTTCCGGGCCGACAGCGACTCCGAGATTTCGAAAGGGTTCTGTTGGTGTCTGGTCTGGATGCTTGATGGCGCGAAACCTGAGGAGGTGGTCTCGGTCCACAGGGACGATTTGGCGAACATCAACGTGGGGTTGGGGATGAGTCTCAAGGCCCACTCACGTACCAACACGTGGCACAACGTCTTGTTCTTCATGCAAACCGCTGCTAAGGATTTCCTCCTCTGAACTAGTGAACAATTAAATGTAGTGCACTTGGAACAACACAAAGTCCGACACAACTTCACCGTAGAAGCATGGGTGATATTGCCCCACACGCATAATGTAACAGTTTATCACTTTCATTAGTTTTGTTGCTTTGGTCAGATCAGATGTCGGATTAGCGAATGGAAATTCCATGTTGTTGGGATATGCCTGAAGGCATATTCCGTATTGCTTGTGTTCCTTCTTTTTTCTTTTATAATCTCCTTTTTAGATTGTTTTGTTTTCTTTATTGTGCTTATGATCACGGTGGGGTTAGCTATGTTCCCTGAAAACAAAGGATGTGGGATAATGAGTCTTGTCAATATAATTTTTAAATCAAACGGGAGTATATGTTTAGATTAGATTCACGGTATAACAAAATTAATTTAATTTTTATGATGAATGCAAAACAAATAAATAGTCGCTATCTATTTTTTATTATGTTATCATGATTTTGTGAAATCAAGTTGATTTTTGTGTTATCCAAACACACTAATTAGAGCATACATGATGAAATTAATGATATAGTGCATCGGAATTTCTGTGTGATCGTAAAAAATTTTTATAAACTAAAAGAAAAATTCTATAGAATGGGTGTAAGATCGACAATGTTATATGGAGCAAATACTGGCCAATGCATAGACAACGTGAACATAAAATAGGAGTAGCAGAAATGAAGATATTAAGGTGGATGTGTAATTATATGAAGATCATTGAGATAAGAAATGAAGACATTCAGCTAAAGGTATAAGTGGTACCAGTATGTGAAAAGATGGAAAAACATAAATTGAGGTGGTTTGGGCACGTCATGAGACGATTACTGGATGCTCCTGTAAGAACAAGAGTTTGTTATCAAGAACTCGATACAAAGAGAGGTAGAGGTCGATCGAAACTTAATTGGGGAAAGATAGTTAAACAATACATGATGAAGTGAAATATAGATTGGCGGACGGTATGTCTTAGGATGGAGTGGAGAAAAACTATAAGTTTGATGAATAGTTAAAATCATTATTAGTTTTATGTTTCAGTCGTTCCCTTTTTTAGTTCTTTTTCTTTTCTTTCTTCCTCCTTTCACCTCTCTTTTATTTTAGTTTATTTTTCTTTTTTGTCTTTTTCCCCCTCTTTCCCTTTCTCTTTCTTCATCTTATTTCCGATTTATCATTAGGTTCATCTACCACCTATCTTAATTAACTTGGGTTAAATATGTTGTTGATGTTGATATTGATCCAAACACACTAATTATTAATTGTAAAAAATTATCTATAAATGCGTGACAAATACGGTTACAATTATTTTGCAGTGATAAACATCTCAAAAACCTTAATTATTTTGGTCATGGAACTTTTTTTAATAACAAGGGCATGAGAAGTTTTCGATGTATTCTGATTTACAAGTACATGTGGTATTACGATTAGGGCAGATTCATCAATGGTATGCAGGATGCGGATTTCTAAGGCTTTGTGACTGTAATATGGCGACATAGATGCATGTGGCCTTATATTTATAATTAGGTGAATGCATATGGCAATATTTTTTTTTCTACATTACTTGAGCTTGTGTTGTGACCCTCAGGTTTTATGGCATGTTATTGCAACTTAGAAAGCTTGCTACTGTCTTGATTAACTGTTTTTTAAATTAGGTGTTGACAGACTTTGTGCTGCTGGTTTTTCTGCATCGTTTGTGGTTTTGTTTTGTCAATTTGCCTTGTGATGCTATTGGCTGAAATTTTGACATAATATTTCCTTTGCCACGTTTGTTCTCTCTAGAACATTGATTGATACAGGAACCGTAACCAGAGAAGAAGTCCACAGGCTGAAATTTTGACATAATATTTGCCTTGTTCTCTCTAGAACAGATGCTCTGCTGCATTGATAAGATGCTCTGCTTAAATTTGGAATTATGATTTTATTAATTATCTGATCATACAGGTTAGCAAGATTAACTACTTGAATGAATGAAAAAGAATTTGTGTTTTGAGAAATCAAACATATACACTTTGTAGTATTTTGCTAGTTAGTAAGAGTCAAATTTAGAAAAAGGATCCGTGTATATATATATATATATATATATATATATATATATATATATATATATAAAATATTACAATAACTTAAAATTGATATGACGTTTTTGGGATGTGTTGGCATCTTGGTCCGTGAACCATTACATTGCAATTACCCGATCAAAGTCCCAATCTTAGGTTACAAATGTCCAAATGAAAAATCATATATTTATCGTGGGGAACACTGATATTATTATATAATTAAAATAACGAGGAAGAAACATTTGACCAAAAAAGCACAGGTTGCGTTAAATAAGTCAGATTCAATGTCTTCAAGATTTAAATATGTTATGTATTTTTTAATAATATCTCACTTTTATTACACATTCCCTTTCTCTCTATTTAGTGGTCAGACTAATGATTTATAAACACTCTTTTACTCTGTACATTCCATTAACAATTATAATATATTTCTCTCTTTTTTCACCCATCATATTTATACGTCGTTCTTTTTTTCTCACTAGATGTCAAATATGTTTGAAATGTCTGCCTATCATTATTATATGTTTTGGATTAATTGATTGGGAACATGCTTGTCAAAATGCAACGAAGTCCAATACATAATCTCATGACAAATATTCTATTTTAGTTTACTCGTGATTCAAGAATGTTCCCAACAATGTACCTTATTTCTAGTGAGTGTCCAATGTAAATATCAGACACGCTGCATGTTGTTTTTATGATTATTGGACTTAATTTTTGGGTCAATCAATATTAACAACCATTATTTTAGAAATTATTAAACACTAAATTGTTGTAATATATCTCATAAATTCTTTGAAATAAAAAAAAATTATGTGATCAAATAAAATATCTCTCAATTTACCTTCAAATAATTTTTTTTCCTAGTCATCAAACATTTATATTCGGATTTTATCGAAAAAAATTATAAATTTTGAGCTATCATAATATTAGTATGAAGTATTTATCAACTTTGTTGATAATTAATGTTTGTTAGAGGATCTAATTAGTCATATATAATGAATTCTTTTCTCTAAACATTTTTTTTTATCTATAAAGTTATCAAAATTCATAAGTTGAAATGTAATTTCACTCAAATTAAGAAAACATTGATATTTAGTATGTTTTTGACAAAATTAATCATGTGACTTTCTTTGTCCTAATAGACTCTTAGTTGTGATTTCAGTATTTTTCATAATCTGTCCCATAAGTTGATGAATAAGGATCTGATTATGGTGCTAAACATACCCGTTACACAATTTTTACCAAAGCAAAAATTTCTTGGGGTGTCTCCAATGGATCGAATACAACAGACACTTGGACGATAGCACAGGTCATTAGACTTTTGGTAATCAAAGCTATAAATAAATAGCATAGACACTAGATTGTTTGATGGCTGTTTTATAAAATATGTTTTTTAAAGAGAGATATGTGGTTAAAAAATAAAAATCAGATAACCTGGATTTCTCAGTCGAACAAACTTTTGCATGGATTAAAAATTACCCAAAAATAAAACGACTCCACTGGGGATCGAACCCAGAATCTCTGGTTCCGTAGACCAGCGCCTTATCCATTGGGCCATGGAGTCCTAATGATGTTCGAATGCGTTTAAAATAATATTAAAATCATTATATTTGATGTTTGTGAAGCAAATTGTAAACAGTATGCTCTATGTATGATAAGCCTAGGGGAGAATTTGTTGTGTGACAGCAGGTAATATAAAGAGATTTTAAACCATAAGAAGGCGAATTTTGAGATATGATATGCTCATTAGTTTAATATCTTTTAATAAACATTAAATTTTTTAATTTAATTGTTATATTGAAAGTTATCATTAAAAATAAAAATTAGGTAATCGACAACTATTTAATATTTTATTAGATAATTTTAATATAAGGATCTTGTTAACTAATATCCTTTAACATTCGTTAAAAAACTAAAAGAAAAAATATTTATTGAATAAAAAAACGTAAAAAAAGTTATTATGAGAAACATAATTTTTTATATTCTAATATTTTTTTTCTTTTAGTTTCAAATATCCTAAAGATACTGATTAACATTTATCTTAATTTAACCCATGATATGATATGTTTTTAAAATAAAAAAAATGTATACTATAAGAATAAATGTTACAAATATTTAATTGATCTAAAAAATTAATATATATGATCATGAAGATAATATTACATAATTTACTAATGGTTGTTTATTGATATATTTAAATTTAATAATTATGGTTATATTAAATGAAATAAATATAAAAATAAACAAATTTCTGATGTCAAGTATGAGTTATCAGACTTGAGATAATTTTCCCGTCCATAATTATTTTATTTAACTCAAGTAAAAAATGTTTCTCATGACAAGATTTATAATCTCATACAAAAAGAATAATTGTCATTATATATTAACACACGGTTAATTTGTTCAATAAAATTGTCATATTCTCTTGCTTGGATTAGAAAGTTATGTAGTGCTAATAGTTGATAGATAGCCTGTACAAGGTAAGCAGTAGAAATATGAATAGAAATGAGGATAAATGCAAATGCATATCATTGATCATTTTCTTCTTTTAAGTATCTTATAAGGATACGATTATGGTTAGTTTGATTCTTTAAATAATTTTAACTTCAAATTTAGCTCTTAATAATGAAAATAATATCAAAATTGTTTTTTAGTCCATGAACTGAGAAACTTATAAACTAAATGATTTTTTTTAGAATAATAAAGTAAAATGATGTTAATTTGTACTATTTAAAAATTAAACTAATAATATCTTTTATGATTAAGGGACTAAAATGATATCATTTTTTATATATTCCCAATGTTAATTTTTATGATTGAAAAACTAGATTATTATTAAAAAAAAAGCTAATGACACTACTCAGTCATATATCATATGTAAATGCTGTTGGAAGTTTGTGATTGAAGGTGAATAACAATCAATCAGTACTTATGACGTACCAAATGGGTCATATGTACACAATTCCATTCCATGTTGACCATGGGCTGCATTAGGGCCTTATAACAAGGGGTAATTTCTCTGACTCTTCAAAATTCATTTGGCTATTTCTTAATAATTTGACTCTTCAAAATTCATTTGGCTATGACTCTGAATATTATGATCGCATTACTATTATGCCTAACTAGATTGAATTGTGATGCTGTCACACCACAATTAATTTTGATTGCTCACATACGAATTCAGATCATTCAATATCTAGGTCCCCCTGACTTGATTGATTTGTTTTACTTCTAAGAAAACGGTAAAATTAAACGAAACTGTAAGATCATGATTCATGGAAGTACAAAAGTTCTTAGTTTTTCTGCAGAACACAAAAGTACTTGGTATTTATTATGCTCACATTTTAGTTTACTTTTTAGATACATATACATTTACAAAAAAAAATTACACCAAGAGAAAAACTTCAAAGTAAATTTGTAAACAAAATCCAATAAAAATACTTCTCGAGCCACTCTTCACGATTTCATATTGAAAATTAATTTCTACAATCTTTTGCTAATTGCTAATGTGACTATTAAAGTATTGGAACTTGACTTAAACACGTTTTCGATTTGTGAGATAGTACGTTAATTTGATCCATGCATAATATATATATATATATATATATATATATCTTTATAAAGATGGAGAGCTTTATGTAATTAAGTCCTAGAATGAAAATTAATTTCATAGTTGACTCAAAATTATATTTTATATATGTGATTACTTTTCATTAAATTATAAAAAAGTTATATAATATTTTAAAATATTAAGAATGTACCAAAATCTCTAAAAAAATGTAAAAAAAGCCACATTTAGAACCGACATAATTAAGATGTTCTTAACGATTAAGAAATCACTCTTAAATAAGATTTTTTAGAAAAAAAATCCAATAGGAAATTATTAATATCATAAAAAGACGTCGTAACAAACATCCATAAGCATGTCACAAGAGTCTCATCAATCCCGTTGAAACAGAGACGTCATCAGTTTCATTCGACCTAAATCCTTTGCCTAATAAACGTTAACAAAACACCACCCCTTAACTTTTTTTTCAGTGGTACCACTATCACCACCTCGTCTTATCTTTTTACACCAACAGCTTCAATCAAAAGCACAATTACTTACCTCTTATCACTCATCATCCTAATCGCATTTGATTTGAAAATTCAAATACAATCACTAATCACAGCCCTTGCTCTCTCTCTCTCTCTCATTAATTTTCATAAGTAAAGGTTGAAGAAGAGCAAGGGAACTCAAAAACCAAAACCAAAACAAGGGGTACAAAATATAGAGGAGCATGACCCTCCATGCTGTTTAAACTCTAATAGACTCCATCTTGTTTGGTAGTGCTATTTCTATTGCTATAAACCCAAACCAAAGAAGATTCCACCCTTCGTTTATTTCTTCATACGTGTCTCTGCCGCTTAAAATTTCTTTCTCTGCTTTGCTCGCTCTATAACTTTCGACTTTGTTTTCGATCAACATCATCAAACTCCTTGCTCTTGGGTTTTTTTTTTTCTCAGCTATTCACCAGAAAAAAGCTTCCATTTTTGCTCAGATCTTCCTCTTGCTCCTCCTGTTCCTGTTCCTGGTACGTTTTCAGCTTCTTTTATTTATTGTCTTCGCAGTTTCAAAATCCATGAACTAAAGTTGAAAGCTTTAAATACTAGGATTAAATTTCCCGAAAACATAACGCTATGTAACTTTATTCCCCTTTCCCCTTCTTTTCTGGAAGAAAGATATATATAAAAAAAAAAGTGATAAAATTTAGGATCGTGGTCATAGCATTCAATAGAGCTTCAGTTTAGAAATATAGATGCTGCAGAATGATTTACGAGTTCAGTTTATGTTAAGTGGTAGTAGTACAATCATTGCGTCTTTATCACGCTGGAGAATTGTGCCTCTTTGGATTGGTTTATTCCGCTTCCCAAAAAGCTTATCAATAATTTTCTCAAGAGAGAGTTTTTGCTTGCAAAGATTTTTGTTAATAAAAAATTAAGATAGTTCAGATACGGCAAGTTTTATATTTTCTCTTTCCTTTTATCTGAATGTTTTAATGGCAATTTCTATATTTGCATAGAAACTGCCGCGTGGTTTTGCATATGTGAAGCTACTATGTTGGGTGTCAATATCTATGTAATCCGTATCAGCTTCTGTCAAAGAGATCACATGAGTTGTCCAACATGTGTGGGTTAATTTCGGAGGTTATTGAGAAAAAAACACATGCTTTGCTTGCCTATGTTTCATTTCACTCGGTGTCTTTCTTCAAGGGCTGTTAGCTAAACTTGGTTACTTTGCTTTTGCTTCTTGGCAACTTCTACCATAATAACCACCGACAGTGCCTTTTAGAGGTGCTCTTGCTTCCATGATTGCCATTTGATATCGTTGAAAAGTTCAACCGAATGGTGCTATGATAAGTTGCCATGCTGCTTGGGTTGTGGAACACCTTCATGAATAGAAGTAAACTAATCTTGTAAATGCCTATGCTATGTTGGGGATTTGAGATTATATTAGGGGATATTGTATAATTTGTATTCCTAACAAG
Organism: Glycine tomentella; assembly: GCA_007407185.1. Taxonomy (NCBI): domain Eukaryota; kingdom Viridiplantae; phylum Streptophyta; class Magnoliopsida; order Fabales; family Fabaceae; genus Glycine; species Glycine tomentella. The sequence goes on from PYAF01000922.1 coordinate 905,873, forward strand.
ATAATTTTTTTTGTCTAATAAAACAATTATCCATTTTGTTCTTTTGAAATTAGAATCATTATCTGGTTCCAAATTTTTAATGTTTCTTGTTCTTTCTGCTTTATTCCTTTGGCAGGGTTTTTATTACTTTAATTTAACAAGCATATCTGTTTCTTATACGGAGGATACTTGCCAATTGATAAACAGTGAAGAATAGCTCCTTCATATAGTTTTATGAACATACAGTTACAGAAGTTCCAACATAAATGGGGATCATCACTCGCAGGTCTAATAATTGGTGATAGCTATGTTCTTTTAATAAGAAAAATTGTGTATTCTAGTTAATGTCAACAACTCCCTTCAATTGACATTGGACATTTCCATGTCATTGGCTGCAGTTCTGCTGGTAGAAAACCAAGTGAAATTATGAGGTTTTTCGTGACAACTTTTATTGGTATAGTTTTCGGATTCTTTATAGGAGTCTCAGTTCCAACATTGTCAATAACAAAGGTGCAGACTGAGTATCTCTTTCCTCTCTCCTCTTTATGGCATAGTTTGTGCAGAAATAAATTTTGTCAATGGTTTTATGTTATTGAACTTGGTAATGGTATGCTAACAGTGCGTAACAATTTGCAGTTGAATCTCCCATCTGGCCTGCTTCCCTCCATTGATCTTTCTTACATCGAAGACAGATATACAGGTCGCCAGGCTTGGTCTTTTATGAATAGTGGTAACAAAAGAAGTTCATCGCAAGTTCAATTATCAAGTGATACATCAAAGGTACACTCTGCATCCTGGTATCATTTTATTAAGGCATTTTAAGCCACTGATTTTATGGGGATTATAGTGACTTTTCATGTTCTTGTTCATAAATGGTTACCAACCAAGAGTCTGTATATTGAATTATGGATCACTCACTTGCTCCTTATTTTCTTGCTTCTCTTCAGATTTGGGTTCCATCAAATCCAAGAGGTGCAGAAAGATTACCTCCCGGCATTGTTGAAGCTGAGTCAGACTTTTATTTGCGTAGATTGTGGGGCAAGCCCAGTGAGGTGTGTATCTTAAAACAGTTTATAGGCTCATTGTGGCCACAATTCCAAATATCACTACAAAACTGTTTTTTTTCCTTCCCTATTTTTCTTCCATTTTTGAGGTGGGTAGGGAGTTGGAGCAAAGAAAGCTTGTCCTTTTTTGTGCATCAAAATAACATAGCTAAATTTCAGCTAAGGTCTTGTTAAGTGCTACATGATAGCAAAGCAAAATAAGTCTTTCATATGCTTGGCCAGATTATTTGCTTGCTTATATGAAAGGAAAAAAACAAATATTTAGTGGACATAGCATTTAATTAAGTTGACACTTGCAGGATCTAACGTCCAGGCCAAATTACCTTGTAACCTTCACTGTTGGCTATGATCAGAAAAATAATATTGATGCAGCTGTGAAAAAGGTCTTAATCAGTTCATTCCTCTCTCTGTTTGCATATGCTTGTTTATGTGTCTTTTAACTGAAAGTTTGCTTGAACAGTTTTCAGGGAACTTCACTATCCTGCTATTTCATTATGATGGCCGAACTACTGAATGGGATGAGTTTGAATGGTCAAAGCAGGCTATTCATGTCAGTGTTCACAAACAGACCAAATGGTTAGGAGCTAAGCTGTTCATTATTTTTTAGATAATAAATTATTGTTGTAGTTTTTGCAATTAATAATGTTCAGTGCTTACTTAATTTCAATTATGTTATCATATTGACAATTTTGGTTTTTCCCTTGTAGGTGGTATGCCAAGCGGTTTCTGCATCCTGACATTGTGGCACCATATGACTATATATTCATATGGGATGAAGACCTGGGTGTTGAGCATTTTAATGCGGAAGAGTGAGTATTGGATATGAGAGGGATATTTTTTTAAAAGATTTTATTTTTTTAAATCAAATTTTCATATGCCTCTCTTATTTCAAGTGCAGGTACATAAAACTGGTGAGGAAGCATGGGTTGGAGATTTCACAGCCTGGCTTGGAGCCTAATAAAGGGTTGACATGGCAAATGACAAAAAGAAGAGGTGATCGGGAAGTTCACAAGTAAGAATGATTGGAGTCCTGCACCAGTTTTATGGCAGTTCATGTTATTCTAAAGAATGCGCAATAACTGTTTATTTTCTTGATTTCTGTTAGAGTGACAGAGGAAAAACCAGGATGGTGTTCTGACCCTCATTTGCCTCCTTGTGCAGCGTAAGTAGCTGGTGCTGTATTTATCATTACATTATCTAGTTTACAGTGCTGCATCTCATTGTGCTATCACTGTTACATAAATGCAGGTTTGTTGAGATTATGGCTCCAGTGTTCTCACGAGATGCATGGCGCTGTGTGTGGCATATGATTCAGGTTGACTGGTTTATCCTAAAGTCCTAATTGTTTAAAAAGATGCCCTTGACTAGTTTTTTTTTTATGATGCATCCTTGACAAGTTGTTCTTTAAGCACTTAGTAAAATTATGGTTGTACCACTTGACATTGCAGAATGACTTGGTCCACGGGTGGGGTCTTGATTTTGCTCTTAGAAGATGTGTTGAGGTGAGTCCATTCTCACACCTTTGTCAAGTAAAATCCAATTTGGCGTGAACTTAGGATAAGCACATGCCAATGAAAAGAAAAAAGTGGAAAATAAAAATGCAATCTATACATACTATGAAGCTTTAAACAATGATCTTTTTTTTTCCCCCCTGATTTAGCCTGCCCATGAGAAGATTGGAGTTGTTGATTCTCAGTGGATTGTTCACCAAGGTCTTCCCTCGCTAGGGAATCAGGTACTTTGTTTGTCATGATTTCTCTAGACTTGACATTTTTACTCAAAAATCTCGCTGTAAAATGCTTACTAATATTCCTTTTCTTTGCAGGGTGAATCTCAAACAGGGAAAGCACCTTGGCAGGGGGTATGTTACTATGTTTTACTTGTTCAATATTTTTCAGCTTAATTTGTTTGATTACTTTTCTCAAGATCGTTTGATATGGTATTTGGCTTCTTTTTTTTCTCACATTAAAAGTCTAATGAAGTAGTCTAAATGTTATGTATTTTGATAAAGAAATTTGTGGATGTTAAAATGTTGTTGGTGCTAGGTGAGGGAGCGGTGTAGAAAGGAGTGGACCATGTTCCAGAGTCGGTTGGCAAATGCTGAAAACGCGTATTACAAGTCCATGGGAACTGATACATCTAATTCCACTGCTCATTAGGGTGACTAAGGCCAACGTTGACTTGTACACAGATATCATTACTACCCTTACGCGTAGAATTTTCCCTTGGAGAAAAATATATATTCCTATGTAACGCTGGGGACCAAACGTCATTTCGATATAGAATTTTGCTGCACTTAACAGTGAGTAAATCAAGTGAAGAGAATTATTATTGCTGCTAATGAAAGTGCTTATAGGAAATGGAAATGCTAGTGTATCCTTAAATTGGAGGCTGACAACGAAGTTCATTAGGGTATGTATGTTTGGATTGGAGAAAACGAAATGTCATAATTATCACACCCTTGGGAGGAGGAGAAAGGACTATTACTATGATAGTGTTACAATTTCTTATTGTTTTGTTATACTACTTGTCAGATACTGGAATAAAAATTTAAAAGTTGATTTTATCATAAAATGTTTAAATAATGATTGTACAATTTTAATTTATGTTTCTATGTTTTATTTATTCCATATCATATTTTTTTTACCACCAACATCAAATGTGTGAATTAATTGATATTTGATTATTTCAGTTTAATTAAAGGTTTTGAGTTTGAGTTTTGGATATGTGGCTATGTTAAATATTTAGGAAAAAAACTTTGTTATCCATTGTGGTTCTATTAGTATTGTTTTCAATGAAAAATATGTATGTTATAGTGGAAAATATATCATTATTTTATCCATTATAAAACATCCTATTTTATACTTTTCCATGTGTTGACAAGTTGAAAACAGAAGATGGCAAGATAGTCAATTTCAAAATCGGTTGTGGGGCGCGCTAATCGGTTATGCGGGGTTCCAATATTTATTTCCGTAGTATAGTTGTGTTCAATTCTGGTGAATTTTCTAGATTCGTTGCCAAATGGTTGCTGTGGGCACAATCTTTTGTTGTTTTTTCGGGTGATTACCATCATTTTAATAAAATCAAATTGCTGAGTGTTCAATCAAACGCTTGAATAACTCTACGACGACGACAACTTAACTAGAGTCTTTAATATCTGAACGCCAGGTGTATGTTTCGAGAAAGAAGAAAACAACCATGAACTTTTGGAATTGGTTCCGTGTGTTGTGGATCATGGGGAAACTTGGTTGGCCCACTGGAGTTGATCTAATCTAGTCACTTGCCATGAGTATAATTGGACTAATAAATATACTTTGATTATAGAAAAAAATCCACGTTCAATTTTTTTTAATGTAGGAATTGAAAAAAAAATAGTGGTAAGAATTTAAAATAATTTACACATTTTAATCAATTAATTGAAGTAAATCAAATCCAAGCCAATAAAAAAAATCAAAAATCGCTAAAAAAATTGAACCAAGCCGATCTCTTTTGCATGTTTTTTTTTTTCTCTCAAATTGATTAGTTTGATTTGATTTACAATTTATGTTTTTAAAATTGAATCAAAGTGTAACACTTATACTAATACTTATATTACTTTAATGTTATATATTTTATGTGTATATCACTTAAATTTTATAATATTATATAGTGTTATATATATATATATATATATCACTTATTTTTTCAGATGATTTTTTTCCTGCATAGAGGATTGGCTCTAAACAAAATAAGTGGTCAAGTGAGAATGATTTTATCGGCAGCTACTGTTTGGACTTTATGGAGATCTTTGAAATGCTTGTGTGTTTAGGAATGAGGTGTTTGATCAAGAGAAAATATTAAAAGATATTCAATTTTTCACTTGGTTTTGGTTAAAGAATTTAACCAAGGTAGACGTGGTCTCATTCTCGCCGTGGCAGATACAGACTAACTTATGCCTGAAACAACTCACTCTTGGCTCGTCTCTTACCTCCCTTGATTGAATAGATGATGCATGAAGTCGGTTGGATTTTCTCGTGCAGAATATATGTTGCTATTGCTGCCATGCAGGGAACATAAATTACTAAATATGTGATTTTATTACTCTTTCTTTATTGGCTATCTGGAGTGATCTGGTATCGACAACTTTTGTTGAATACAAAAGGAGGTACTAATGGTTGATTTTTTGAAAGTATCATAAAGATAAGTTGGAAAGAAAGATAGGTGGAGAATTAATTTGTTAGACAAGGTGGGGCTCTTGATGGAATAGAAGGGGAAGTGACTTTTTTCTTATTGTCTCTTTGGTTACTTAATATTTACACCTACATGTTAATATTTTGTAACCTTGGTCTAGAATTGGTGTATGATGACCAATGCATGTTTGTACATAGGTTGAGATATTCTTTGTGTCATATATATCAATATATATCTTATTTTACTGATTTTAAAAAATAAAAATACTAACACTTTCTAAAATGGGGTTGTGAGAAAGGAAAATAACTCTTCCTTTTACGTAGTGCGGAGCCTGAGAAATGAACAACGTTAACCTGTTTATACAATACAGAAACACGTTTCTCTTTTATATTATTTTTAATTTCTATTTTAATTTCCACTTTATAATATTACGATATTCTTATATTCATCGCTAAAATTTCAGAGAAAGAGTATTATTTATGGATCTTATTCAGGAGTACTCTAAAGACACCCGACAAAGACTATTTGATATCAACTATTTTTACTTATTTTATTAAAATAAAAATTAATCTACTTTAATGTTTTTAACATGATAACTATATGTTTTAATTTAATATTTTGTTTATAAAATACTATTTTCAAACTATTAATTAACATTTCTCACTATTTATTTCGATATTACGGCAAGAAAATACTAACCATTTTTCTTTTAATGACTAATGTTTATGAATGATATAAGTGAAGCTAGCTACTTATAAGAAGAACGTTGGTTTACAAAGAAAATATATCTTCGACGTTTACAAGAAGCCATACTATGCATCTCTCTTCTGACTTACCTGACACAATTGAGATTAGATGTTAAAAATTTGTGAAGCACAAACGCGGATTAAGTCAGCTTGACACGACATATATATTTTAAACCTATCATAAACTGAGGCAAGCCTATGAAATGAATAATTCTATTTTTTTTTATAAACTTTTTAAAATGTTTTTAATTGTTAAACACAAAATTATATATTAAAGATTATTTATAAGAGAATATAACGTAGCTCTATAATTGTATACAGTTTAAACCAAGTTTTTTTATTATAGGTATATAGACATATTATGTAAAAATATTAAACATTTTAAATTAATTTTTTGTTGATATATTTTCTAAAGATTTTTCTTATGGAATTGTCATAATACAATGAGTCGTCATGCATAAATATAAGCATAACAAAAATATAAAAACCGAGTTAACGCTGTATCTTATTTCGTGATAATAAGAAAAAAGCACGTCAAAGGTCTTCTTTAAGAAAAAAAAACGTCGTACAAGTGTGTACACAGATACAACACTGAAAATTATATCGATATAGATGCTGTTGTTAGATAATATAGAAAGTGAAATTATATTTATAATAAACTTATAGATTTTTTAAACAAAGATAAAAATGAAAAAAAAATATTGTAAAAAGCATCATTACAAAAAAGATCACATAAATAACAGATTTTAATTAAAATATACTCACAGAATAATTTTTTTTTTTACTACCATGTAAATATAAATTATTATATAACAAAATTATTAATTTTTTGCAATAATTTTTCAAAATCATATTTGAAGTAATTTAAAAAAATTAATAACATATTAAAATTAAACTCGAAGTAACATATCTAAAGTTAAAATGAAAAATCGTGATAATAATAAAGAGTTTGAATAATACTTTGTGGAAGATTTTAAGTTGAAATAGTAAAAAAGAATTGATTGGGGCACTGCGTTGGCGACTTAAAGAGCCTACGCTGAGGAGATACAGTGTTGATATATTGATTGGAGGGAGAAAGAAGTTGTGAAGGTTATGACTTATGAGTATGAATCTTTAATAATGTTTTTATCAATAATTAACAATCTAACATAAAAGAAGAAGAAAAAAACCTTACGCGGACCCAGCCGAAAATCTAGAAACCTCGGAGTGTTGCAGCTGATGCATGCCACCACTCACAACTTCTGTGGCCACCACGGACACGTGGATCTGATAGCGAAAGCCCCCATTCATTGAGTTTTCACTTCACCTCAGTACTTACAAACTCCTCCACGTGTTGCCACGCGTAAAACCCCTTTCCGGTCACCCAATAGAACCATGGTTAGTATTCGCTAGTTAGAATATGTGAACGTCACTCACTATAGTCTATATATATATAATACACATAAACTCTAACATTACATGTAGTAGTATTTATCAGGCAAGTGGGGGTTGGTTTGTGTTTTTTTGTTATATTTGTATGTTGTTCTGTGCTGGGTCATCTCTCATTCTCCTTAATTTGTGTTAAGTAGCTACCAAACCAAACCAATTTTGTGGCTGAGAATTAATTATTATTATTATTATCATTATCAATTATCAATTATGGGCCTCTCAAATTTCCCAAGTGCATCTGAAGGGGTGCTACCTTTGCTTGTGATAAACACGGTTCTCTCAGTGGCTGTGTTGAAGAACATGTTTAGATCCATGCTCCAAGTAGTACTCGGTGGCAGTGCTGCTGCTAATAGTTCAAACATTGAACATGATGAAAGTTCATCATCATCATCATCCCGGGAAAGGAGAGTGTCAATAACTCAGTACAAGTCATTGTGCCACAGCCACGACATAGGAGGAACAAGTGTGGCTATGGTGGAGTGCTGCGTTTGTTTGTGTCGTTTTGAAGCCAATCAAGATGTCAGTGAGTTGCCTTGCAAGCATTACTTCCACAGAGGTTGCTTGGAGAAATGGTTTGATAACAAACACACCACTTGCCCCTTGTGCCGTTCCATCGACTAGCTAGACATATACGTACAAAGGTTAATTAATTACAATTAGAGAGCTAGCTAGCTAGTTAATTAGTTGTTGTTGCTATATACTGTTAACTTGTTATAGTGAAAAGAATCAATGCCTCTTTTCATTTCTTTACTTTAGATTTGTAAACCTCCTTCAACCAACTCAGTTTCTCTAATTTGTTTTAGTTTTTATGGAACATAATGAGAGATGACGTTGCCTTAATTAATTGCTTGATTTTGTATGTACAACTGTTTCAATCTCCCTTTTCATTACTGCATGCTAATTCTAATTTAATACTTCTGGCTTATTTAAACTGAATAAAATCTGATTTTGCAAGCTTTCATAAGTATATGACACTCTGTTTCTTCAAGATCTCGATGAGCCAGGATGGAATATTGGAATATATTAATGTAATATAACCTTTAATCAGTTATTTTAGTTACTTTTTAATTTTTTATTATTATTGGAAAAACTTGTTTTACTATTGAATAAATAAGATTTTTTTCGTAATTTTAATAAGAATAATTTTATTTGGAGTTGATGTCATAAAAGCACTTCTTTTAATGCAAAATAAATGTGCTTATTTGTCCCTTATTAAAATATCATGTGTCAATTGGAAAATTTATCATAAGAATAAAAATATCTTAATGCATGGCTTTTTTTTTATTTTCATTTTTTTACTCATTCAAGTAAATAGATTATTTTTTTCTTCATGTTTTATGTTATTTTTTTTATCGATTTTAAATTCTCAACTTAATATTTTTTTTCTTTAAGCGGAGCATAGATTTTTTTTATTAAGTGATGAGGATATGATTTTTATTGATAGAGATTCTAAGCATTCATGGCGTATTAAATGATTTTGCTTGAAACACTAAAGAATGCGTGGGATTTGAATTTAATGCCACGTATTGATTTGTCTCACTAGAACTTCTTGACTTTTGAAACACATTTTAATAAATTTTGGTTGAAAAATGTTTTTTTATATACAATAATTAGTGAAAAAATAAAAATATATTTTTATTACAAACTCTTGAAAATAGCTAGGAAATAAACTAAAAATAAGTATATATATATATATATATAAACTGAAAAATAAAATAAAAACAAATATTTTTCAATATAAATAACCCTTTAAATAAAATTAAATTGCATGCCCACATTATAATTGAGACAAAAACAGGCAAAAAAAAAATAGAACTAGAATTTAGTTGTTTAAACTTTATTTTATGCTCTAGTTTAGTACTCTATTTACTATATATAATAACTATTTTACTAGAATCAAACAAATTTATTAATTTTATATTTCTACTTAACAACATCAAACAATTAACAATACATAAAAAGAAATGAAGGAAGTATATTTAATTTTTTTACTACATTAATAGTTAATGAATGGCCTCGCATGAGAAGATTTTGTTATGTCTAACAATATGTTTAACTTGTACCTTCAGGAGGTTTGATAGAATTGAACTTAATAACATACTCAATTGTCTACTAATTATACCGATACTTATTGATAAATACTAAACTTAATATATGACAAACATAGGGAAAGAAAAATATAATTTTACCTTTGAATATAATTAATTTTACCAATAGTTTATTAGTATCAAATTAATTTATTTGAAATTTTTAATTAATTACATATAATTTATACAAAGTACTCAATTAATAATAAAATATGCATACTATATATCTTTAAATAGCCATGCTGATACAAATACTTTCAAACTATCTTCACGAAATTATTCAAGTAAAGTAGTAAAGACAGAATCTCACATTTTTTTTTAGTAAAGATAAAATTTCACATCTCAGTTTATAGTTTCAAACTTGTGTACTTGATAAGTTCTCTATAAGTATTATGAGAGTCTTGAAACTTTCTCCGCCTCTATCTAGGAAATCATCCTCTCACGAAATTTTCAATAATAAAAAATGTCTCAAATTCTACTAGAAAAGAAAACTTACTTAAAGTTGGTATTTCTGTCAAGTTAATAAATTAAAAGTTTTTTTAATATTCCTAAGATAATAATTTCTTTTTAATATTCTTAAAATAGTGTGTTATTGGTCATATGAGTTACGTCATTAACAATTATTAGAACCAAATGGGGCTACAAAGTTTTTTAATATATTCTATAATAGGGTGTAACTATATATGGTCATATGAGTTATGCAATTAACAATTATTTATTAGAATCAAATGGGACTAGACAGTTCAACTACTTAATGCATGGTTGTATACTTGTGTACCTGCTGAAAGTGATGGAAGTCCGTTCCACGGAAGAAAAAAAAATAAAAATTTCTAGACATGAACGTAGAAGCAACACCCTTGTTACTTTTAATTAAAAAAAACGTCCGTTACATTCAACGAAACTTTTTTTCAAACACACGCTTAACTAGTCATATATGTAACCTGTCCAGGTCAATTGTTATACCGATTCTACAATCAAACCAGTATGTGCTAATATGAACTGATCACAAACCGGACTGAATCAGTAAAAAAAGGTACCGACTTTATATCTGAACCAGTTTTTTAAATAATTATTATACTACTTAGACTTTGAACATGATGAGAACCAAATATAAAACTACTAGCTAGTAATTATTACACCAAAGCTAACTGTTGATTTTCTGTGCGTCATGCACCTGTGTTGTGTGGATACACGTATGCTAGCCTAGCTAGTTGATAAACGGACAAATTAAGTTGCATGGTTTAACTTTAATTGGTTTGATTTCTGACTCATTAGTTCTGACTAGTGATGTTGTTAAACTTAACAACACGGATGCGACTTGAAGGGAGAGTCATATGGGTTATTCTTGATTCATTTAAAACAAAATGCATTGGCATTGAAAGGGAAGAGGAGTTATATCTATCGATATATCATACTTGCACATACATAAACGAGAGCAATGTTTTCCCTACAAACTCCATTCCAACCAATATAATTCTGCAAGAATTAATAATACCTTAGGTTTTGGGAACTTAATTTACATTTCATGCGCATAATAAAAGGAACCAATTTCTCCAAAATTCTTATTGAAGCGGAACACTGCAATTGCAATATGGGGGGAGGTGGTACCGTGAAACTACATATTAAATTAGTCATAACGCGAGTACACTACATTACTATATATTTAAAGCACACCGAATACTAGGGTGAGGGCTTGGAGCATTATTTAGGTGAAAATGAAAAAGAAAAACACGCCCTAATCTTATCTAAGACGTCAAAAAAAAAGAAGAAAAAGATACATGCTAATTCTAGAGTAGCCAAGGTGGAGATTGTTACATGTTTGCATGCATATATTTGATAAGATTGCATGCATGGCCTTATTAAAATTAGTAGCTGCTAAGTGCTAACTATATTTGTCCCAAAGACTTGAGCTTGGCAAGTTCAATCATTCTATGCTCCTGCTTAATAAACGCGTCAGCTTTTTGGTTCACGCTTCTATAACCATTTGCATTTTCGGTTTCTGCAGGCACAGGGGTTGGTTCTGCTACTGCTATGGGTTCGGTTTTGAACTCCATACGACCCTTCTGATGGCAAGGACGATCAAGGCCCTTGCGTAGTAGTGCAGGCCCTATAACTTCGTGAACTTGGTAATCGTCGGAGGGGCACCACCCTCGATATCTCAGGTTTTGATTTTGGTATGTCATTTCCTATCTCCAAGCTTGTGTTAGTTATACCTTCATTCTTTAATATTTTTTGTCACCTTGTATTTATTTATACACTGCCCATTACTATTAGTGAATATGTTGCCTTTTCTTTTTTGGTGGACATATACATCATATATATGCTGTTACTCTATCGATAGATTAAGGCTGAACCTAATACCCTCCCTTTCGGTAAAAAAAACTTGTACACAAACAAGAAGAGAATTATATTGCTATGTTTGGATTAAAGATTCTAAACTTAATTTTGAAGGAACTTCATTTTATAAACTCAGTTTGCAAAGGCAATTCTATGTTTTCTTTTATTTCAAATTGATTTTCAAGATAAAATTGAGGCAGAACTCAATTTAGCTTCAAACTTAACTGAAAAGTAAATAAAAGACTTCCAATTTTACTTTTTAAACGTACCTTTGGGGCATCCTAGCAAAACATGCCCTTGATATTATTATATTGAGGAGACATCAATTAGAGTTTCCCCTGGTTTATTTTCTTAAAATCTAATGATTATAAGGAGTAATTAATCTTAACTATTAGATTTCAAGAAAAATAATGGTAAAGATAAAGAGTAACTCTTTTAAAGTTATTCTTAAAATAAGTTGGTGCCTCCTCTATTATATCACTAGCAACCTCTCATTATTTCGCTAGCATTAATTACTAAACCAAAACGATGCAAAAATAAAAGGCCGAAAAAGGTATGAATGCTTAAAGCATCTTGACAAGATACTTTGGTTTCACACTTTCACCTGTCGAGTGTCGTGTTGCTGGCTCTTTTATTTTGTGTGTGTGTGGATGGTAATGGTAATATTAAAGGACATTGAGCTGCAAATAAAGAACTCTCAGTCATCGCAATCAAAGACAAGGGTCCCAATATATTACAACTTCATAAGTTAAAATTAGATATTACAAGTAACATATCAAGCATGACAAGGGTCGAAATACAAACAGGGGACTCTTATTCCCATAAAGAAAACAACAAAAATACACATTTTATTACATTTTGTATTGATATAGCAAGAAGCAAATGCAGACAGGTACTGAAGTAGGTTATATATTAGACCCCCTTTACTGTCTACCAGTTCTTGTTCCTGTCATAGGGATTGACATAACAAGTATCCCCACCCCAGTTATGATGCTGATATCTCATTTCTTCCACCTTAGCCGTGATTGCACCAACATGCTCCTCTGCATAAGCTTTCTCGTACTCGGTTTCCTCCGAGATATACTCATGGTGCCCACCAGAATTGAACTTGCCACCACCACCCCCCTTTGAAAAATGGTGAGAAGCCTTATTAGCACCAAAAGGGGACCTTTTGCAGCTCCCATGATGCGCATAACCACGTCCAAAGCCATGGTCACTGTGCATGCCTTCTTGAAACATATTGCCGGAGCTTCCTCCTAACTTGACGTGCTGTTTTGACATCAAGATATGAGAGTCCGTACCAAAAGCACCAAGCTTGTTCATTTGCATGGCTCCTAACTTGCCATGCTTCTGCAATGTCATTGAGAGCTCAGAGTCCATAGCAAAATCACCAACATCAAGCATGTTCATGTGCATCATGCCTCCTCCTAACTTGTCTTGCTTCTGCTTTGACATTGAGATCTCAGAGTCCAAAGCAAAATCAACAAGCCTGTTGTTCATGTGCATGGCTCCTAACTTGGCATGCTGTTTTGACATTGAGAGGTCAGAGTCCACAGCAAAAGCAGCAAGCTTGTTCATGGGCATGGCTGGGAATCGCTTATCAGAGCTCCAAGACGCCTCTTCGTGGAAGGCATAGCCATGCTGCCGAGCCTGAGTCTCCATCCACATGCCACCATCAGCATAGTATTGCTGTTGAAACACAAAGCTCCTTCTCATGTTTTTTTGTTCAAAAATTGGAGGAAGTTAGTTAGCTTTCTGTTTTATTTCAGTTGTTTGAGACCCTTTTATAGGCAGTTAATAATAATATTAGAGAAAAAGGATGATATTTTAAAAAGTTTTATACAGATTATATTAACAATTAGTTATGATTAAATAATAATATAAGAATGTTTTACACTTATGATTACTGAACTTATAATATTATATGTATATAAATGGGATAGATAACAATGCATCTTTGCGCATCCGAATTTAATTTTGCCAAATAATGCAATGGAATTTTGAACGCAGGGTCGGTTGGACTTGAGAGTGCGGTGGTGAATTATTGATACAACTTTATTCCAAACCTCTTTTGCGTGTTTGAATAGGGGTCATGTCTGTCTATATCCTCGTCCTTCATAAGCAGGCTATTGTAGCTTGTGCGTCATTGTAGTGACTTGATTTGGGTAATAGATATGGTTTGAACTTTGAAGACGTTCCGATGAGTTTTCTTGCCATTCTACCTTCTTTTTTTGATTCCCCCCGAAAGATATGGGTCAAACCGTGTCTTTGTGAAAGCTGCAGCATGGACTAGCCTATATAAGTAAAGTTAACTGAGGCAATGAGATTAAACTTTTTGTTTATCTTTAACAAAAAGAACTTCTCTTTCTTTATGAATTAATTACTGGTATGGTTCTTAGAGTAAAAGCCATTCATTTCAATCTCTATACATAATATTAACATACTTTTAAACTAAAGTGGGAATAAATAAATATGTCGTTAACGAACTAAAGTGATAGCATAGTGACTTATTTTGAATTTTCTGATTTTCAAAGAAAGTGCTTTAGAGACTAAAATAATTATTTATCCAATATTCCTTCTAAAGTGATTCATGCAAGACCAAAATATTAGCTTAGTCCAAAATCACAAGTATTGACTTATGTCAATGTTACTAATAGAAGTAGTAATTGTTGTGGAATTTGCAATCCGACGCCACGTAGTCGGCTCGGCACCACAACCGACGTGGAATTTTCTACCCAGATACTCGGGTGCCCGGCACTTCCCGAGGTTGGCACTTAACGTATTCGGCACCACGTCCTTCTGGTCGGCTGGGAGCTTCCTCTACCAAACCGTAACATTGGGGAGCAACACCTCAACCCAGAACAGCCCAGAAACACATAAACACAGTAAATGCAGCGGAAACAAACAAGATCGTAAAGCGCGAGAGAAGATAGGGAGAGAACAACACACAATATAGCTTTACGTGGGAGAAAACCTCCAAGAGGAAAACCCACGGGACCAAGTCCAGAAACAATCCACCATTCAGAAATAATGGTTACAACTGCTCGACGGCCACCTGCCGGAGCCACTCAGCCTCGCTACAACAGAAGTGGAAACCCTCAACAAGAAACTCTCACAAGCTCTCGGAGACACACCCTCGATGGCCAACAATGCCGGAGAAACACCCACTCTCTGTTTTCGCTCAGCCTCACACTGCCGCACCTTTGCGTCAGCCTCTCAATCTGTCTCTTGGTCTTTGTCTTGGTCTACTGCCTCCATCTATAATGGGGGTATTTATAGAGAGGCACCACATTACCCTAAATGGTAATGGACCGAGGTCAACTCCCTCGGGATTTGGGCCTAATAACTTTTCCCTTTTACACCTAGGGATTTGGGCCAACATTAAACGGAACCTTATCCAACAGTAATAACATAATTATATCAACAATGATTGATACAAATAACCCAAGATGACGTTACCCGTAACAGTCATGTGCAGGAGCCAGGAGGTGAACTCATCCGACAATGTTCAAGATATACCCAAATATACTCGAACTCTCTCACCAGTACAACAACTTCACAAAGACATCATAGATTCGTAGATTCAAGAGATGAAGCGTAATGTTGCCCTTAGTAGATGCTTAATGAATTAAGGAAAGCTCTGAAGAAAAGACAACTACCCCAAAATTATTTAGATCAGTGTGTTCGACAGTTAGAACAAACAATATTGCAAAATCAAAATTTATCCTGCTCTTAACAGTTAAAAATATAAAGAGTCACAATAATTCACTCAGTATGTCACTAAACATTTTTAAAATATCTCCGTTAATTAAACACTTGGACAACACGTTACTCGACAAACGAGATAAGGAGGGAGTTAAGAGGAAAGTTCAACAACTATGCCCCACTGGTTAACCAGACAAAGTTTATACTTGACCGAGTTCACACAAGTTTTGCAACTATCATCACTAAAAAGAAAGGCCAACAAAAATATATATGAAGAGATATTGCCTTTAATGATGATTATGACCATATGACAAATGAGGGTATTCAGTTAAAGGACATCATCTAGGAATTCATTCGGAAAGGACGATTAGACCAATATGTGCAGAAGCAGAGAGGTGAGAGAGAAGATTATCCGAACAACTAAACAAAAGAAAGAAGAAAAACATGAAAAAAGAAGACAACCTAAGCAAGCGCTTAATTAACATCTTCAATTCTTTATTCATCATAATCAAAGACAACTTTATTTTATAGCTTAAATAAGTTAAAGAAGATATTACAAGTAGTAGCATCAAGCAGCATCACAAAGGTCCAAATACAATTGGAGGGGTCTTAGTTATTCCAACAAGAAAACAAAACAACAAAGCACACATTATTTTATTACTGTTTTATTGATATATATTTGATAGGAAGAAGCAAGTGCAGAGGAAGTTAATAGGAGAAGGTGGGTTTATTATAGATTTAGACCCCCTTTGCTGTCCACTGAAATTTGTGGGGTTTGTGATTCATGTTCATGCCATAGGGATTGGCATAGCGAGTATCCCCACCACCCCAGTTATGACGCTCATATCTCATTTCATCCACCTTAGCCGTGGCTCCACCAACATGCTCCTCTGCATAAGACTCCTCGTACTCCTCGGATTCCTCCGAAAAATACTCATGGTGCCCACCATGGCCACCGCCGTTTTGAAAATGATGTTGAGAGGCTTTATTATTACCATGATGATGACCACCAAAAGGGAACTTTCTGCCACCATGATGATGCGCATAACCATGGTGGTCACTGTGCATGCCTTCTTGAAACATGCCTCCTAGCTTGCCACCATGCCTGTTCATGTTCATGTGTATGGCTCCTACGCCGTTGCCATGCCCATGATGATGTTTTTGCATTGAGAGGTCAGAGTCCACAGCAGCAAAAGCACCAAGCCTTTTGTTGTTGTTGTTGTTCATGTTCATGTGCATGCCTGGGAATTGCTTGTGGTTGTGGCCATAGTTGTTATCAGAGCTCCAAGACTCTTCTTGGAAGGCATAGCTCTGTTGCTGACCCTGACTCTCCATCCACATGCTCTCATCAGCACAGAGTTGCTGCTGAAAATGGTTCCTTCCCATCTTGTTTCTTGCAAGCTTCAACTTTAATTTGCTGTTATTAGTGTTAATTAGAGTTATGTCTGATTTTATTTCAAAGGTTGTAGATCCTTATATAGGCACTTCATAATAATATTATAAGCCTGGAAATGGGATTGATTACCATGCATCTCTGTATCGGAATTTAATCTTTGCCCATTTCAATTTTGGAATTTTGAACGAAGGCAAGTGCACTATAAATTATTGATACAACTTTATTCTAAATCCTCAATGTTTTCTTCCCATTCTTCCTTTTTTATTTTTTATAATCCCCCCCCCCCCCCAAAGATATGGTTCAGACTTCAGACCATATATGCAGATTATTTATTCCCTTTTGGCTAGAAATAATTGCATTCCTGGTGTCGTATAGATACAAGTGAATTTCAGGACAACACATTTACAAATTACAACCAAGTAAGAAATTCTCGGTAACCCTTCTAGCTATGTCTTTTATATAAGAATTATAAATAACGACAATAATAAAAAAAAATCCTATTTTCCAGTCAAAGGTTAAGGCATATCAATGTATGATTCAATGGTGGGCAAATAGGGCAGGTATATCCGGGACCAACAAGGTGTGTTTGTGGTAGCTGCAACATGGAATAGCTAATAAGGAAATTTGGCTTAAGCAATGGGATTGATTGAAGGTTAGGTTTATCTTTAGCTAAGGACCACTTCTTTTTCTTTATATTATTGCTGAAACTGACTTATATGAAACGGCATTCCTTTCAGGTCACTTTGATCTGGTGGTAGACGATTTGTTATGCCACTTATTTCATTTGGATAGAGAGGTAGCTGTTGATTAATGAAATTCTCAAATTCCATGAAGAATAATAATAAGAAAAATGAATTATTTATATTTCTTTTAAAAAATGAATGAACTTTACAAAATTTTGAGTGGGGAATACTTATAAATATGTCTCTGGATGATATTTTATATTTTTGTACAACTTTTAGTAATACTATTAACAAATTTTGAGCACCTTATTATTAATTATAGTATTTTTAGAAATTAGGTTTTAAATAGTTCTGTTATTAGCTTTAGATTTTCATTTAAAATATTGATTTTATCTGTTAAGGTCACAAAATGAATAACAGATGATTAAAACTAGTCAATCCTGTTAAATATCACAGACAGAGAAGAAGTTTTTAAAATCGTCATTATTTACGTTAAAATGGAATCCAATATAATATAAGTATTTTTCAGAAAAGAAAAATATAACTACTGTAATGAGGACAACAAGAAGAATACTAATAATGATGATGATATGATGTCTTGGTTCTCTGCTGCCCGAAAATTCTAAACCCACCACCATGGCTTGCGGTGTAGGAATAACAAATCAGATTCTTAATTCCCATCATGGATGGAAAAGCATCCCATTCGTTATAATGTTTCAACCATGAGGGATTCGCATGGGACCGTATTCTCCACTGCAAATAAAATTAAAGAGCTCTATGATTGTTTACAACATCAATTTAATTTTTTTTTTTGAAGAATAATTTTTAAAATTATTATATTGATCAATTTGATTTTTTATACTGTGCAAAAACATTAATTTAATCTTTAAAATTACTATTATTAATTAATTTGGCTCTTATTATTAAAAATAAATATAATAGTTAACTTTAATAACTAATCAACTAATTCGATCCCCTTTCTTAAAAAAAGAAAACTAATTTGATCCCCTATCATTTACCAAAAAAAAAAAAACTGATTTGGTCCCTAGCATATATATCGGTGTGTATGAATTAATTTGAACCTTAAAATTAATTCACCATTTTATCAGCTTAGAAATGAAATTGATCAAAGGTACTAATTTTAGGAATCAAAATTTATTAAAATTGTTTTTTTTATTGCATGGTTGGTGTTAATTTTACTATCATATTAAATTCATTCTTAGCGTCTTTTCTTTTTCCCTAAAATGAAGAATATTAAAGTTAGAATAATTGAGTTAGAAATATTTAGGAATCTTATTATAATAGTGGTTCTCTCATTTCCCTGTATATTTTGATCTATGATCAGAATGTATCATTCCTTATTTTTAATTTATTTAATTTAATTTTAATCTCTTGATTTTTTTATTTTTTTTTACAAACTTATATTTTTGTTCTTTAATCTTTATTCCAAGACCATAGTAAAATATTTAAAGCTTTGAAGTGTAATTCACTGAAAATTTTCCTTATTTATTTTATAAAGTATCTATCAATTTTGTTTATGATTAATCTTTGTTGAAAAATCTTTTTATATTTTTTCTATTTTTTTTATCGTAATTGCACTTTTATATAAGGTCTAGAGACTAGAATACCTTTTTTTTTGTTTCTAACCTTTTCTTGAATATTTTTATTTTACAATCAAGATTTTCTTTTTTTGAAAATAAGATTTCTTATCTTTTACTCCTGAACTTTTTAATGTATTTAAGACTGTTTCAGCAACGTTTTCATTTTTTAAAAATTTGTTCCAAATGAGGTTAATAATATCTTGTGATTCTAATTACCTTCTTCCAATAACTTCTTTTTCAAAGTCAATTGTTTTATCACCCGAGTTTCCCCACTTAATATTTAGATTTGTAACTTGCCATATCTTTTGTTTGTTTTTGTTTTTTTACCAAATCAGATCTTATGTAATTTTCTATTCAACCAATTGAATTGAATTAGACTGTGTTTTATAATTTTTAAAAATAAATATAAAATTAAGATTTATGTTATTTACAAAGTCTCTCTTAAAATTACCTTACAAAAACTCTTTTATTAAAACTCGATCCTTACAAAAGAAAAAATCAATTTCAATTTGAAATTAAATTCATTCTTATAAGATGTTCATCTTACTATTTATGACAAGTGTTTATTATCTTAAAATCATGCCATTATTAATTGAGAAATTAAAAATAAGTTATCCTTCTTAGTTTAGATCTCCAAAACCGTTGAGCTTTTGTAAATTACCCTGTCTCATTCCCAATATATTCATTTAGATCTCCACCCATGAGAATATTTTATTCTTGTGCAAAGCTTTGAACCAATCACTACAAATTTCCGAAACCTTTTCTTTCAAAAGTGTTTCTCATCCTACTTTGGGTACATAAACACTCAGGGTATTGATAGCCTCCCGTGTATATTACTTATAAAGAAACAATTGTGTTCTTAATCATTTTTACATCCACCACATTCTCCTTGTCATCATTATCCACAATAATATTCACTTTATTCTTTCATGTAACTTTTACTTGTATCAAAGTTTAAATTTTACAGTGCGAACTCTTTAGCTTTTTTTTTCTCTTTCAATATATTTAATTTCACGAAGACACATAAAGTTAATCTTTCTCTTATTCATGATAACCACAATTTGATGGACAAAGTATCAATAATCCAACTACCAGGCCTAATTAGATATTCTTGGACTAAGTTTATGCTTGTGGGTTACTATCAATTATGACATTTTATTTTTTCAAAAAAAAAATATCATCAATTAGATGATATTTAAAGTTTTAAATCAACTAATAATGTGATTATTTGATAACGAGTTTTGGACACCTAATAATGATTTATGAGAGAGATTTTATAAGACTAATTATTAAGTGTGTATTTGGTTTATTGTTGGAAGACCCCAAACGTTTATTAAATAAAAAAACTCTGAATTTTTAATTTTTACAAAACATATATTAGAATGTGAGTCCATTCAATCAACATTAAACCAAATAGTGTATCTAATAAAAGATGTATAAGGTTAATAAATAGAATTTGAAGAGTGAAGAAAAGAAATTTTTAAATCAGTGTGTTAAATTCATCTAAAGTATATCATTCTTTAAGTGTTATTTTTCCTACAACTCTCTCATATAAACTTCAAAAGCTGAATTTATACAAAAGTTAACTCGTGAAAATATTTCTAAGAATGCATTACAATATTTGTTACTAGAAAGCAACTGTAAGTTAGCATCATTAAGAATAGGGATAAACGAATTTTTAATTTACGTAAATACGACCGAATTTGATTTTAATTGCCTTTCTTTACTTCGATTTATAATTTTTTAAAATGATCGCTATCTCTATTAATTAATCACATTTGTATCTAACCGTATTATGTGACTTGCTACAAGAGGAGGAGCAAAAGGGAGACCGAGTGATCAGAGATACCATAGTCACCCCCAAAATATTCAAATTCCTTTAAGATTCTTATACAAAAATATTTGATGGCATCCCTAGAAGTAAGAAACAATGAAAGGTTTTGGTCTTGACTAGCTTAAACTAAAGTCCTGCCTCCTCTGCATGTTACCTATGGTTGTCAACATGATGAATCTAGAATCAAGTTATAGTCATGTCATCACTTAGGATGTGTTTGGATTAGCGTTGAAATTACATTGAACGGAAAAATTACGCTTTTTAATGCAAAAACTTCAAAGCAACTGTGTTGTAACTCATCTGAAAGTCCATTGAAGTTGAATTCAACCGTTTCCCAAACACACTTGGTAGTGACAGACTATTTTAAAATAAAGTATCAAAATTTAATCATATTTACAATAAAAAAAAAAACATATTTAGGCGTTGAAAATATAATGCAGACAATCAGATCAGAGACATCTTCAATATCAAAGTCGAGCAGAAAGAAAATAAATTTATATGCAACACAAAACTTCCCGAACGAGAAAAGGTTGGGTTAGGAACTTTAAAGTTTAAACTACTCTAATGTATCTGGAGATCAGCCACACTAATCCAAAATAAGCACAACCACATGACCGCAAAATTGTACTCTAATAGCTCAACAGAAATAGATGCTGCTCCCCTTGGAAGACGTCCCAGTCTAAATTATGTACAGAATTGTCCCAAGATCAAAGAATTTGTCCTAAATGAACGAAACTCTGAAAAGAATATCTTACTGGACATTGAAATACCAGTACGAGTGACAACAGAGTCATCAAAACCCCAGTTAAAACCATCATGAGCAGCTCAAGCTGCACAATAAAACTGTTGGATCATCTGGACTCTCTCAAGCAATTTCCAGGCAACAGAAATTTATACTTCTCAGCATTTTCCACTAGATAAGCAGGAAGATGAACTGCAGAATAGGAATGGGGTATCGGTCCCATTTTACCAATGATTTCCTTGAAGGTGTACTCCTCTGGTAGCATGTCAAATAAATCAGCCCCTTTGCAGATTACATCTTGAATTCTTTTGGGATTTAAATAATGAGAGAATCTGACTCTGTCATTATGACTGTAGGCTTTCATCTTAAAGACGAAATCCCTGATATGGCGGAAGCAAAAGCTGCAATGCCAACCAGCATCCGCCAATAAGTCATCAGACTGGCGGTAATGTGCATACCTTGTCTTACCACTCTGATATCTGTGAACGGAAGCTCTCCAGCTGTTATCATCCAAGAGAAACTCAAAGGAGTATAGATAGTTCTTCAGCTGAAGATGAAGGACTGAAGGCACATCATCACACCACCTCAAGAGGTTAATAGTGTGAGCACTCGGAATCTCGTCAACATCAGACATAATCAACAAGTCATCATCTGTAATACCAGCTATCTTAAGGAGTTGGTCCAATGCCACTCGCTGATATGCCTCCTCAACAAATGGGTTTTCTCCTTTCTTGAACCTCCCACCAATAGTTCCATAAGTTAACCGAGACTCCACGAATTTGAACTGCTCCCGATTGCCTTTGAAAACAAAAGGTTTTGGCCTACCAGTAAATGTGGAATTTGACTCGAGGAGAACAAACTGTGTTATGTAAGGATACAATTCTCTCCAGCGCAAGTTAAGTATTTCCAATTCATTACTGAACAACACAGCATCATACACACGTCTTGGGAACTCACGGACTCCCCACCCATGAAGTCTGCAGAGATTCTCCATCGACACATTTTCGTTGTAGTAATGTGGAATAACATGGAAAGGCTTGGGTGGTTTCTCCCATAGCGGCCGCAGGAAGTAGGAGATTTTCTGTCCATGCAAGTATATTCCAAAGATGCACATTGGCACAACAGCAAAAAGAAAAATACAGGTTTTTACATCCAAGCCGCGTAAAATGCAGCGCACTCTTGACATGCCCAATACTTGACTAGACTCCTGTATCATTAAAGAGCAAACATATGAGTCAACATTCATCAAGAAAGAAAGTAAAACAACTTTATAACTTCACAATGCAACTTCATTCTACCCTGTAAATAAATAAAACCATAATCCAAATGCCAATCTTTTCTTCTATATTGATTATTTTATTTCAATAATCATTGAACATAACACCAAGGGGCAATTCTAATAAATAATCATCATAGCCTAAAAAGCTGCATCATGAACAGATCAGACACATGCAAAAAAAAAAAAATCCCCAAATGCAAACTGTCAATTGTGCTACCATTCCAAACCCATTATGGCTGCGCAATCAAACCCCCCTCTCCCTCAGAAACAAAAGAAAATGAAGATAAAACAATTGAGAGTCTGTCTAAACATGTGCATGTGCCATAAATTAAATCCCTATGAAATAGTCCCGCATATTTGCTAAAAATAGGTTTAACAATCCATGCTTTCTCAGATAGCCAAATTTAGATCACAAAAATCACGCACACATTAAAACGCACAGAAAAAAGGGTCAACTAGTGTACAGAATGGCCACGACCAGCCACTATTTTAATTTTATCATTTTAACCCCCACAAAACCAAAGACGAGATTAATCATTTTATCATTTTATCAAAGGGGCAAATCAAAGCCACGAAGATTAATCAAAGGGGGCAAATCCTCTCACAAAAATCACGCAGACATTAAAAAAATGGATTTTTTTCTCTTGAATATTGAGAGATGATAATTACCTGGCCACAAACGTCGCCGCATAAATCATCGGTCTTCTTAGGACAGTAATGGCCACCAGAATCTCCCATCGCACACCACATTATCAGAGATCAATCCAAATCCAACGAAACCAGATCGATAGTGGAAAAACAGTCGCTCCGATCCAAATCCTATCCCGGTGATAAGCAAAAAGCAAGGAAAGAAAAAAGAGGGTAAAGGCGTAGGGTTTTGTGGTAAGGGGTGAGAGACAGACACTGAAGGCCAAACGAGGAAGTTCCGTTGTGGTATTCCTCTTTGGCTGTTTTTGTTGTGTTTGTGTTGATGATGCTCTGTTCTGTTCTGTTCTTCTCAAAGCCACTTTTTGTTTCTGTTTAATTCCAATCAATCACCGCCTCTTCCAAATGTGTATTTATATATAGCCATTAGCCCAACCCAAAACTCATTAATGATACTGGTAAAACACCTCTTGTACACGCGCATTCGTTTCTTTTGAAAATATCTTATGATTACTTAGTCACGCAGAATAACCCCTCTATTATATACAGCGTCTGATTAGCAATGGTTACTGAAAATGAAAAATTATTTATTCTCTAAATTATACAAAAGTGTAAAAAAAATCATGAATATCATTATTTTTTTTTAAGTGAAATATTTTTATTTGAAGTTTCAAAATGTTTATTAATTATCATAATAACATAATAATTTCAAGTCCTGGCTGGTGTGGGTTACATAGTTGGTGAGTTGATTTTTCTAACGTTGCCACGTGTCGACCATGCTTTGTTGTGTTTGGGAGTGCGTAGAATCCAAGACGACGTCGTTGGTTCCTAGGGGACAACTGGGGGTTGGATTCGAGTGAGTATCGCTGGCACGATGTTGAGGTTTGGTGGGCAAGGATTGGCTACGGCGACGCGCACCATAACAGTGGGTGTGGGGTGGGGCCCATACTAACTGGGTTAATGCGTTTAGGGGCCCTACCACGACGTTTTCGCCAACTTTCTGCTTTGTTTCGGTTTCATGCCGATGCTAAACGGTAATCTTATTCATTATCTTAAGGACAGTTGTTAAAATATTAAAAAAGAAATACTATTTTTAATATAATATTTGATAATATACATATGTTTTCTTTTGTTAATATAAATATTTTTTGATAATACAAATGATATGATTTATAAATAAGTTACTATAAAATTCTCCAAATTTATCATTTGTCTTACACACGGTGGATTGTAATTATAATTGAATGTCATTATTATAGTCTATTTTTTCATATATTTTTTATTGTAATATCTTTAAAAATGATATTTTTTAATTATTTTATTATGAATTTAATGTTATGTAACTATTTAAATTTAGTGTTGGTGAATTAATAAATAATTATTAATAAATTTATTAATTTATTATATATAATAATTTATAATTGAATCAACTTTTTACTATTTGAAAATAGATAATAAAATCATTAGAAAAATAATATTTTTTGTCAATTATTATTAATAATTATGCATGTGTATAATTAGGAAATAAAAATATTAAAAGTATTTATTTACTGTGATTTTAATAAGAAATATTTATTTTTATTTATCATTATTCATTATTCTAATTAGTAAAACTGGAATAATGTGCGACAAGTCCTACTTCTGCTGACGATTCAACGAGGAGCACCCTACCACTCTACTACTAGTGACTTGACCGTTTTACACTTACGTTTCCTCAAAAAAAAATAAAAATAATACATGATAATGATGATATATAACTAAATACTAATAATAAGTTACATTCATCTAGCAATAATTAGTCATTATAAGTAAACTCAAATCTCAAATTATCTTATATTGGATAAAGAGATTCATTCATACACTTAAAACAAATACATTTATCGACCAGGTATTTATATTATTAAACAGTACGTTTCAATCTTTAGCATGCACAAACAATAAGTATCATTTAGATGTGGTAATCACCATTAAATCTGTTTAAGTTAGGGATACCTAAACATAATTAGAAGAAGTATTATATAACTCATAATCATGATGTGACAAACCTAAAGATCTTAGGTCCACAAGATTAATATAAAAAGGGATATACTCTCCAAATAAGAAAACCAATTCATTGTTCATCTACTCATTATATATCACTAATAGTTCTAAGTCGAATTTTCACTTAAGCGTGAAAGTGTCTTTTGTAGGTACCCTTCCTTTCGCTCTACTGGATACTTATATACTCGAATTCTCGACAAGGAACAATAAGCAGACAATCCTTCTAAAGATCCTTCAAAAGAAGGATGAATACCCGATGAATTTGTGACAAACATATCTCATTCGCAGTATTGTGAGTTAAAGTAAAAAAAAATCATAACTACATCAATAAATACCCAAATAAGAAAAGGGAAAGAGGTTCTTATGATTTGCAATGACTTATATGTGAAACTAAGGAAAACAAGTATGAAAAATATGTAATCTTTTTTCGTCAATTAAATGGTAGGAAAAAAATGATACAACTAAAGTTATCCGGAAGAGTTTCATTCGCATATTGAGAGAATTAGTAGAAATCCATCCAACTCATAGGATCGTTGGACAACAAGTAATTTTATTTGTAGCTACTTAACTAGTGAGAGTTTACGGGGTTGTTTAGGTGTAAACTTCTCTAGAAGCACTTCTACAAGAAGAAAGTAAAAAAAAAAAATAAGATTTTCCATAAGCTAAAATAAGTTTTTCATCATCTAATTTGTAAATTCATCTCATCTTTTAAGGAAATTATATTGGTGAACTTCTAAAAATTAGTTAATGGAGAACTTATTTTTACTTGTGAAAAAGTTCATCTAATTTATTTCTTCTTATTTTCTTCTTTTAGAAGTATGTTTAGAGAAATTTATCCAGATATGTCCTACATCTTTCACTATTTATATCAATTTGCTTTGGCTAAAAATAATGCTATTGAAAAGTTTGTACTATTGCACTAGCACTACAGATTTATTTAACAAGACTACAATTACACTCATTCTAATTATTATCATTATTACTTAAAAAATATTATCATTATTAAGAATTATATTAGATTGATAACACAAAAGCCTTGTAACCAAAAAAAGATAACACAAAAAGCCTGTGTTTCGAATTCTACGATAAAACGCGAACACTTATGTAATCCAATGTTTGCCAGTTATGTTAATTACTTCTATTTGTTTAATGAATACAGAATACTCATCTTAGGGAAGAAAGACTCGATGATTCCAACTCCGGCGTTTGGTATCGTTATTCCTTATCCTTACTCAAATGGCATGATTATTTCCCCAATTTTATGAGGAAAAAAGTGTAAAGATTCCAACTTGCAAGTGAAGGGTCTTCCCATCAAAAGTGGCACAACTAAGTCAAAATCCAACCAATTATGATTTGAATGATTGGGGTTAGTACAAATCGATGCTATGCTCCATGATCAAGGGAAGCAACAAATAGTGCAGTAATATATTATTGAAACATTTTCCGTAAACTGGAGTTACAGGGATAACATCCACAGATTTTGCTCATGATTATGTTGTTAGGTTATTGCTATTACTTTAAGAGTAAGATAAAATTTTAAATTAATTAATTTCTTTGTTGTTTATAATAAAGTTAAGTGAATACTAACTAACAGTGTTTTTAGGATATTAATTAAAAAATTAAAAATTAAAAATAATTTATTAAAAATGTGTATATTTATATTACTCATGACATTTTTTTTTTGTTTTCGTATAATTATTATAATAATTTTATTTTAACTCTTTAACTATTGTTTTAGGACATTAATTAACAAAACCCATAAAACTCAAAAAGTTAGTAATGTGTTTAGGAAAAAATTCAACTGGGAAGAGACTAGGAAACGTCGTCTAAGGAATAAGGAGACTGGGTCTGGGAGAAGTGGATATCTATTTCAAACCCAAACTGCACGGATTACACGGTTTTGTTCATAAATTAGGCATAACTACAGAGACCTAGTACTCGCCAAGAAATTTCAACAAGTGGGCTTTGATAGTGATCCACGCCACTGAAGTCAAAGTCAATTATATATATAACATCATCATTATTATATAAACACAAACGTTTTTTTTAGTAATTTCTTTTTTCCTTTGGACAATCCTTCAACCATTTTCAAAACACCTATTACAATTAAGCACTATCTTGTTCATTTTCTCTATTTTTTTAATATTTAATTTCTATTCTAGCTCCTCTTTTCGCCTTTCTTCCTATTTCATTTTTTTTTTATCTTATAAAAAATGAACACACACAGAATGCCTCCTTTTCTCCCAGTATACATTTAAAAGAATGGAGTGAAGAGGTTAGTCCAACTTTTCATTACCCTGTATTCCTATAAATTAAAATTAAAAGTATGATTTGATTCTTATTATAAAGTTCACTTTAAAATATCTTTGCAATACTTTTTTTCATAAAAATACTCTCAATTAAAAGTTAATTATAAAATGAAAAGAAGACATAACTAATAAATATTTGTAAATTTTGTTCAAAGGATTAGTTTTAGAAGAAGAAAAAAAATACTAATTAAGGATAATTTAATATTCATAATTAAATTTTTTAGTTTTAATATTTTAGTTAATTAAACTTTATAATAAGAATTAAAAAGAATACTTTTTTTTCTACAAAACATCGTTATCACTGTGTAATCATTATGTAAAGCCGATATTTTTTATTAACTTTCTTTTGTCTTCCATTTAAAAGAAAATATTTTAGTCTCCACTTTCTTTTATTAGATCATCATATCCTTTAACCATTTTCAAATTACCTACTAAAACTGCTATATTTTGTTACATCGTTTTGTAATTGTCTATTTAAAGTACTGTTTTTCTTAGCGTGACTTCTTTTAATTAACCATATCTCCAACACGGTTTCATATGAACAATTAAACACATGCTCACACAACTGATTTACTTGATTAGAATTAGATGCTATTTTTTTTTCTTTTATTTAAAGAGGCATGAATAGTTCAGTTAAAACATTTTAAATTTTCATACATGCAATTTTTTGGTTCAAATATATATATATATATATATATATATTTGTGAGGCCCAGCACTTAATATAGAAATTCATACAATAACAGTTTCCTCAACATACTCACACTTGATATATATATATATATATATATATATATATATCAAGTGTGAGTATGTTGAGGAAACTGTTATTGTATGAATTTCTATATTAAGTGCTTATTTGGGCCTCACAAATTTTATTCAAACTCCATGAATAAAGTTTTGTTCATATCCGAAAGTTCAACTTGGGCTAAGCTTTACGGGAGGAGAAAGGCGTTTTGGTGTGTGCTGTTGGGTCATTCTGATAGTAGGAGGAAGAAGGGTAGTTTCGGGATATTAAAATTTTAAGGGGAGTAGGAAGCAAAAGTGGAGGCTTTGTTTCTTTCTTTGGGCCTTTCGTGGCTTGTGAACCTTCGTTTTCTTATTAAAAAGTAACTGCAGAAGTATTTTTGTAAGAAAAATGAATAAAATAAAAAATCAACTGAACAAAAAACTACACAAAAACGAAACAAAAGAGGAAAAAAATCGCAAACACATAAACACCTTACAATAATAATAAAAAGATTGAATTGGTTCAACACTTGGGCCAATCACGTACCTACATAAGATATTGTTCTTTATAATGAAAGAAACTCTAAAAAAAGTATTCGCTGATTAAATTTAAAAATTATTTTTTTTTTCCCAGAAGTTTGAAACTGAATTTCTAAAAATATTTTGCAATTTCTATATTTATTGAAGATTATTTTAAATCGTAATGGCATAACGTTTTTTACCGCTAATTTCACAGCTATATATGTAAGAGCGTTTTGCCTCTTTTTTTTTTTTTTTTTTTTCCGGTGAATAAGAGTGTCTTACCTCTCATCAAGTATATGTATGATTTTCATTTTTATATTTCATATTCTCACTGATGAGTGTTAAAATCCTTGTAGGTGACCATCCTTAGAGATGTCTTCATCGTTGTGCTACTGTGTTAAAATTAAATCACCTTCACCATATCTCATGTCCACCCACGTTCGAAGATCCGAACAAAATTTAAAAATAGCTAGACATGTTAAATACTCTATGTAATTATTGTGGGCAATATTTAAACTTTTATTGCCAACTTCTAAGGCCTTTTGATTGGTAACATGAGTTATATAATGGAAAACTTATAAGTTTCCAGTGCATGGACCTTCTAAAATTAGTATTCTATTATAGCTTATACTGTACTTATAATAATAAAGGTATGTGTATTAACTATTGGCTTAGACCAAACTGTTTTCGAATTATAAATCGAATTGGTCTTTTAATCAAATTGATCAAGTTAAATTAAATTGAACTGATTTTTTAAATAAGTTTGATGTGATTAAATTGATTTTCAAATCGGTTAAATTCACTTAATAACTTAATTATTTGTTTAAATTGAAATAATTTTTAAGAGAAAAAAAAACAATTTATAAACTAGTTCAAAATCGATTTAAAAACAATTCAATTTATGAACCATTTTGGTTCTAAATTGTTTCTTTAAAATCAATTTAATTTTCAACTGGTTTTAAAAATCAATTCTCAAATTTATTTAAAAATCAAACCTTTTAAACCAATTCAAAATCTGTTCGAATAGGTTTTTTTCCAAATTAGATTTTGCATACCCCTTGTTACTTTCTTTTTGGCATCCTGATAAGGTTATTAGAATATTTAACACAAGAGGTTTGTTAAATAATTAGCCGATCTGTTTGTTTTATATTTCTCCGGTGGTCTCTGTCTTTATCAGTACCGGGACGAAGGGGACCAGAAACCAACCGTGTTCTGATGCCACTAT
Organism: Glycine tomentella; assembly: GCA_007407185.1. NCBI lineage: Eukaryota > Viridiplantae > Streptophyta > Magnoliopsida > Fabales > Fabaceae > Glycine > Glycine tomentella. Next base: position 936,393 of record PYAF01000922.1, read on the forward strand.
AAGACACATTTATGAATAGATTAATCCACAAATAACTGTTGATGCTGAAACGTGAAGGGTCTTTTTGCTTGTTTGGAAACACATTTTAAAAGCAAGTGCTCTAATAATTATTTTCACATTAAGTGAAGCTAAATTCGGATGTGCCATCATTAGCATTCGATACATTAATTGCAACTGGCAAGCAGCTGATTGATACTAATATTAGGTTCATTAGTTATTTAGTCCTAATTACTTTTTTCACTTTGAAGTTAATTTAATCCTTATAATTTAAAATCGTTTCAATAAATAAATTCTGTAATTTTCTAAAAAAACTCTCCACAAAATGAATTTAAATAAGATATAAATAAAAATCGACGAAGCTCACCTAAACTACACTGTCAAAGGGTATATGTAATAATAAAATCGTTTAAAAAAATCAAAAGTTTTACCTTCACGTGTTCTTTATGGGCCATGAACTGTCATGCACCAAAGATGAACATGATCGATTTTTTTTTTCACCCATTCCACAAAATTTAGAATCTGTCAAACTAAATCTTTTGAAGAAAACTAATCCTGTTTGTTACTGGTACAATGATAATCACTTGCTCACTTTTTGGAAGAAATTTTTATCTATCTATTTCTTTGTTAATTATAATATTTTTAAACATGTATTTATGTCTATTTAATTTTTAAATATTTTACAGAATTACCATATAATAAAAATAATGGTAAAATTCAAATTCAAAAAGCTAAAAAAACATTTTTTATATTAATAAATAATTTACGTGAAAATAGACTTACATTAAGAGTTTAAAATAATGTTATACTATCATTTAATTATAAACTATCGTTATGTATAATGTATAATTCTTTTTTAGATCAACAAATACAGAACCATGTTAAGTTGCCAATTCAGAATATTAAAAAACGACTAGAGAAGAAAAAACTAAAACAAATAGTTTATGCATCCCAGCTTTTCCACCTTTTGCCCTGAAATCATGCAAAATCTTCCTTCGTGTCGGTAAACAATTTACATTAACTTTAGCCTTTAAACTTGCAATTTATAATTTAAGGATGTAATATTTACCCACGGAAAAGGGAAAAGTAATCCAAATTCAAAATCATTCATTAGAATGAGTCAAACTAGATGCAATCTCATGATGGGTAAAAAGAAACAATTTCTATTTTCAACCATGATCATCATATGAGCCCGCATGAAACAAGATGCACATGCACGAATAAGGTATACCGTATACCTTTGCATTCTCCTTTATTAAACTCTATTTTTCTTTACAATCTTCACAATTGCCTTTTTTTTACTACACTATTCATTGCATAATATCACTTATTTTTTTTCCTTGTTTATTTTTGTTTTTCCGAGAAGTATATTAGAATTTAAAATCCATTTACTTTTTTATACAGTGCATAAAATGGATGGATAATATGATCAAGAAAAATAAAATACTCCGTATAAAACATTCCATCCAAAAGTAGGTAAGAATGATATAAATAAAATAAAATAAAACTATTCGTATTCCCTACCATCAGAGTTATACAGTCAAATTCTATAATAATTTTTTTACACTCTAGTATAATTTATTTAATAAATATTATTTTTATTTTCATAACCAATATTTAAAAAAATGGCGTAAGCAGGATACACAATATCACAAGAACCTTGCAGAGGGAAACCGTCCAAAATCAACGGAATTCCGAAACGTGAGAGCAAACCTGTCTGACTTAGTTGCCCTGTGTGTTGTCACCGTTCTTTTCCCTTCTTCCCTATACACCTCCATCTTCTCTGCCTTCACCTTCAATTCTCTCACTAAATCCCACAATCTCTGCTTCTCCGTCATCACCACCATCACCAATATCTCTTTACACTTGTCCAATCTATTCAACACGTAAACCAATTCCACCACTTCTCCAAAACCGAGACACCCCAATCTCTCTCTAAACTCGTTTACTCTAACAAAAACCTCACTCAACGTTGCAACCCCATCTTCTTCCACCAAAGTCGCTATTTCAGATACTAATTTATTCCCTTCCATGGATGCAGCGTCGGGTATTTTCCCAATCCCTTCAAGAACCGTTAACAAAGCCTCCGTCTCTCTCAACAACTCCCCGTTGGTGAGACCCGAAACTCTCTCTTTTTCCGTCGGTAAGAACCCGACAATTCTGGAAGCCCAGAGAAGCTGTTCCACGTGTTTAGCGTACCATCGTACCCAAGAAGAGAGTTCCCAGCACACGGGGCTGCTCTTGTCTCTGAATTTGGAGAGGTTAAGGTAGTTCCTGCCGCAGCCGCTGTACGGAAGCTGGTCCTTCATGATGAAGCTGCCGCGCTTGATCACGTGGTGCACCACGACCAGGCACTTCAGCGCCACGGCGGAGCTCTGGGTGGTCTGGAGGCGGTGGGTGAGGAGGTGGACGGAGGCGGAGGCAGTGGCGCGTGAGCCGTCGCCGGAGGAGAGGAGCGTGGAAAGGTGGTCGCGGGTGGGAGGGGCGAAGGAGTCGTGGCTGGTGGCGCGGAGGAGAGAGAGAGTGGCGCTCTTGGAGAGGATCGCGGCTTTGCCCTGCGAGGCTTTGTCCTTCATTATCCCTATCAGCTCTTTCAGTTTCGTCATCGTTGAGTTAAGATACACGCGTGCACGCTAATTAAGGGACGAGATAGCAACCAAAGGAACCTTAATTTCTTCCAGACCAACTACTACTATATAAATATAAGAGATGGTTTATCTTCTTAGTATGATGCAAAGAGTTTGCTAATCAGTGCTATCACCATGTTGGTTAAGAAAATAAAAATAAAAAATATTTATTGTAATCATGAGAACATTAAAAAAAAATTAAATAATACAATTTTTATGTTTTTCTTATAATATTTATAATTTTTTTAAAAAAACTTCATCAATAATTTAAGGATACTGATTACTTAGTATTTGTTTAAGGTAAATATCACCGTTGAAAATTTTAAACATAAACAAACTATTTAAGTCGTAAACCTTGTAATCAAGTATTAATTACTTTTTGATGCAAGAATAGAACGTCAAACTTGTTGTGTTGACTTCTAGTTTATTCTCTGACTAATACATCGGTTATTACTTATTATATTAAATATTAATAATACATCAGCTAGTTTCCTTTACATTATACTTTCTTTTTTTTTTTCATTTTATTATTTATTACATTTATTTTCCTTTTTTTTCTCAACCTTTGGGTTTATAGACAGAAGGCGGAAAACGAAAAAAAATACAATAAATAATATAGTAAAAAATAAAAAAGATATAGAAAAATAAAATAAAGGTGAGATGGAAGAGAAAATGATAAGAAGACTATCCTAAACACACGAAGATTATACTATTACTTAAGGACAACTCCATTCATTGTCCCTGTGCTAATTAATCAAAAAGTTAGCAAGACTTTGGTTGGTTGGGTCAGCTGTTCAAGTTTTTCAACCATGATTGATAAATGCTTCCAATAAAATATCCTGAATGGCCACCTAAAAGTAACCAAGACTAATCTAATCAACAGCATAATCACTTACGATTATAGAATGAAAACCAAAAGCAATAATTGACGCGAGTATTTTTAAAAGTTAGTGAGTTTTATAATATATAAGAAATCATTAATAAAATATAGAATATATTTTGTAGTTAAGGAATAAGTTATTTGAATTAATTAATCCAATATGGTGTGCAAAAATTAAAATTTTGAAATTCAAATCGATAAATATAAAAAGGCTTAAGTTATATAATTGGATAATTATATATATATATATATATATATATATATATATATATATATATATATTGTATACTAGCTAATTTTTTAATTAATCCACGGACATCATGAAAAGCGCTTTATAGGGCTTATCGATCCCTAGCCAAGACAAGACCAAGGAATATGAAAGAAATGTGTTTGTCACACTTGGGTTGGGTTTGATCACGTTTCATTCTATTTAACAAGGTAATAGTGTATTGATAGTTTTTTCGAGTGGGTTTATGAGTGTTTTTTTTTGGATCTAGATCGAGTTAGTTTTGCACAATCTTACTTCATGTGCTCAGCGTTCGGCATAGTCTCATGATTCACCATATCCATTATTTCATTATTGTAGACATCATATTCTAATCCTTTCCTTGACATTATATTGCTTCTAGATTCTTCTAATAATCTAGTAGTAATTTCTCCTACATTTGCTCTGATCCCCCTTAACAACTTGTTGCGAATCTCTCATAACTAACATCCTTGAACTGAAATCATCATGCTATTTGGATGCTAGCGCATAGTCGATCTTCATCAGTATTGCCACATCCTATCATCATCCATTCTTCTCCATTGGAGATATATTCTCTAGTGTAACAATGTGTTGCTCTTAAAGATGAACATATCTATCTCAATTCAAGTAAATGATTTTGGTTTTTTTGTATTTTATTTTTTATATTTTTGAAATCTGACCTATTTATCTCTTCTTTTGTTTTTACAATATTCATTGTATATATCATTTATGTGTATTTTTTTTTCTATTTTGCCGCTTTAAATTTTGAGAGATTATTATCATATATTTATTCTCTCTTCTATTTCATTTTCACCTCATTTTTTTATATATCTTTCTCTTCCACATGTACACGTTGAAAATAAGGTACATTTATTTAATTTAATTATATTTTAAAGGATGTATATATATATATATATATATATATATATATATATTGAAAACTATAAGTACATCATTTCTTTATAGAAAATATGTCTTTAAAGATATAACTATTTTTTTAGGAGAGAATTCTGTTAACTCAAACTATAGTTATTCTTTTAGTATTTAATGCAATTATATATCCAAAAATTGAACTCAAAATCACTGGTTAAACTAAAATAACCTCATGTTAATTGATCTGCATGCTCGACTATTTCAATGTGATGCCTACTTACAAATATACAATATATGTGTGTTGTTTAATAGTTTTTTTTATTAATCGAAAGGCATCACAAAAAGGTGGTCCATATGCCTTTACCGTACCCAAGATAAGACCAATGAATATGAAAGAAGTGTGTTTGCCACACTTAGGTTGGGTTTGGTCACATTTTATTCTGTTTAACGAGGTAGCAATGTATTGATTGTTTATCTGAGTGGGCCTATCACCAATTTTTTTGGATCTAGTGTTAGTTTTGCAAAAATCTTGCTCCTTGTGCTCATAATTCAACATAGCCCACAATTCACCATATCCATTTCATTATTGTGAACATCATATCATGATCCCTTCCTCAACAACTCTTTTAGATTCTTCGTATCGGTTAGTAATTTCTCCTAGATTTTCTCTCCCTTTACAACTTTCAGTGTGTTATTCGCTGCGAATCTTGCATATAACTATAGCATTCATGGACTGAATCATCATGCTATTTGGGCGCTAGCATATCTTAGATCTTTGTCGTCATTTCCATGTCCTATTGTCATCCTTCCTTCTCTATTGGAGAAGTCTCAAGCGTAAGAATGTGTTGCTCCTAATAGTGACCATATGTAATCCAATTAAGCAAATATGAATGATATCTTCATATTCGATCTTGTAATTTAGCTATTGAGTTTAAATTTTGATATTAGGGTTTTCTTGAGATGAACTTTTATATATGATTTTTTATGTATATGTGCATACAATGTGTTTAAGAGTTTAATTGTCATGTACTAATGTAAAATAATTTTATATTATCATCTAATCACATATATATCACCATTAGTATGACTTTTAAGAAAATCAACAAATTTACTATATACAATGATTTGTGATTGAATAACAACAATATAAAATTATTATCAATGCATGATCTATTTTCTGTATGTTTATCTCGTACAAATAATTTTTATTTATATATAAATAAAACTATTTTGAAATCAATAAAAAAATTAAACTTATAATATGTGAAATCATATAATTAAACATAAATCATATAATTGAGTCCAAAAGGAGTATATCTTATTAAATTATTCCTATTTATTGATATTATAATTTATTACCGGCTAGAAAAATGTTTATAAAATTAACAATTTTTTCTTCATTAAACAAATCTTAATGAAAAATAATTAAAAAATTCAAAGTAATTCATGCCTCATCTTTTGGTACAAAGTTTTAACATAATCCATTAATTTATGACAGTATAAATTATTTGTTTCCACTCCAATGTTTATATCAATCTTACACTTTTATTCTTTGTCTTTCTCTTTCTTTCGTATTATATATCATCTATTTCATTTTACTATCTTTCTTTCAATTTCCCCCCTCTTTCTCCTTTTTCATGACAGATTGGAATTCACATATATAGACATTAGAAAATGATTTGTGATGATTGAAGGCTAAGGAAATTGTAGAAAGAAATTACATCTGTAACTTAATTCATGTATATATCACTTTTACCACCCAATAATGATATATAAAATTCTAATTAATTAACTTTGAGTCTTATAAATCTCTTATTTGAGTATTGTGAATGAAAAAAAAATATAGATTAAAGAGGTTCTATTAAAGATAATTAATCAAATTTTCTGATGAAAACTAATCATTAACAAAACTTATAAATATTTCACATTAACATCATGATAACAATTTGTTTCTAATTAGCTATATATACACTAGCAAAAATACATGTGATAACGTCTGTGTGTCTGCATTCCTATTTGTTATTGCATGTTTTGTGTTAAAATTTATTCAAATCAAAATACTATAAATTTTTAACACTAACTATATAAAATAAAATTTATATATTACCACAATATATTATTATCACATTTTTTATTATGTATTAATGTGTATATTAATTTATTGAATAATTTATTTTATACTTCATGAATGTTTATTTGTAAGTTTTTTTCCTATGTGTTATTTTTAGTTTATTAAGTTATTTTGTTCTCAATATATTTCTATCGCTACACATTTTTTGTTTGTTTGGGTAAGAGTTAAATTTGATATTTTATAATAGTTTCTCTTTTTATATATTAAACCATATATTAACATATATTAGTTTTAGTTTGAAAATTAAGCAGACACATAGAAAACAATGATGAAGATAATAAATATGCTCTCACACAATCACAATTAATGTGAAATAGAGAAAACTTATTTTTGTGCTAACTTGGAACTAATAATGAGAATTCACTTGCCTTTATCATTTTTTTTGAATGGGTTTCCATGTCTGTTGATGATATTTTCAAGGGAGAAATGAAAAGTTAGAATACGAAGAAAGAATAACAGAAAAAGTTAATTTAAAATTGAAAATTAATATAAAAAAAGAAGAATAAGAAGAAAGCAACTCTATATACTTGTTTATATTAGATCAGAAAATATGTTATAGATAAAAACTACTCTATACACATTTTAAATTTTAAATTCGGCTAAAAAGTGCATATCAATAGGATAATTAGTAGAAAAAGAAAAGCAAAACAAAAAATGAAAAACACATTAAATTTACATGTTAACACAAATATTGATTACTTCTTCATAATTCAACTCTTTGTTTCTAAGCATATAGAAAAAAAATAGTATATCAAAATATAATTAAGCATATGCAAAAGTGAGAGGGGAAGAAAAATATGGACATGAAGAATATGCTAAAAATCATACAATAAGATCGAGTACCTATCATGCTTAACCCATCTATATATACAAAAAAATAATCAAACCAAATAAAAATACTTTAAAAAAGCATGTACTTGCTAGACAAAAATACTTTAAAAAATAAATAACAACAAAAGGCTCGTGAGAACATCTATATTGAAAAACTAATCCCTTAGGTTCAGTCGTGCATGAGTCCAGACTCTAGCATTAACAAAATAAAGTAACATTTTCTTGCTACACAACTCCATCTCCAAAAGTTTCACTATCATCATTTTCTTGCAAATTTTTTCCTCTTTTAGTTCCGATTCCCATCGAATTCTTTAGTGCAAAATCTTTTTCTTTTTCCCCCATGTGCGAGAAACTAAAATTAAATAAGTTAGATTGAACTTTTATGTATCCTTGAGTGACTGAAAAATGAAGGATTTTTATGTTAATAGTGAAAATGGTGAAGTTTAATAAACCACAATAAAGTGTGAAGGGGAAAAAATTATGCTCTGTGTGTATACAATTGGATTTTTGTTTTGTTTTTAAATCTATGTTTTGAAGGATAAAATGATCTAGTAAAAATGGAGAAAAAAAACAGTTATCCAATTGAATATTCCTTTATCTATTATATATATATATATATATCATTCTTGTAAAAGATGTATTTAATACATTTTTATATATCTCTCCTTTTCTCGTGCTATTATACTAGTTGATTACAATTCTCTTTATATACATATTATACATTACATTACACTCTTAATTAACCTATACGTGATGAATAAATACATGGTGATGCTTTCATTTTGTCATTACATAGTAATATTTATAGTGGCATTTGAATTTTTGCGTCAAAATGTAACTGCATGCAGACACTGGGAATCAAAGAAGCTAGCTAGCAGTTTATTTCGCAGAAAGAAAGAAAGAGACAAAACCGACAATCAAAGCTAGCCGACGAATCTGTGACGGTGGCTGAGGAGAGAAATGCCTCCTGAATTCTTCAGGCAACCTCAAACCAAAACCTGTTCCACAACAGTGCCAGTGTCAGTTTCATCAGTTACTGCCACCTCTGACTCTGTAATCTCTGTACCAATATCATGTTCTTGTTGTTCCATTGGGACGATATTATCATCATCAATGTCGACTACGGTATCCTGAGACGTGAGTTTCTGGCGACAGATGGGACAGGTCATGCGAGAGGGTAACCATGTATCGATGCAATGCTGGTGGAAAACGTGTTGGCATTTTGGGAGCATCTTTATGGCTTCGGAGTCTTCGAACTCGACCAAGCACACCGCGCACTCCTCTGCCCCATTCCCCACTTTAAGTTCCTTTGCCGTCGAGTATTCAAAGATGGGGCACTTTTCAATCGCTTCTGTGGCTGCTACGAGCTTTGTGTTATGGCGTTGGGAAGAACAACAACAACAACAACACGCGCGGAGCTTAAAAAAAATAAACACCAGGATGCTAACGAAGACACATGACAGCGACACACTCCATGTGACCTTCGAGTAGTTTTCACCTTTGTTCATCTCGTCGAATGGAGAGTAGTTTATTGGGTTATTCCACTGTGCATTCGCACATAATGAAGAATGCCAAACTAGGACCACCAAGAACACATATTGAGTGACCTCCATTTCTCAACTGTGTCCTTGTAGTACAAATAGGATCAATGAGGCACTGAAATGTAGTATAGATAGAAATTAATCCAAACACTATGCATGTGATATATAGATTTAAGTCATGAGAAGTGTAGCTAGCGATGTCTGTTTTGAAGCCTTGGTGCTGAGTGTTTGCTTAATTATTAAGGAGAGAGGGAATTGAGAAGTGCTGCTAGCGATGTCTGTTTTGAAGCCTTGGTGCTGAGTGCTTACTTAATTATTAAGAAGGAGCGAGGGAATTGAGAAATGTAGCTCCTGACGGTGGCCATGGCAACATAAGGAAGTGACACGAGGACATAGTAGCGTTATGTGGAGGTTGCATTACTGCTACAAACATGTTAAATTACGTTTTAGCTAGGTGTGCTCTATTGTAGGAGGGTAGTTTTGATGTTTACATACTAGCAAACAAAAAAGCTCGCGATATCAGTAAATACCTAAAATAGTATATGATCTGTCACGTAGCTAGTAATGTATATGAAGTTGTGTACGAGGATATTCTTTCTATATATGAACTTGTGTACGAGGATATTCTTTCTATATATGAACTATTCATTCCACTTAAATTTGTATACCCCTGTCCCTGATGACTACCTTTTTTTTTATTTGACAGAATACCCTTGACTACCTAGAAATATGATTAATTGAATGTGTAAATATAATTAAATTTATTTGACAATTGGTCAATAAAATTATGAAGTTATTGACCATTAGACGTAGTTAGTTACTTATAAAAATATAGTTAATTTTATATCACTAGTGGTGGTTAAAATGTTAGTAGTCCATGTAAGTTTTGATTTGATTGGAGTTTGTGTTTTTTTCTTAAAAAAATTTGTTTCAGGTAAAATATTTTGTTTATTTTTAATCTATGTAAATATTTATTTTTTTAATTTTGGTCTCAATAAATTTTTATTTTTTATTTTAGTCATTGTATGTTTGTGTTTTTTTTTTATAATTTTAATTCTTTTAAAATTTCAATTTTTTTTTAGTTTTAGTCCTTATGAATTTGTATTTATAGGAACTATAATTGAAAAAAAACACAAATCTATACCAACTAAAAATAAACAAAATAACTTGTAGGACCTAAAATTAAAAAGCATCAAGTTATAAAAACTAAAAATAAATAACACTTACACTAACCAAAATTGAAAAAATGTGAATTTACATAAGCCAAAAATATATTTAAATCTTTTTTTAATCAAGAGATATATATGCATGATACTTTTAGTTGGCACTCAATTTATCTCTCTTCTACTAAATCATTTCATTTTGAAATAAAATGTTATTTTGTCACTAGATTCTATGCTCAAGCTAGAGATTGAAACGATAAATTATGCATTCTATGCTCTAAAACAAATTGTTCAAAGAAGTTGGAATCGAGCCACTTGATGAATCTATTTGGCAACGGGATATGGAGCCACAAGTTGTGTGTAGATTTTAGGCCTTATTGTTGTTTCTAAGTTGAGTTCTCAATTTTCTTATACCAAATTGATCAAGGATGTTGCTTACTGCAAATTGCATGCTAGATTGAACTTTCTAAAATGCAATGGGTACAACAGAAAGTAGAAAGCAACAGTGAAAGCAAAGGAAGTTTTAGCCATTGATCATAGAGTGTAGGCAAGACACCAACTGGGTCGAGGGCTGAAGTCAACACCTTATTTTAAAATACTCTGAGATTGCCCTCTATGGAACCTTCGTCTGAAAGCCTCCGCCACCACAATTTCTTCCTTTTTCCTCTGTCACACATATTTCCTCCGTCGAAGTAACTATTCAAGGAAAGTTCTTGGATTTTTTTTATCTGGTTATAATTCTGGATTGAAAAATCTAAAATAGAAAAAAAAAATGCACTCCTCGATTGCTCATTTCAAAATTATGCATAATTCTGGAACACCTAATCTAAAATACATGTTGTTTTCCTGATTACATATTCCAGAATTATGTGTGTATAATTTTGGATTGCCCATTCCAAAATTATACATACATAATTCTAGAGTAAATAATTTGAAAAACAACATATATTCCAAATTACTTGTTCCACGATTATGTATGCATAATTCTGGAATCAACCAACAATCTGAAAGTTCATTGTTTTTCTTCTAATACGGATTTCATATTTTGAATATGATATTTTGACATTATGATCTGGATTCGATAATCCACGAGAAGGACCATAAGTTATGTATCCATGTCAAGGTCACAAAGGGGGAATAAGTTGAAGGGAACTTGGAAAAGAGAATTTTACCATTTGCCAATTTTTGCGTAATAACGACACCCATGTTGGGTTGTGGGAAAGAGGGGTGAGGCGCATGGGCTGTCTAGTTCTTGTTGTTTTTCTTCCGCTGCTACTTGGTGATGGTGTGGGGCGCAAGGGTTTTGGTGTCCATAGAGATTCGGGAATTGGGTGAGTGAGAAAAATGTAGTGGTGATGGTGGTTTTGAAGAGGTTGGTCGGGAAAGATAATTTGGTCCATTCGGGTTTCCTTTGGGCTGCAGGAAGCGAAGGCCCAACATGTTAAAATTCCCAAGCATTCAATGGGCCAAAGCCAAAGCCTAGGCCTGCATCTGGTGGACGTGGGTGAATCATCATCTATTTGCTTGCATGAGGGTTTAGGAAGCGAAGATACACTATAAATTCTTCAGAATCAAGAGCAATTTGGATGGAATCATTACAAATTTGACAACTCAATAACATTGAAGCATGTCTAATGTAACCTTTGGGATGTGTTGATATTGAGTACAGCTCGCAATCAGAAAATAAGGTAGGAGCACTAACACCTCATTGAGACAGGACTTGTTATCACTCACCCTTTTGTCTAATCTTCTAGGCTGTACTGTCTCATGTCGCTTATGATTGAGACTCTATGCGTCTTCATAGAAATGAGAAAAAGATTCTTGTCGTGAAATTAATACGACATTTTTTCTCTTCCAAGTTTCCAGCTAGAATATAATGGACAGCAAGTGCACCATAGAGACTAATTAGAGACCCATGACGTGAGTCGGCACACCTTGTTTTGTTCGTACACGTGATCATTACACCATGAAAAGTTAAAATCCCGAGACAGGCTGTTGACTAATTTGCATAAAGTGCCAAAAATTGGTGTCTACAGTCTATTACACTAGCAAAAAGCGAAGAACATCCAAGGTCCACACAAATTTCTGATAATTACAAAAGGTGGTAAACTGAATTCACTTTCTCTGGCTCACACACAACAACCATATAACAAATCCTCTAAAATGAATTATCCTCTAAATTAATACATATATGATATATATGACCTATTCGTTTGATAATAAGCAAATTAAACACCACTTGGCGTTAAAATAGAATCAGTATCGTGTAATGTTTAGCTAAATTTTTGTACTTCACAAAATTAAATTTGTTATGTGTCATAAGACAAATATATAAGGTTAGTCTAATGATTGTGAAAGAGTGAAAAGAAAAGAAAGAAAAGAGAAATTGTGGGTTTGAATCTTTTGATATATCTAATAAAATTAACAAATTAATATTTGTCAATAAAAAATACGTTTATGAAAAGTGTTTTTTCTTTTAAAAAATATGCTTTAATTACTAGTACAATTATTTTTTATAGAGGATTACTCATAAATTGACAAATTAATAACTTTTTTTTTATAGAATTCAAATTATATATATATATATATTAAATCCTTCAAATATATATATGTATATATATTAAAATCATATAATATCATATCTTATAGTTTTTTTATGCCGATAAGTAATTCACGAAATTCGTTTTATTTGTTAAATGTATATTACGAAAAGCAATCTTGCGAAGGTTTTCTCTGATGGCGCACGTTAAAATAAATAAATAATAGAAACATCAGTATTTAAAATTCCAAAAATAAATGAGTACTTTTTCTATAAATCAATAGAGTAATGAGTTCGTTAAAAAAATAAAGAGTGATGAGTATCACTTTGATTTCTTAGCATTTGCCAAATCTTTGAAAGTGTCTAGTTATATTTAATAAAATAAATAATACATTAAATATTAGTATTTAGTAACTTAAATAAGAATATGTTTAATGTGTGAATTAATATATTTGGTACGACAGGTATAAAATATACTAAAAAACCTAGCATGTGTTAAATATTTGGAGTATTTTGAATAAACTATTGATTAAATTAACATTTTGACACTGATAGAGAGATGAGGATTTTAATTGGGGAACATATATAAATTCATATGGGTCCCTTGGTTTCCTCATGTCTTCTTTTAATAACCGGGACGCATTGGAAGGGAAAGGGAAGCTAAAAAGCTAACACCAGTAAAATTCATTTTGGCTTCCACATACCACGCTTGGCCCCAAAGCTCCCCCACACAAACAACCCTTTCTTTTTGGAGAACTAGGACCTTATAATCGAGAATAAAAAGTTATTGTTAAAAGTCAATACAAATTGACACAAAGTAATTAAATTTAAGGATCTAGAATAAACTTTTATTTTTTCTATAGATTTTAGTTCATATTTTTTTAGACTAATTTATTTATTTGGTGGATATCTTTACTCAAGAATATTCCTTCACGTCTTGAAAAATTAGTTGAATAACTGTAACTTGATAAAATTATCCATAGTAAAGAAATAAGGATACAGATTCTGCTCTATGCATTATTTTTTTGCATGAAGATATACTTGTGTATTTAGTAGTTTTTAAACTGTTAGATATTTGAACTGTTCTGGTCCAATTCTAATGATACACATACTTGAGTAAAAAGAGGAAAGAGACGGGAAGAAAAAATTTGTCAAAAGAAAAAAATACTCTTTAAGTCCATTATCGTATAAGAAAAAAATTAAAATAATTATCATTTTAATTTTTAATATAATATTAATTATTTTTTATTTATATCTCTTATAATATTAGTGATATGAGTTATAAAAGTAAAAAATAAAATTAATAATAAAAAAATTAATTTTATAAAATTATAATTTTTCTTAATTTATATAATGTAAAGTTTGACGATAATTATAATAGAAAGGAGTAATACGTATAAGCAAAAAATCTCACACTGAATGAGAATGCGCAAGTTTGATAATATACACCAGAAGGACTCAAACTGAATATTTCAAGGTTTTGCTTTGATTGTGATGTGCAGTTTATTTATCTAGTTTAATTTGTTCGTGGTCATTAATGAAAATTCCAGTATATTTTTATAATCTTTCATATCTAATCCACTAATGATTAGATACCGAATATTGGTGTTATGGATGTACGGAAATCTCCATCCCCAATTTTTCTGCTCAATCACTGGAGAGAAAAAAAAGTTTTATCAATCCCAATTATTCTCATATATAAGATTTTCAGCTATGGTTGCCTCATTGTGCTCAACTACTTGTGTCCACGAAGTAAAATAAACCCAATAAAATATAGAAGGGATTAATGCAAAAGTGAAAGGAAAATAAATAAAAAAATCCACATAATTAAGAAAGCAGGACAAAAAGAGTCATTATTAAATTGGTTGCATCATAATCCACTTAGATAACTATTAAACTGTAAGTTATGTTATTTGTATAATATTACTTTTTCTCTATGTCTCATTACATTAATCATCTCATCTCAAACTTTTCCTCTCTTTTCTTTCTCCCTTATAAATAAATCTGTATAAAAATATTATATATACAGTTACAATTTATTCTTAGATAAAAACATTTCAGTTGGTGACAAAAATAACCAAGCATCACTTCAACCAACCAATCAGACACTAGATTCCTGTAGAACCAGTGTGTTGATGAGGTCAACCGTTGAAAATGAAAAGAAAACAGAGAAAAAGGACTAGAATAATCATCTTAGCTAGACAAGTAGCCAAAAAAGTTGATAACTTTAGTAGTTAATAATTAATATAAGAATTTTGTTGATTAATAATTTATAAGTATTCTTTGAGTTTGAAAGTTTTTTTTTTTTAATTCTAATATTTATCCTGATCCTATTGAGTCTGGAATCCAACCTAAACTTCTTTTTCTTTATCCAAATAATCTTAGCTATACACATGTACTTTATTTAAACTCGTCCTGAACCATACACAAGAAGTGCTAAGTGCAAGTGCAACCAAGAAAGAAATATGGCATACATCGCCACCACCACGGTTGGTGCAAGCAGTGTCACCACAGTGGATTGCCAGAAACAAGTAAGATCATGGAGGCTGCTACGTTCCCTCATGGAACTTCTAATCCCCACTTGCAACTGCACCTTCATAGAAGAAGAAAACCAACCACAAAAGTGTCTCCAAAAGCATCCACAACAACTCATGACTTCAACCACAATCACTGGCACCATATTTGGATACCGCAAAGGAAAGGTGAGTTTCTGCATCCAAGCTAATGCAAACTCAAGCAACCCTATTCTTCTGCTGGAGTTAGCTGTTCCCACAAGCGTTTTGTCTAAGGAAATGAGAGGGGGCACACTCAGAATTGTGCTGGAGAGTGGCAACAACAACAACCTTAACCTTTTTTCCACGCCTTTGTGGAGCATGTACTGCAATGGAAGGAAAGTGGGGTATGCTGTTAAGCGTATGCCTTCAAATGGTGACTTTGAAGCGCTGAGTTTGATGCGTTCAGTTGCTGTGGGAACTGGTGTTATAAACAGTTGCAAGAAGGATGAGCTTATGTACCTTAGAGCCAACTTTCAAAGGGTTCGTGGCTCCTCCAATTGTGAGTCTTTCCATTTGATTGACCCAGACGGAAGCATTGGCCAAGAGCTTAGTATTTTCTTTTTCAGGCCTAGGTGACCTTAATTAGTTTATTTATTAATTATTATTATGTATATATTTTTAAGTGTTGTTTCATTCAACACTTTCAACTTAATTACGTACCCTTTTTTTGAGCCGTGCCTTCCGTATGGTCTAGCAGAGCTAATAACATGCATGGCATGGCATGGCTTTAGCTTTATCCTATGCTCTGTGAGTAAGTGTAATTTTAAATGTACTCTTTCTTCCTTTTCTTTCATGGCTACAGAATGTGACAGTTTGGTGGAGGGAGAGTGTGAAGCCTATATAGTCAGTGTTGACTCCCCACCCCCCTCTCTCTTGCTTGTAGCAGAAATTAAGAACTGTCTTTCCACCTAAAAATACTTTTAATTTTCTGTTTAACAGTTTGTTCTGAATATTAATACTAGATTAACTTTTTTTCTTTTTGAAGATCAAGATGCTGATAATTATCGTTGGCTTAATAATGCCTGATTGCCTGCATTTTATATTTTTGGACATAATTATATCTGATTTTAATTTTAATGAACTCATAAAAAATAACTTTAAATGTGATTTTTATAACAATTAATATAAAAATTAATTTTTTTAACATATATAACAATCCAAGATTGAATAATCCTATATATTTTTTTAAAAAAAACCTTCAATTTTACCAATTACCAACTTTTCTCGTGTTCTAGTTTTTTTTGTCATTTCCAATAGTCATTTTTCTCCCAATCCCCTACCTCTAATTAACTAAAAGGAAAATGATACATGATACTTCATGTTAGTAAATACTTAGAAAAAAAGAGAAATTGATGTAAATGTGATAGATAATATAATGAGAAATAATTTTTTTGTGAGTATCAATATTAAGATCTCCAAAGAAAATAATTATTCTTAATAAAAATTATCAAGTCCCTCTATTTTCATCTACGTAAACAGTTATAAGTAATTTAATTTTGTATTCTTACATAATATTCTATATATATATATATATATATATAACTTTCCTATTTTTTTATCAACATTACTTGACTTAAATTTTAGAGATCACGATGATTAATTTATATAATTCTCCGGCCTCATTAATGTTTGAAAGAGCCAAGGATGAGTGGAAGATTTTTTTATTTTATTTTAAGAAGCCTCGTTGGGGCATCCTTCAAAATCCAATTGCATGTATGAGCTGTTTCAGATTCCTCTTGAATATATCACATGTAATATTACTAGCTACAAGGCACGTGGAACAGTGCCATATATAAGGGTGCACTGCAAGAGCACCTATTAGCTGGGCTCAGTCCCAAACCTGGGCCTATCTTTTTTCAGCCCGGTCAAACTAAGGGCCCAAGGACGGAATAACTAGACCATATGGGACAGAAGGGCCAGCCCAACATGTTTGACAACTAGACTTTCACATAATGATTTAGTAAATGTTTCGTTTGTAATTCAAAATGTTGTGATAGGTATTTCAATGTAAATCTAACAATAAAGGCAAAATAAATATAAAATTATTTTTGTCTCAAAGGTTATTTACAACTAAAAACCAAATATGCTCTTAGGCTACATTTGAATTAAAGTTAGGAAGGGAATTACAATGCACATTTTTTACTTCCAAGGTACAAAATAAAGAAGAAAAAATTTGTTATTTTGAGCTTAAAAGTACTTTTGGACTCGCCTAAGTAACATCCAAACATACACTTATAAAAGAGGACTTTGAATGTCGGACTTCTCAGCTTTATTTGCATGAAATGCAGCTATGAAATGGAATAGGCATCGTCCAGAAATTCTGTATATTTCACATTATTGCATTCTGCAATTTCCAAATATGAACAAGATGACAAAATAGAATAAAAAATAAAAAAACGGCTGCATAAAATATGCTACCAGTCCTGGTAAAAGCTGTCACAAAAATGGAAGTAGACAAAACCAGGTGCATGCTAATCCTAACAATCCTAGAATGTTCAAGCTCCGTTTGCCGGGTGAGTTACCTGCAAAAATACATAGGTACATTAAGATATTTGAAATATCACAAATGTACAAGCAATAGAGGCAGTGCCAGTTTGCCTCCAAATGTATACAATTTACCTAATTGAAGATAGTTGTTCCTAATGCTCCATTCAAAATCCCAGTGCTTCTCATCATTTTTTAGTGTCCAATAGCACCATCCAAAGGAAGCTGCATTATAGACGTCTAGCTGTGCTCTTCCAAAGTCTTGATAATCTTTTTGGGATCCGTTTGTTACATTCCACTCATTCACCCACTCTCCTGAAAATTAGCCCACTTTCAAGTTATGGCCACTTAGAAGAAGAAATTATTAGGGGGTCTAAAACCATCATAATTCTCACTAACCTTCACATGACACATAATTAAGTGTTATTAATTTTCTCAAAAAATTTAAATAATGACTACGTGTTAAATAGAGATTTGGACTACCTAATAATTTTGCACCTAGAAGGGGATAAAACAAGGCTTTACAAGGGGGAAAATTTTAATCAAATTCAGACAAAATTAATTTATGCATACAAGGATTTTAAGAATAGATGTCTGTCTTACCAACTAAAATAAGTGGGCCATTTGAATTGTTTAAGGCCTGCAGTTGACCTTCCCGGCTTTTGTATATGTATTGAATGTTATCCATAGCACTCATATTATTGAAAAATGTGTCGAAGAGATTGTAGAAATGCAAATCCAAAACTAAGTTGTGAGATCCTATGTTGGCTTGATAAAGTTCCATAGGATCGGCAACACCAATTCTCTGGCAGATTATCACATAAGCTGATGATGAGTATTTTCGAACAATTTGGTAGCCCTGCTTGTAATATGAAATTAAAACATCTAATGAAACTGTCGCAGCAGATGGTTCATTCAATAGCTCAATTCCCAGCAATACAGCATTTCTTGCATATCTGCAAATGAGAATGTATGTAAAGGTAAACACAGAGATTCACATAGCATTTGCTTAACAATAAAGCCAATAAATGTCATTGCCTCCATCTAGTAGGAAGCAATTGCAGGGCAGAAAACATGAATGCTATTTTCTTTACCATGAATTTCATAACAGTACAATTTCTGACCAGGAAGAAAAGGGACAGTGAAGAATATAGAAGGGGGAATCATTTTATAGGAAGTTAAATGCCAAATGAATGATATTTCTAAGTTTCCCTACTAGGAAACCATTTATATTTTATATATATATATATATATATATATATATATATATACAGTTATTCAATGCTAATAAAAAGTATTTATTTACTGCTAAAAGAGTTGAACTCAATGTATTTATTTACTGATACTAACAAGAGGTGTATTCAACCAATAAAATTATAGCATGCATGAAATTTTATTCTTGAACTGATATTCTAGGGCGCATTTAGAAGAGTTGGTTATTACATAAACAATCTCAGAATATGTTTGTGCATTTAAAACATACCTAGAAACTAAAAATTCAATAACATGTAATGAGTCGGAAATGTAATCAGGAGAAGTTGGCCAGCCTGTAAATCCATCTCTGCTTGCACTATGCTCCATCCCATTTTGGGAACCAGGAGCAGCATGAAGGTCAATTATGCATTTAATATCATATTCCCTGCAACATGATAATTAGGCATATTGATTGTCAGAAGGAAAAACCAAGTTCTAATTGTGCTAAAACCTTGAAGATAATGCTGCAAAATCAAAACCTACTGTGCCCATGAAAATGCATTATCTAGAGCTTCAAGACTTCCTCCAATAAATGGACTCGGAGGATCAGGATCATAAGCAATCCACCACCCAACTGGTATCCTCACAGTATTTATTCCATGTTTATATAGAAATTTGAAATCCTCTATGGTGATAAAGCTATTTCTATGTCTCTGCAGTTACAACAATCAATAGGGAACCAATCTGTTATTTTATTTTGTATGTATTATTATGTATGTGATGGCTTTCACGGATGCAAATTATTTGCACAAACGAAATATATATAAGTTGGATGAAAGGAAGTTACAGAAAAATTTGTGGAGACTTATTCCTATTCATCAAATGAATGACCCCCAGCCCCCTATATAACAAACTACTGTGAATACTATGTATGACACGTTTGGCCTTTGCTAATTTGCATTGGAATAGTCATAAAAAAACAGTTTTTAAAATATAAACAAACCATGTTTGACAAAAGCATAATCGTGCCATATATAATGATACAGAAAATATTTGCAACATATGATTTTACCCTAAGAATGTCTTTTGCCCGAACATGCCCATATCCATTTGCTAGCTGGTAATCTCCATGCAATTTATTAGATACAATTGTCATTTCAAACGTGGCAGCATTATCATCCCATCCTGGTGCACCTGGGTAGTCTGCTGTAAGCTGATCATTGGTTGTAGCCTATATAATATAGCAGAATATCCAATCATGTGAGTGAATCTGTTAAAAGTTTAATTCAATATGATCTTACACAAAAATAATATTAAGACATGGAAGTTTGTGACAAAACCCGAAAAGCGCGTAATTGTCCCTTAAATTGCATATCCCGAATCCTAATCGCATGTGATCCATTCTTACAAACAAAGCCGTAGTTTAGTTTTCTTTCCTACTATAAAGATCCATAAATATGGTATTGGTGTGTTAAGAATCTCAGGAAATCCCACACCACAAAAGCTAGTTGGTGTAGCTGGAGATTTATAAACCCTGCACCAAAATCTCATACTTTCTATGAGGAACTCAAGTCCCATAGCTTCCAATTAGATCCTAACATGGTTCTTGAAGCAAAATCCATAAAAAATGTTGAAATTGAAAATGATTTATACAGGTCCAGACATAGTGAAGCAAAATCCATAAACATATTGCATGTTGTTCAAGACGCAATTATTATACTATTTTTCATTTTATTCCTCTGTTCAACATGATGACAAAAGAATCTTGTGGAAACACAACATTATATTTACATGCAACCAAATGACTTCTAATTTTGTAGAAATCAGAAGAATGAATACCTGAAGATATGCCCCACTCTTTATCTTGAGGTGAATCCTATTTTTTCCATTCCGCTCAATTCCATATGTCTCTGATGTCGAAGGAGATTTTGCTGTGGCAGAGACAGAGCAGCCTCCACCATCGCATGCAAGAAATTGGCCTTCGGAGGTACGAAATTGAAATTCTGATTCAGATGCTCTCCATAACTGCAACAGAAATAAGGAGAAACAATAAAGCTTCCAGTTCCACACATCATTCCAGCAAAATCAATTCTTAAAATTCCGTTATGTTTGAAGTCCTGCTAAACTATTGGTGCCTACCATATTTATTCAATTACTCTTGAAAAAGGAAGTAACTCTCACCCTCCAAGATAAAGTTAGAAGAAAAGAGATGCCAACTAAGAATTACAGCCACTAGTACACAGCTATAGCTGTATTTGAACTGATCGAGATTCAAGAACCTGAAAGAATTCTTCAGTCAATCTAGAATAATGTCTGCAATTCCAATTTCTTTCAAAGTAGCTATCACCACCAAGCCTGGTAAAGGAGTTATAAGGTTGACTTAGTGGTTAAGAGAGAAGGAGTAGGGGGAAAGGACGTGAGTTTGATTCCTTCCACTAACAAATTAACAATTAACATTGGCCTTTCAAAAAAAAAAAAAAAAAAAAAATCACCAAGCCTGGTAGCATTTGTCTTGCCAGTATTTCATCCTAAAAGTAACTGAAAACAAAACTAAAGAGTAGAAATACAAAGTAATACAAGATTAATCACTTTTTTTCTTTTAAATATTACTATATAAATATAATCTGTCAGACTAGAATTTCATCTATGTCAACTATTCTAATGAACTCAAACTATTAACCAGCAGCAGCCCTGTATCAGGTAAGAAAAGAGAATAAAGTATTTCAAATGATTGAATCAAGTTTATCTATTGCAGCTAGGATTTGTTAGTTTTTTGAATCAAATGAAGCCTATTCCATTAGGCTGTTGTTTGGTTATTCACTACGGCAATGAACATTATTTATGATGCATTCTTCTTACGAATTTCACTTGCATATAGCTTCTGCAGATCATATGAAAAATTAAGCTCTAGTCCACTTTCTTTCATCTGAATGTTTCATCTCTATGGATTTGTGTCCAGGTCAACAAAAGCATAACTTATTCAACTAACATTGACTTGGATGGTTCCAAATATGTTAGTATTTTAGTGGTTCTTCAAAGCAAGTCACGCAGGCAAGTTTCAATAGAAGGTCGCCTTGGCTGGTACAAGAGACAGTATGCCATAAAATACTTCCAACTTGAAAGATACTAAAGCTCAGATATTAAAAAAAATGGTGTATTACTAAATCAAAAATGGATAAATCAACTTAGACACTCATTTTCATAGATAGAAGAAGGGAATGGATAAATTTGCAAGTGGATAAGGATTAACCGTTTGACATGTGGTTATTTATCTGCATTAATAGCTGCGTGCCAACTTATAATGCTGGAAAGAATATTAAAACAAGAACACAGTTGTCATCTTACCCTGAAGGTTTCCCATGAAGATGGGACATCCCTGTCAACTGTCACATTCATTCCTCCCCCATTCTCAGCGGATACATACTTTTGCAATGTCACTGACTTAAATTGCACTTCTGTCCCATCCTACATTTTTCAATATCAACATACAGATCAGCTTTCACTTCAAACAAACAA
The DNA here is from genome assembly GCA_007407185.1 of Glycine tomentella. Taxonomy (NCBI): domain Eukaryota; kingdom Viridiplantae; phylum Streptophyta; class Magnoliopsida; order Fabales; family Fabaceae; genus Glycine; species Glycine tomentella. The sequence continues at coordinate 958,971 of PYAF01000922.1, forward strand.
AAAAAAAAAGATACAGATCAGCCTAAGTTATTAGTAACCCCAAAAAATCATGTATTTCAAAGGAAAAATGAATAAACAAAATGTGAAGTAGCTCACAAGCATGTCTCCATTAGCAATGCCATCAAAAAGTGAAGGCTTGATCCAACCTTCGATGACCAGCCACCCTCCTAAGTTCACTCCTCTCACTTTAGAACCTCCATGCAACCCCTCCACTAGAACAAGGAAATGCCAATCAACACAAGAGACAAGTAAGATAATGTACTCAATATCATAGTCACATAATTCGCGGTACCCTCTGGTACTAGGTACGGGTTCGGGTTCCCGGCGTTACGAAGTAAATACACTGCCTTTGAAGAATAAATAACGGATAAGGCATGAAACTGTGAAGTAAAAAGAGTTCACCTTACCTGAATATACCCCAGAATTGATGAGACAACAGCATAGTAAGAATGCACATGCCCATTTAGTAAAAACAAGTCCCATCAATAATGTAGGCTTCAAAAGCACCCAGAAAGGAAAAATGCAGAATCCATCATGGGAAAAAGCTAAGCCTCAATTATGTTGTACAAGAGAGAACCCAAAGCTAAAGCACCTTAAACTCCAACTTGGAGGGTGAATCAATGCAATCCCTTCCTTATAACCCAATTAATACCAAATTCAACTTTGTGAACAAACATTAGAAGGTGACTGGGTTTTGGGATAGCTTCTCTCAACTTCTCAATTAATAAAAGAAAATTAAATTTAAAAAAATGTTCCAGTTATATTGAAAATCAAAGCCAATGAAATTAGGATAAAAGAAAAGAATAATCTAGTTGAGTGGGAAAGGTAAGGGAAAAAGCGGTCACACAGTATATAAACTAAAAAATGAAACTTTGCTTGTGGGGTTCTTCCACTGTTAATATAATAAAATAATGAACTGATTAATTAGGATCTGGACTTTCATCATCATAAATTGGACTTGGAGAAGAAAAAAAGGAGACAGAATTAGGAAAGGCAGGGAAAAAGGTTCAAGTGAAGAAAATGACATTTTTGTTCCCAATGTTTTTTTTTTATCATCAACATCTATGATTTTGATGTTTCATATTATAGCGAGCAGACCAGAAATGCTAATTTGTAGTTTTGTACCAAATTCTTCTTTTCGGGGGTGTAAAAAATTTAGATTCGAGGTAAACTTAGAGAATGATCAAAGTGAGTTACTTTTTATTTTCGTAAGGCAAATTTACAAGATAAATTTATTGATTGAATTTGAATATATTTTTATGGTGATGATGATAAACTAGAATAGAATCCAAAGCATCCCTTGGCATCTCAGAATGGGCTAGGCCAGGCCTGCTCAGGGGAAAGCGGCTCACAGGTCACCCCATTGAGTGTTTCTTCCTGCACCATTTGTTTTTTCTACTACACCATTAATGAACAGTATATTTTCAAAATTGTCTTTCACGTTTTTGAAACTTTTATACACGAATCCGTAAGCCCAATCCATACGTTTTTTTTTTTGTAAGTTAAAATGTATCTTAGAAAATAATGGTGCATGCAGGTATCAAACTTGTGACCTTCATGTTACTAACACGATGCTGCAACCAACTGAGCTAATAGACCAATTATGTTAAAAATTAATTAATATTGACATATATATCACTAAATTTATTTAATTTAAAGTAATTTATTATGTTAAAATTATATGTGTATTAAATATACATTAGAAAATTTAGTGTTATATGTATCAACATTAATTACTTTTTAACATAATTGAGCTATTAATTTATAGTTTAATTTATTATTTTTTAATTTAAAATAATTTATTATGTTAAATTAAACATATAATTTTAACATATAATGTTATTATAAAATTTAACATAATAAATTATTTTAAATTAAAAAATAATAAATTAAACTATAAATTAATAGCTCAATTATGTTAAAAAAATAATTAATGTTGATACATGTAATACTAAATTTTTTAATATATATTTAATACACATATAATTTTAACATAATAAATTATTTTAAATTAAATAAATTCAGTGATATATATATATATATATATCAATATTAATTAATTTTTAACATAATTGGTCTATTAGCTCAGTTGGTTGGAGCATCGTGTTAGTAAACTGAAGGTCACAAGTTTGATACCTGCATGCACCATTATTTTCTAAAATACATTTTAACTTACCAAAAAAAAAACGTACAGATTGGGCTTACGGATTGCCCAATCTGTATATAAAAAAAAAAACTTACAGACGGATTAACGAATCCGTAAGAATCTTACTCATATGGATCCGTGTATAAAAGCTTCAAAAACGTGAAGGGCAATTTTGGAAATGCACTGATCATTAATGGTGTAGTAGAAAAAACAAATGGTACAGGAAGAAACACTCCACCCCATTTGTTTTGTTTCTTAGGATTTTGGTGTTGATGACTCGTAAAGTTGTAACATCACTAATTCACTTTATGTTACTAACATTTTGTTTGTTCAAGAATAAAAACAAATTTTGAATTGATTGGAAAAAATAATTAAGATTAATGTTTTATCTTTTTCTTTAAATGTAATTATACGCATTTTGTAAAAAAAAAAAATCAGATAGACTTATTTGGAGAGAGTTTCTTTGACATGCATCCAATAAAAATTAAACCTACAAATTCGTAAAAAAATTAATATCAAAATATCCTATTTTATAGCTCCTTCTCTTTTTTCCTGGTAACAAAATTTTATTTTTATATTACATTATATATATATTGATATGTTAAAAAAAATTGTTAATTACAAAAATACTTTCACCAAAAACAAAATCCAAAAATGTAATTCACCCCATTTTTCAAATTTCATTACTATTCAACTATCATTATTTCACAAACTATTTAAGTTTTTTCGTATATTTTATCATCATGTTTTTCAATTTTCACAAATTTTATTACTCAATTTTTTTTACATATTTTTATTATTATGCATATCAGTAACAAAATAATATCATTTTACAAATATGATATTATTTCGTTCGGTATTTTTTATAAGATCTAAATTAAAAGTTTGATTTGATTATTTGTATTAGTTATTTTTCACAAAAATATGCTTAATTATAAGTATTTTTTAAGTTCAATAAAGAGTAAGTAAAATACATTAATTTTTTAGGCTAAGCGGAATCTAACTTTGTAAGAAAAAAGCATTTTAGGAACCTTAATTTGACTTTTTTTGGTATTGCTGCTATTATATATAAACATAGTCAATAAAAATTAAAATAATAAATATATCAATGTTAAGAATAACTTTGAAATAAAATGTGTAAATTTAAAATAAATTTAATATAATCATTTAAGTTAACTAATTTTTTAATTATGATAATTTAGTGAATTAGATATTATAAAAAAGACAAGAAGACCTTAGAATATATATATTTTTTTTACAGCAAGACCTTAGAATATTAGAAACATTGTTTTAATGATTTTAGTTTTTATTTTAATTCTTTAAAGTCAGATGATAAAGGTCATTATTCAGTTGACATTTTTAGGCTATATAAGTGTGTTTTTTTTTACTTATTCTTTTTTTATCAATTATTACCGAAAGAAAATATAAATGTTTATTTTATTCTCTTTATGGCTTCAATGATAGTCTTATACCTATTTTGAAATAGGTAAATATTTTGTTTTTATCAAATACTTTCATCTATGTCTTGGTTGATATCAGAAAGACTAGCAGCATCAAGAACAATAGCGGCACGGCACAAGGGACAACTTTTATGTGATCTCAACCAAGTATCAATGCAAGGGATGTGAAAAGCGTGGTTACACTTTGGCAATACTCTGAGACTCTCTTCTTGTTGAAACTCACCAAGGCAAACAAGACACTCAGTTAAAGTTTCTTTAGCCAACCCTTCATCTTTTCTGTATTTGCAGACTGTGATGGAGTCTATGATTGATTGTTGGAGACCCTCTGTGGGGATGAACCATATGGGGTGCCTAATTGCTTGTTCTTGTTCCTCATCATCAGAAAAGGGAAAATCTCCACGAATGTCAAATAATATTGGTGGGTTACTTCTACTAACGTTGTATCTCCTTGCATAATAGTAACTTAGGATTTTGGACAACGTGATGAGAAACATAATTACACAAGCTGTGCTAGCTATGACAATTATAAATACGCAAATAGCCAAGTTATTCATTCCTCCCCCATTCTCAGCAGACACATACTTCTGCAACGTCCCTGACTTAAATTGAACCTGTGACTTCCCATGCTACATTTTTCAATACGTACCAACATACACAGATCAGCCAGATAAGTTATTAATACCCCAAAAAAAATCATGTATTTGAAAGAAAAAATGAATAAAGAAAATGTGAATAGTAAGTAGCTCACAAGCATGTCTCCATTGGCAGTGCCACCAAAGAGTGAAGGCTTGATCCAACCTTCGATAACCAGCCACCCTCCTAAGTTCACATCTCTCACTTTAGAACCGTCATGCAAGCCCTCCACTATAACGAACGAGGCAAGGCCATTCAACACAACACAAGAGACAACTAAGATATTGGACTCACTCAACACATTGCCTTTGAAGAACAAATAACAGATAAGGTCATAAGGCATGAAATGAAACTTTGAAGTTAAGAGGGTTTACCTTACCTGAATGTACCTCAGAAGTTATGAGATAGCAGCATAGTAGGAATGCACATGCCCATTTGGTAAAAACAAGTCCCATTAAGAATGCGGGCTTCAAAAGCACCCAGAAAGAAAAAAATGCAGAATCCATCATGGGAAAAAGCTAAGTCCCAATTATGTAGTACAAGAGAGAGCTCAAAAAAGCCAAAGCACCAGCTTAAAGTCCAACTTGGAGGGTGAATGAGATGCAATCCCTTCCTTATCACTCAGTTAATTCCAAATTCAACTTTTTGAACAAACATAAGAAGGTGATTGGGTCTTGGGATTGCTTCTCTCAACTCCTCAGTAAATCATAGAACTATGTTGTATATTCCGTTACAATGCTATTGGGCCCAAATCCCAAGGCTGTGTCCTGGCCCATTTTCATTTAGGGTAAATCCCTAAATGTGATGTCTCTCTTATAAATACCCTCATTATGAGGTGAGACAGTGACGAAAGTTGCAGATTGAGAGGCAGACGCAAAGCTGCGGCTGCAGAGAGGTTGAGCGAAACAGAGAGTGAGTGTTTCTCCGGTTAGTGAACCATCGAGGTGTCTCCGAGAGCTGTGAGAGTTTCTTGTTGAGAGTGTTTCACTTCTGTTGTAGCGAGGCTGAGAGAAGCTCCGGCAGGTGGCCGTTTGAGCGTCGTTGTAACCATTATTATTGAATAGTGGATTGTTCTGGACTTGGTCCCTTGGGTTTTTTCTCTTGGAGGTTTTCTCCCACGTAAAGCTATATCTGTGTGTTGTTTCTCCCTACTCTTCTCTCGTTTACTGTTTGATTGTTTCTGCTGCACTTGTTTGTGTTTTTGTTTGTGTTGGCTGCTGTGGGTTGAGTCGTGTGATTCCCCAGTGTTACGGTTGGTGGAGGAAGTTCCCAGCCGAGAAGATCCGAGTTCGGCCGAGAACGCGGAATCAGGGCACGAGTGGCGCCGAGTACGCGAGGAGCCGACCGGAGGGTAGCCGACGGGTTGTGGTGCCGAGCCGATCTCGCGGTGTCGGATAGCAAATTCCTCAACAAACTAGATGAAAATAAAAGAGAATGTTCCACTTATATAAAAACAAACCCAATGAAATAAGGATGAAAGAAAAGAACAACTTTGTAGGGTGGGAAAGGTAAGGGGAAAAACGTTCTCGAACGGTTTTTTGTAAACTGAAAAAGGAAACTTTGCTTGTGGGGTTCTTCCACTATTAATTCTAATTCATTAACTAACTGATTCATTAGGATCTCGGCTTCCATTATCATGTAGTGGACTTGGAGAAGAAAAATTATCATGCATAGGACATGGAGAAGAAAAACAGGAGAGAGAATTAGGAAAGGCAAGGTAAATGGTACTAGTGAAGAAAAAGACATGTTTGTTTGTTCGCTTTGTTTTATTATCAACATCTTCTATGGTGGATTCATTGCGTTGTAAGCTGCAACTAATTTCTTTTACTCTAAAAATTGTTAATGCTAATGCAAGAAGTTGAGGAAGATACAAAGTTAATTACAGGAAATCTGTTGCTCTGTTGATAATAACGGCCCCAACTTTGCGCAGAAAGATTTTAATCAAGTTAATGTTTCATATTATAGCAAACAGAAATGCTAATTTGCACGAAAACAAATTCTTCTTCTCGGGGTTGTGTTGTCTGAAATTAGATTCTCATGCAGTCAAAATTTTGGATTTTGTGTTGTTTCATATTATCAACGTGTGTTACTTTTAATTATGTCATTTTCTGGTCTATTTTTAATTAACTATTTGTTATATTTTATTTGGTGATGATGTATTTATCCATTGTTATCGATTGAATTTATGTGACTTTCGTTAAAATACGTAGATTTACTGTTTTTAATATGAGTTACATATAATTCATTCAATATTGAAGAAAATATTAAAAAGTGTTTAAGAAATGTGCTACTAGTATTTTCACGGTCAACAGTTGAATAGTAAAGAAAATAAAAAAAATATATGTAATGTGATAAAAATGTTTTGATTGGTAAAAAGGAAAAGGCTAATCCATTTTTAAGATGAATAAAATCCATTTTACCCAAACGAACAAATTTTCAACTTCATTTCTTGGAGGCTCCCAGAATCAGAATTCAGAAACAATCTACACCACTGAACCAGCTTCTAGCTCATCTAAACAGTAAGATACTATGGAGGAATTGCCTATTGTGTCTAATTGTGGAACAAATGAACATTGTTGACTTTTTCCTTACGTTCAATATGTTCTGTTCGTTTCCAATTAATCCAATGTCACGTATTCTTGGCCAGACCAACGTTCGACGGAGAATATTGCAGAGCAAAATGGTTGTCGTGCATGATATAAGTTGTGAAATTCCTAATATAGAATATAATTATTATTATTAAAATTATATGGGGAAGAATATATGAACACTGTTTATAGCATGTCGCAATCGCCTGAAGAAAAAGTTGTATGGCAAGGATTTCTTCGCATATTTTATTTTCTGATCATAATTTTACGAATTTGAGATGCATCTACCTTCGACTGAGGGAGTGAAGCTAACGATAAATTTTAATTTGAATCAAGAATAAATAGACATTTAGTTTTATCTGTACATTTTTTTTAAGTCATAAGCATAAATAATTTAAATAGGATTGTCACATCACAGTTAAACTTATCCAAAGTCTTTATATAATGCCCCTCTCACACGATAAAATGACGTGAAAAGCTCATAGCGCGGGAGAGAGAAGAGACTAAGAACGTGTAATTGGGGGACGGGATAGGTGTTCAAGTTCAACTACGGATTTATGGTCAACTTAATTACACCAGTGAATACTGAATAGCCAAGGAGATTGATCAGAATCATAAAGACATAATGATCGCAAACTGTACTATAATTTCTCAGCATCTAGCCAATAATAGAGTCATGCATACCAATAATTTTCCCTGCGCTTACTGAAAAGGTACCATGATTCATAGCTAGTCATATTCATCCTAAAACTTTATCATATTTTTAAGGAACATGAAACCAAATAGTAAATTAGTAGATGTAATTTGAGTTCTAAAAACATATGGATCTAAAAAAAAAAAAGATATAGATGAAGACAATGCTGAAAGTTTTTCATGTGAATATTTTGCTTATGGGGTACAGGAGTAGAGTGGGTTGAAAATATCACGCATATTATTTTTTGGCCATTATTAATTAACGTACTGAAACACACGCCTAATGTAAATGAAATACGGAAATACAAAAATAGAACAATGCTTCATACAAATAATCATTTATGTATATATACCTTGAAAACTTGGATAAATTCTCACAGAAGAACGTCCTTTGAATTTTACTTGACTTTGCCAGGTGAATATATCCTCAGTGGCTTCTAGTTCACAATGGAAGCGTTAAACTCTGGCTCCTGCTACGACTGGAAAATAAGAATTTTGTGTTATGTGAAGAAGAGAACCTCAATGAGCAATGCCTCTCTTGCATTGCATGCCCAATTGAAGCCAGTTTGTTATTGGTTGAACTTTCGCTACCCTCCTTAGCAATAGCAACATCCTTGTTACTTGAAATTGAAATCTTTTCAACCACCAAGTTGGTGTTGGTGTCTAAGCTTTCTATATCAAAATTTAAATCCAACACATCACTAAATACTATTGCAGCAGAAGATGAATCCACCGAGACAGATCTCTTCATTTTGAGCTCAATTTCATCATCAAATTCTTGTGCACTAACATCAGAAGCAGAACCAATTAGAATTGAAGGATGGCCACTCACCTCGACACATTCATTCAAAACATGAATTCCATCATCTCTCCCCTGTTCACTAGAATTTTCTTCATCTCCAACCCTCACTCCACCACTATTACTTTCTTCTATGTATTCGTTCATATCAGAAACATTTGAGTCAGACTCAGTGCCACCACCAACACTAGCAACATCAAGAACAATAGGGGCACGGCACAAGGGACAACTTTTATGAGATCTCAACCAAGTATCAATGCAAGGGATGTGAAAAGCGTGGTTACACTTTGGCAATACTCTGAGACTCTCTTCTTGTTGAAACTCACCAAGGCAAACAAGACACTCGGTTTCTTTAACCAACCCTTCATCTTTTCTGTATTTGCAGGCTGTGATGGAGTCGATGATTGATTGTTGGAGACCCTCTGTGGGGATGAACCATAGGGGGTGTCCAATGGCTTGATCATGTTCCTCATCATCAGAAAAGGTAGAATCTCCACGAATGTCAAATAATATTGGTGGGTTACTTCTGCTAACGTTGTATCTATTTGGATAATAGTACCTTAGGATTTTGAACAAGGTGATGAGAAAAAAAATTATGCAAGTTGTGCCAGCTATGACAATTATAATGATAGGTGCAAGGTTTAGATACATGTGATCTCTATCATTGATGGCAGGAACCCACGGAATTGAAAGTGGGACTGGTGGGTGAAGAGGCGAAGGTATTGGACTATAATTGGTTCTCCTTCTCATGGAAGCATCACTTGAATCAAGGTACAGGTGAATTAGATTCCTAGGATGGAAATTCATCATAGAAACATGGCAAGAAGAGAAGATGTCTTTTAGTACGAGGGGATAATTTATAACATGTGAATAAGAGGAAAAAACACACAATGATAGAGGGTACATGGAAAATTTGAAGTCCTCCCTAGAGTTTTGGTAGAATTTTGGGCATCTTTGGCCATGCTTTAATCAGTTTGATGGGACAAATTTCACATTCCTTGGTAGACTTGTGCTTTCTCAGTGACTTCTTTTTATTTGTTTTGATCCGAGTCAGTGGACTTTTATTGAGTCGTTCCCGTGTGTTATCTCAAGTGGTGGGAGGTTAAAGGAAGGTCAATTCTTGTCTGTGTGTCTTTATATCTCTATGTTCAAACTTCATGTAGTAGTATCCTGGTGCTAAACCATGAGTACTAGTTGGGATAGTCTTAGGCAAAAGTTTTGAGCTGTTCAAATCTTCAAATATGTCTGTAAGTTAATTATTAAATGGCTTAAATATATTTTGGTTTTTATAAAATTAAATTAAAAATGTATATTTTTTTTGTCTCTTTTGTTCCCGTAAAATAAAAATGTGTCATTTTTTTATTCAAAACAAAATTTGAATATTCAAACTTATGTATATAATTTTTTTACATAGGTAATTATATGTATAAGCTGTTGGATATGGCTCATCTTTCGCAGTCAGATGACTTGTAACGAGTGGCGGTGAGGTGATTATAGTACAGACAAGCTGGACGTAGCCTACATTGGGTGAACCAGGATAAATTACTGTGTCTCTCTTCCCTATTCTCTTTTCTGTTTTTTCGATTTGTGTGTGATTGTCGATTTCAAACAATTGGTATCAAGAGCCTTGGTTCTGCGACCAGGGGGTGCCTGTGACAGATTAGGGTTTCGCGATTTGGGGTTCTTTTTCTTGGGATAGAGAAAACTGCGAAATTGATCTGGAAAGGATGTCGATTGGCCAATCACGGATCGAGGTTGAAAAGTTTGATGGAAAGGGGTTCGAGTTATGGAAATTGAAGGTGGAGGCTTTGCTCGTTGACAGGGACGTGTGGTACGTGATAGAAGATGACAAGCCATCGGTACCAACAAAACCTGTCGGAGACGGAAAATCAGAGGCAGGCGAGTCGAAGGAGTTGAAGGCATGGATCCGAGAT